>QUSF01000002.1:33731609-33797532 GCA_003676055.1 Chloebia gouldiae
GAGAGTCAGCACCATGCCCCTCACTGTGGCTGCAGTGTTTGTGCTTGAGCTCAGGGAGTGCTATGAAGTACAAGGCTTATCACAATTGTGACTGTATTATTTTTGGACCCTGAGCACAAGCAAACTGCACTTGTAAAGTGTGTTATTACAATATGTTCATATTTCTTAAAAAATGTTTAAAGCTAACCCAAGAGAAAATATTTTTTTCTCTAGATTTTTGTGACAGTGTACTGTGGGAATTATTGAATAATGATCCTTAGGGGCCTAGTATAATCTCTAGTGCCCACAGCCTTAAACTTGTGATAAAAAGGTTGCACTTTACTGAAGAGGTTACAGCTTTCAAACACGTGCATTGCTAAAGTGAGCACAGTGACTTCAGATGTACTTTCCATAAGTACATGTGTAATAACCTTACAGAAATAGGTCATTAATTAGAAATTTAACATTTTGAAGCAGGTGGAAGTTGAATAAGAGACTACTTAATGTAATGAAATAAGCAAACTTAGATTTTCACATGACAATATTTTAAATTTTTTTTTTAATCCTTTCAGAAAGTTTTGTTTTGCAGAACTTAGAATTTTCATCAAAGAACCTTCTCACGGAAAAATTTTAATCAAGATTTTCTGGTTATATTTTATTCTATAGGGTCTGTATTTTTTTTTTTGCTTTAGGCTTCACTAAAATGATTCAATTTTCATAAAACTCTTGTGAGGAGAGGAATTTAATTAAAAAATATTCCAACTGACTCAAAAAAGGCTATGAGAAAAGTGATAATCCTAGCAATGAATGTTACTCTGTCAGTGTGCTTCTCTAAGTACATAATGCAGATCCCTGACAGTATAGCTGTGTACTGAAGCCAGGGCAAAACCACAGGCTGATACAGCTGTGGTGGCAGAAATCTCCAACGCTCCTAGGGCACCTATGCTTACACCAGCAGCACAGCCTGTGGATGCTTTTTAGTACCTGTAAAGGGCTTATTTGGCTGATACAGATGCAGCCACACAGAAGCTCTTTGCCAGTGTAGTGCTGAGGTAAAATATTGTTATGGTGGACATAAGCTTAGATTGTTTAAACCCCATCCAAATGAAAAAAAAACCTTGGGAGAAAGGACTCTGTGACTAAATCACTGAGCTGCTTGACAGTGGTGATCATAGAGCCTTGCACGACTCAGGATTATCTGTACAGAAAACTGGGATCCAGAGAGAGCAAAGGAAAAGGAGCATCATCCCCACTGAGGCGAGCACAGGCTGTGTGTCCTAAAGAGGTGGAGCTGAAGCAGTGAGTGAAACCTGATAAACTCTTCTTTGGTAGATGGTTTGTGACCTCATTGTGATTTCAGTAGCTGGTTTTAGCAAAATGGAGCTAGCAGCTTGAAACTTAACCTGTCAGGGAAACCCAAGTTGATTTGGAAAGCTCTGTTTCAATATTTGCTGGGTCACAGTGCTTTCCCATTGTGTCATGGGTTATTCCGGTTCAGACAGACTGAAAAATAAAATCTTCTATCCTGAGTTACCCTCACTCTGAGTGGTCCTACTTTGCAGCAGAGCCAGTCAGGTAGAGGATGAATCACAGTGAGGCATAGGCTTATGAGATTATCTGAGAAAAAATTTCTAGCTCCAGTAACTAGTCCTGTGGATATTTCTGAGGACTTCAGACAATTCAAGTCAGTGGCAAGAGAGTTTTGCTGTTGCACTTACTATCATGTACACTATGCATTTAGTTACGTGTGTAAAGCTACCTGAAGCCAGTTAGAAAGTTTTTCTGATAATTTTCCATCTGGGACTTTGGGAGCCATAGTATCCTATCCTCTGTTAAGGGAAGCAGCTGTAAAGGTGTTTCCACCTCTCTTCCCCTCAGGAAGTGGAGCTTCATCTACTCTTGAGCTTCATCTACTCTTGAACTAACTAACAACACATGTCTTATACCTACCCCTATTTGTCCACCATATATTTTGTGGGTGTGTGCTGTGTCACCCAGACATGGAGCTACTCATATTTCAAAAAGATGCTGGAAGGCACGTCTTTCACAAGGCTTGCTGAGAAATAATAATAGTAGAATTGTTGCCATTGCATGTAGCTGCTATATCTGTGAAACAGCTGGACCTTCTGGCATCCTGATTCCCATTTTTCTGGACAGACAGAGTACTGGAAGGTAGGGGGAACTTGTGGAGAAGTCAGACTAAACAGCAGCAACTAAGCTGTAGGCCCAATGTCTTTCAGTAGCGTAGAATGAGCAAAGTGAAGTTCTGTTGTAGGGGCAGATGGTGACTTCTGTGATTGTTGCAGGCATAAAAAGTATTTATCAAGACTATGTTTTCTCATGCATAACTTAAAAAAGTATACTCTGGTTTCTAACCTTCCTGATTTTGACTCATTTGATAGTCGTCAGATTCTAACTTCCTTGTTTTCCTTTACCAGGACTGATTAGGGGGTGAACTACTCATTTGTTTTTTCTCATTGCCAATGTTTTACTCAGGAGCAGTATAAACACCTAAGTGAGAATGTCATGACTGAAGGAGAATTAAGCATACTAATCTGCTCTCCATGCCAGCCATTAATATACTATATATCCTGCCTCCACTTCACTTTCATATTCATTACTTCTTTAATGAAAAAAAGAAGATATTTTAATGGTCAAAAAAATTCTAAATGATTAATGGTACATCAGTTAATGACATTTTAAAAGTATTTCAGGCTGGAAATGTGACACTACAATCATTAAAAATCAGATTCAATTTCCAAAGGTCCTAATCTTAAACTTTATACTGCTGGCAGAAACATAAAATGATATCCCGTAAGCGCGGGTGCTTCTGTATGATGGAAAAGCTCAGGAGTTTTGTGAGTGCTGCCAGAAAATAATGTGTTCTCGGAAATTCTGGAAGTTGAGCAGGAAGATAACTGATGAGGATATGACAAGGCAAATGAACAAATTGTTCAGTATAGAGGAATGCTTAATACAGAGAGATCTTTTTCTCTGAGACATTGTTTGGGGTCCAAGAGAAGCATAATGGCTCCAAATGGATAAAAACAACAGTAAATCCCATTCTCATGCATTATGCATAAGCTCTCGCTATTGGAGTTTGCACCACCATCTGGTGTTTAATTATTCCCGCTTTACACCACACGGTGGTGTGAATCTAATGAAATGAATATGTACATTATAATAATTTGGTGCATAGATTCTGGTTTGATAATTATTAGGTGCCAGGCGTCCTTCTTTAAAACTGGAAGTTTAAATTCATTCTAAAAAATAACTGTTTCTGTAGGCTTTCACTGGCAAATACAACGACAATTACTTGTTCCATTCTCTAAAGATCCATTATTTCTATATGGCTGGTTGAGTTTCTCTAACATCTGTACAACATAAATTAATTATACCATAGTGTCAGAATTCACATTTTCATACACTGTTAGTATTGTTAAAAAGGGCCTTGTCTGTTTGTAGTTTTAAAAAGAAATATATATATATATTTTGGTATTGAAGGCCTCTCTTTCTGTCTCCCTTGCTGACACAATAGCTGTCACTATCTATACAACATTTTGCTATGTATCCAGGTTATTTTTTCCACATTATCACCTGTAGACCATTAGATTTCAATCTGTCATCAGTGTATCTGAAAACAATATCCTGTGTCATTAGTTAGGATGGTAGTTTCTACCTAGCAATAAGCCCTGCTGTGAAGAGTGAGACTCCTCAGCAAGTGCAGTGCTCCCACTGCTCCCAGAAAGGATGCTGAAAAATGGCTGGGTCTCCCATTAACAAATAATTATGTCCACATATTTTTCTGTTAGCAAATGTTTTCATAAACTGAGATACAATGTGAGGAGCGTCAGCAGGATTTTCTGCAATAATCACTAAGAAAACTTAGAAGGTTTTAGCAGTATGTTCAACAGTGTCACTTCCTACCAGATGATGGTTATCTGGTACAATAATGCTGTTAAGGGACATTCAGATAACCAATGCATCCAGCAGTGCTACAGCTTACAAATTTAATTTGCTTTACTATGTTTTGATATACTTTTTAGCTCAGTGATTTGGGAACCTGTGAGCAAATTCACAAGGTTAGTTATGATTTATAGCACTAGAAACATGTCTAAAAGCTGCAAGGGTTCATATTTGCAGAGATAGTTGAGAAAATAAAACAAAGTAGAATGGTAAGAGACTCTGAGAGCCTGGAAAAAAAAGTATTTTGATGTGGTGGTTTAGTGTTTTTTCTACCTTTTAATATTTTCGAATTATTTTACCTATGCTTTTCCTTGATCTGTATTTCAGTAATCTTAAAAAAATAAAGATAAAAAGAAAAATTAGAAACCATGCTGCTCAGATAATTTTCAATGAAGACTAAAACCTGAGTTTCATATTATCTTGACAATTCAAATTACCCCATCTTTCTTTCTTTCCTCCTTTTCATGAAAACTTTGGTAACACATATAAACTTGCAATCAATGCTTGTTAGAAAATGAAGAAAACATCACAGTTCAAAAAGCATTTTTCAGTCATCTGCAAGAAACAAAAAAAGCCTTGCTAAACTTTTCATTCATTATTATGTGTGTTTTAATCAACAGACTTTTGAAATTAATATGTAAATTTAAATAGCATGGAGAAAACTATCGTTTATAGCAGACATGGCAGAAAGTGTATGTATTATAATAGCAAAAATATTCCATTGGAATTAATGTACTTATCCTTAAGGTTAAAGGAATTATTTCACTCTACCAACTTTCAAATTTTCATAAATACAATTAAAGATGAACTTCTAAATTAAGTAATATTACAAAATATGTTGCTTGCAATATCAGCAGCTAAGCAAGTACTCTGTCATTTTCATTTTGTTTTAAAAAAAGGGAAAAAATTCCATTTTATTTACCATTTTTCAAATATTCTAATTTGAATATTATAAAAGCTAAAAAAAATCAGGTATAGAACATTTCTCTATAGTCCCAGTGGGTATTAAAAGTGATATTCATAAAAATAATTCATACAATATTTTTTGATACAGGCTCTCTTTTTTTGTGTGTGCTTGCAAAATGGTGATAGAAGGAATTTGAATGGAATAATGATTGTCTTGGAAAACAAGTCTCACTTTTTTTTTTTTTTAAGAGAAAACTAAATAAGAAGCCATCAAAAAGTCTAACAACATCCAGCAGTTGCTTTTGACACAGAGTATGTTGTTTCCCATCTTGTTCTGTCTCCAGGAATTATTCTGTATTCAATCTCCTGGAGAAAGTGGCAATGTTGTGACATTTGTATCAGCTCAGTGGTCTACCAGGGAACCTCAAAAATTTCAGGTCATATTTCTAGTTCTTGAAGAAATTCCGGCAAGGAGTTCATGGGGTTAAACTTAGTATTATTTCATCAGCATTATCTCATCAGCATTCAGTTCCACTGCTATGCCATGAAGGAGAAAAAATAACAGAGAAACATGAGAAGAGGAATAGATAAAAGGCAAGCACTGAGAGGAAAAACATGTTGTTTCTTAATTGAGCTGGAGGAGGGGAAAATGTTGCTTGCAGCTCTCTTTTGATGATAAACCTTTTTGTGTCCATGACTATGTACATTAAAAATATAGTGCTGTCTGTAATATAATAAACAGTCAAATTACAATTCTTATGTGGTAAATCAATGGTGAAAATTCAGGAAAAAAATGAGAGGAGGAAGTGAAGAAAAATATAATTCAGCAATGTGAATATTCGTAGGAAGTGCAAGGTTAATTTAGCTGACTGAAAACATCATTGTAACCCTTTTTGAAGCTGTGCATATTTACATCAGCTGAGATTTTTCTCTCCCTTCTTCTTTCTCCCAATCTCTCGGTCTCTTTCTTCCCACTGTATCCCAAAGTGTCTCTGATGGTGTTTGTAGTTCCATATTGCATTTTATATTGTACACTATTGTACAAAAAATGGCAAGAGAGGAAGACCCCACAAACTTGTAAGGTTATTAGATTTGATGTTAAGTCATTGTCTCATACCTGCTTTTTTCCCTGAGCCATCTAAAGTGAACATATTATTGATGTTACAGTTTTCTTTTTTTTTCTCCCTCTTAACTCTTCAGACAACAGCATTCCTACTTATTATCTGGGCTGGACTAGAATTAAACTCACCAAAGCAAATTCTGAAATGTTATTTTCAATGAATTCTATTTGCAGACTCAGAATCAACATGGCAAGAACAGCCACTATAATAGCATTTTGGCACTTTGGCTCACAGGTGGCAGGGGAAGGTACAGAAACTGAAAAAAAACCCCAAAACCATTCCCTACAAACAAACCAGTAAAGAAAACATCCTTGAACTTGGGATAAAAGTTGGGCTTGGGTCAGAGGCTTGATACTGCCCTCATTGTGAGTAACCCTAGTGCAATGTTTTCTAATTATAGAATAAGCATTGCCTCTCGTATGGAGCTGCCTGTCAGCCCACTCTGCGGCAGGGATCGCCATATGGGCTGCTCTGCAGACGGCTGGGCAGTGGCATGTGTGCAGCTGTGCAGGACGAGCACCCAGGTGTTTCAGCCTGCCTGTGATAGGCAGCCAGCAGGCAGTTCTGCAACCCAGTCAGGGTGAAAGAAACCAACAAGATGGGATTTGACAGGAAATAGCAATAATAATAAATAACATTAACGGATAAAAATAAAGTGCTCTTTTTTTTTTTTTAATTTTTTTTTTCCAGGTCAGAGCAGGGTTTTCTATAAGGAACAAAGTCTGATCTTGTTTAAGGTTTGCTGAGGCATTAAACAAGAAATATTAATATAACACAAGTGTAGGCATCCGTGAGGTTACTCAAAATCATGTTAAAAATAGCAAAAAGAATGGAACTGCTTTGCTTCCACATAAACTAAATGAGCATACCTGAAACAGACAGATAGCATTAATTTCTATCCCCAGATTTTCTCAGCTCCCATTGCTGGATCCTCTGCTACCTGATTCCAGTGGCTCAGCGAATACAGGTTTTCAGATCTATGCTGAATATACTACTTAGACCACAGGGAATGCAAAGTCACCTCATTGACTGCATCCAAGTCTCTTTCGACTTGGGCTGGTGAAGCTGCTATAGAAATCTGAGCTTCTTTCTGTCACAGCTGAATCTGGAAAGGATACATTTTGTGCTACCATCAGCTGAATCCTGCACGCAGCTGCATCCAGATTCAAATGTAACCATATACACAAATAACAGTGCTGTGAAGCTGGGAGCACAAAGGAAATACAGATTGAAAAAGCTATTACAAAGTGCCAGAGAGTGTTTTGTGTTGTACAAAAATACTTATTACTAAGTATTTGTACTGGTTACAAAGCTTTAGAAATGCTTTAAAGGATGCTTTTAACCAATTCATGAATATGATGAGGAACACCTGTAAATATTTTTGATTATCAGTCAGTATATGTAGGATGTTATTTTTGCTTTGGGCTGAAAATTTTGGAAGAATACTTTGAGAAAAATACATTTTACAAACACAGCAAAAATTAGCAATATATGTAACATATATGCAGTTTTCTTAAATGTAAAAGAATACATTAATGAAAACCAATGTTATCTTTTTTTACTTTTAAATGTTGTCTTACACTCTATACGCTATTGACCTTGTTATACATTGGGGAAAAAAAACCTCAGAAAATTAGGAATGTCAGCCTAAGCATCTTTGAACTTTTAACAAGTGTGGACTCCCTACTTCCTACAGTAGTCATCCTAAATTTGACAAACTTTTGAGTGATTTAGCACAATGGTGAGTGTGTCAGGAGTCTGTACCAGTGGGAGTCTGGACTGAGGAATGAAGTAGAAGTGAATTAAACACACTTGAGTTTTGATCATTAGATTTTAACAAGTCAAAAAACATCCATCCTCTTAATCTTGACAAGAATTGAGTGTAAGAGAAAGTTAAATGTAGGACTTATCTAAGAGTGATCAAAGAAAAATTAAATTTCTTGGAAATCTCCTCCCCTGCCTTGGAGACTTCGAAATCAGAAAAGTTGTTTTCTGGATATGCCTCTTGCTCTTCAATGATTACTAAAGGAGACCTGACAGATTTCTTAGACTAGGCTAGCTCTTACATAGTTGCACTAAGAGGGATGAATCCCGTCTGTGGGGTGAGATTTTTGAAAGTGCTTGCATGACTTCTGTGTTTACTTTTCACAGGCTCCCCGGAATTCTTTGTTTCTCAATTACTTGCATTTGGAGTTTATTTGAATGCCAGTAAAATGAACAGACAAGCACCTTACCAAAATCCAAGTACACTGATTATGTCCTTAAATTCTCAGTTCATTTTTTTAAGCATAACTTACAATTTCCTTGCCTGTTTCTTTATGGGCTTATACTTATGAAAGCAATGCAGAAAATGTATGCATCCACATGGGGATACTGATTTTTAAAATATAACAGAAGAAGGAACATAGCAGAACTTTCAGTAAAAACTACTCAGGGAAAGAGAAAGTAACCCCAATGATTTTGCACTGCCACACAAAAAAAAAATTTCCTCTGTAACTAGGGGTCAGTGATTATTTTATAGCCTGAGTCATTAAAGTAGTTCTCATACATACACTAGCTAAAGAAAATTGAAAGCTGAACTCTGTCATACCTGTAATCTCTATTTGATCCTTAAATACAATTTGCCTAAAAATAGGATGCAATATTGTGTTCTATTAATTATATTCCTGGGAAAAGAAGATGCTCTCTAGATGAAACATTGATGCACACTACAAGGATTTCATTCCTGAGTGGCAAAGCACACCTTTCTCCATAACACTACTGGGTTTCACAACCCTCCTTCTCATGACTCAGTGCAGGAGCCAATGTTAAAGCCCTTGAACACCTAAATTCCCATTAGTAAAGTTCTCCTAGCCATTTAATTCTGTCATGCACAATAGTTTAATTCTGTTAGCATTAAAGAGTGAGGTGCCAAGATCCTGCTCAAATCTCAGCTTGATTAATAAAGCAAGTATTTCCAGAACAATTTTACCTGGATAGATCCACAGTGTAGCCAGACTGTAAGAAAGGCAAAACTGCTGTAATGTTGAAGGGGCAATTCAGTGGTTGGTGAGATGTGAGGGAGCTACATTTTGAATTTTCTTCTGACTGAACCCAAGCTGCCTGAGGATACCACTGATAAGGTATTCCAGGATGGAAATTTCTCAGCCTCTTCTGTCTCATTTACCAGGAAATAATTGAATAACAGAGGAGCCAGTGGTAGAGCAGAACAATTTGCCAGCCTGCCAGTTAGAGCACTCACCTAGAATGTGGGATCACCCCCTTCTTGAGGCAATATAAATGAGCCAGAAATAGTGAAACAGCTTCATCAGGTAGAAATGTAAATGTTCCCTGCTCTTTAACCATTTACATAGTAGATGATTTTTTATACTGCTTTAGTAAAGGAGGAAGGGAAAGGGAAAGGAGGGAGTGGGAGTTATATATTCTTTGCTATATTATGAGTTCTTTATGTAAGATAAAGAAAGCAGAGGAGGGAAAACATCTATATTAAAGACATCAGTCTTAATGCCAATGCTTAATCAAAGATCCGTGAATATTTCTGACAGCTGAACAGATATCAGCAATAGTGATTCTTATGTCCTTGGAGGAGTATAAGTCTTAGGAGTTTCTGATGAAATAGAGCTTTTCAAGAGTGTTGTGGTAGTCCAAGCCCATAACTGGAAAATGTTATACTCCATCTTGTGATCCATTTTGAGCTCCATGCTCTGACCCTGTGGTCAGATATTCCCATGACTTCCTTTGAAAGGTTCTGGTACTTGTTGGACACTTTCTTTCATGAACACAATTCAGTATATCTACAGGAGATTAGACAATAAAAGTGACTGATCAGTGCACTGAAGGACTTTCATAAGGCAAATAAAGGAGCAACACCAGATCTGGGAAAAGGAGGGAACTCAAAATCCTACCCAAAAGCGTAGAAAAAAGCAAGACCAGCAATTAGAGTACTTCAGGCTGCCAGAGATCTATCCACTTCATTTTGGCTTTGTGTCCTCTTTTAGCTGTCCTGGTTACTTTGGGCATGTAAAACATATACACCTTCATCTACTGTATAGAATTTGGAGTTATTAAACATATTAAGTAGTCATATGCCTGAAGAATAGCATGCAAATTTCTGCTACAAACCTATCCCAATTTCCTTTTCTAAATCTTATAAGACAGAATCCAAGCTAGTATCAGGAAATATGTTCCTGAGGGACTATTCACCAAGAATTGTTATGCAACTCAGTGTAAGCATCTTCATAACTGGATATAAAAATAAGCTTTTTGTTTTAATCATTTTACCATGCAAAATTACTTCTCTATTTTATCTGCTTTTACTTTTGTTGTTTCCAGACTGAGACTCTGACCTTGTAAACATCTAATTTTGAGCATGTGAGTAGTACCTTGGAGTTCAAGAAGGGAAACAGAAGTGACCAGAGACATCTGACCCCAATTTAAACCTTAATCCCATGAAGATTTTTGAATATGAAATCAATATGACTATTCACACAGCTAAACATAGGAATGTGAACTCTTTACAAGGTTGGCACCTACTAGAATAGGCTCTTTTAATTTCATTTAGTGAAGGAATTTCACATTTCAAACAATTTTGTTGTTCTTCCTGTAACCTTGCATATTATTGTTTTGATGTTTGGGAAAGATGATTATCCCAGGGGTTTCAGCAGGACCAAAGGTGTTTGGGTGAGCTTTCCCATATCTGTTGATAACATCCTGATAGAACACAGAATGTCCACAGTTCTGCAAACTGTAACTATCTGCTAATATTGTAATACATTCACTTGCAGCATTGAACCTCCACAGAATTCGGGCTTCTAATGGAGAATAGTCCCCTACTGGCTTGTGCTGTGAAGTATTATCTCCACATGTATTATTGTTTTCCTCTTCATAGTATTAGGTCTCATTAATCCATTCCTTGTTGCTTTGTATCTAAAAATAGGAGTTATTAAAGTGGATTTCTCTTACTGCATAGTAAATAAACTATATAGGTCATTTGGTTATTAAACTTATGTCGTAAAAGTGTATTAATACTTGTTTGTATGTGTACACAAATAAAGAGATACAATTTTATATTTTCTTCATAAAACAGAAAATTACATTAAATAAAATTCTGTTGTTTCTATAGTGAATAAAGCCTATTTACAGAACTTCATTAATATGCAAGAAACATGCAACCTGCCAGCTTACTTTTAAAATCCATTCTTAGTGTGCACTTTTTTGCAGTTTTTTTTGAAAATCCAAGTCTAGGAATTCATGGTGAGATACACTCTGCCTTAAATCCATCATAGTCCCTAAAAGAAATCCAATATCCTTGTACTTTTTGAAATAGTCTAATTCCTAAGGCATTTAAATGCAGTATTTTCATTCTCAGATTAAAGCCCCCTAGGTGCTTAATTTTAATTGCCCAGACATATGAATTGCATTCACACCAGGCAGTGCAAATAGACACCCGAACTCTGGCAAAACCTTTAGAGAAGCTTGACAAATATGAACTATGAGATGATATTTAGCATCCTCTGTCATGCTGTCTGTTGATTGGGATTTTTTTTTTCCTATAAAGGGATGATATAGTCTAATGGTAGAATCTTGTTCTAGGTCCTATGCTAATCAAAAAAAGGGGATGGAACACTTAAATGCTGACATTTTACTCAGTAAAGCTTATCTTTTTCAGTCCTCATAATCTAACTACCTACAGATATCTGAATGTTTTGTCACATTGTCCCCATGAATTCACAAAGTCTAAAACCAGTTTTCTTCTACTGAATAGACTGTTAAAGCAGCTCTGTGAGTGATAAACATGTCATGAGTTATCTATGTCCTAATTTTGGAGGACTGTAATATATTAAGCTAATATAATGTTTTATTCTCTCCTACATTGTATCATTTCTTCATGGATTATTTCTGCCATTCTCAAACTCAGAATCACTTCAAGCAATAACTGCCAGAGAATTGCTTCTGTATTTCTCCCACACTTCCTTTCAAAATGCACTCTGCCTTAAATGTAAAAAAGACTGTAAGTTCAATATTTTGCAGCCCTGCAGGGTTAAAAACAGAAGCTTTATCCCGTTAGAAACAGATGGTTCCTACCTTCCCAAAGGGTCATACATAGCTCTAACTGGAGTGCCTGGAAAGTCCTGAAACAGTATGTTGTGGGAGACTCTTCACACCTGCAATCATGCCAGTTACTAACTTACCCTATACACCTACCTTTTAAAAATTGGAAGGGAAACACATTAGCACAATGGCACTAAATGCAAATAAAAGCCTCTGTTTTTTTAAAAAAATATAAATAAAAATTGGAAATATTTTAACATAAAAAAGATTTCCAGTTCCAATTGACATGCGACATCTTATTCAATGAAAAGTTGTATATACCATGTGCTGCTGATGTTCATTAGGGATTTCATCTGGCAGTAGGACTAAGGGCTGAAATCTGTCATTTTAATTTACATTAGGTGGTGATAAGTCTGTCTCACTTGTAAGTCAGCAAACACTTAGGAACATAGGACTAGGATAAAATTAATTTTTGAAATGTAGTTCAGTTTCTGATATTACAGATATCTATAATACGTAATACTTTTAATAAATTAAACAAAATCTACTTTAAAAATAGGTCAGACTTTTTTGAGGTTGTGCTCTTTCTGTAGATAAATAAATGTTCTTAAGTCAGAAATCTTATTCTCCTTTCTTGTCCATGTCTATTCATGACCTGGCTAATTGTCTTTTGTTCTGTTTAAATCCTAAATCATCATTATCACTTAAAGAGTTAAACTTGGTTTTTTGTGTTCACACCTTATATATGCTTCAGTCCTTCTTGACCTTCTTTTCTATGACTAAATTTATACATACCCAATAACATTGTGTTTCTTTTTGTGAGACGGTTTTCTTCTGATCTTATGCACCTTTCTCCAACCTATTCCAGTTTCAATACATCCTTTTTTTATTGTATTTGATCAGAATTACATACACTGTTTTTCATGACATTTCACTTCTGCCTTGTACAATATCATTGATTCCCACCTGTCTCCTCTGAAAATACTTCAAATGATACTCTATAGATCACATTTTTCTTTTTCATGGTCATACTGTCGTGATGGTACATAGTTGTTTGTGATAGAGACAGATTTTCTTCCTCAGTCTTTTCTATATAATGAATTTCTGATTTACTGAAAAAAATGTTATTATTAATTCCTAAATGCAAAACCATATATTTCTTACTACTGAAATTCATTCTGCTCCTATTTTTCCAGTACTCAGGGTCATCCAATTCTTTCTGCATGACATCCCAATTTTCCTAACAAGTTACATGTTTCATTTAACTCAGTATCATATTCCTTTCAAGGTTATTAAAAAAAACATTAACGAAACCACTCAAGAGACCAATCACTAAGGAACTGCAGTTGCAGCCTCCCTCTACCTGAGTTCATTCCTCTTCTTTACTCCTACTGTCACCCCTCCTTTAGTCCCTTCTCCACTTTATAATTCCCAGATTAATCCTTTTTTTCTCCTCTTCTTAACTAACAATTCCTGTGTGGTATCAGACTGATAAGATCTGTTCTCTTTTCCCATCTAGAAAATCAATCATTCTTCAATGCATTCTATCAGGTTAGACTGGCAATATCTTATTCTTGCTTTCAAAATGCCTTTCAGAAAAAGCCTTGAATATTATTATTTATCAGACTAATGGGTTGTCATTCTGCCTTCCTTTTCACACCTTATCTTCTATTCTCCAATGATATGAAACAACCCAGGATATAAAAAAAAAAATACTACAAAATCTGGCTGTGAAGTCTGCAATTCTATGTTTCATTTTGCTCCAAACTCTGAAATAAAAAGACTTTGTTCCTGCTTTGGATAAGATCTTAATATTTTGGATCCAGTAGTAGTAATATTTATTATAATGGATAATAACCACTATGCACACACTCATCACCTTACCAGTGTTTTCATCATCATCATCATCAGATTCATGGAAAAATGAGGAAAATATTAATTTGAATAGATGTCTTCCTACTCTTGTTGCATATTACCACTGATTCTTCTATTCTTAATCATATTAACTTACGGGCTTGAAGCAATTTCTATGGCTTGACTCACGAGCAATGAATAAGAAGCACAGAAGTGCAAACCTTCCCAGTTTTGTTTTTTTTTTAATTTCAGTTTGCACCTATATAGTCCATTTTCTGTTTGTATTTGATCTGTTTTCATTCACATATTTCTCTATGTTACTTATTTACGCAGCTAGGTTTGGAACAGCGAAAGATTCGTTTTCCGGCACTTTCTGGTTCCTTATATGATTCAGATGATTTTTATCCTTTGGTTTAAATAACATCTGGATCCTCTTTCCATTCAAGTTACTGGATGCTATGGACTAGTTGGTTTCACTCTCTTGTATTTTTTTCAGCAGAAGACCACTCATAAATGAGAACCCTAACAACAAACAGACTGTTGATTTATCTTTATTTATAATGTGAATTGAATAAGAGACAAAAAATAGATAATCACTGCTTTTATTTTGTGAACGACCAAACAATTTCTACTATAACTACTTAGGCAAAATCATTAAAACATGCAGAGCCTCATGTTGATTTCATGACTGGCTGGCAAAGTAGGTACTGCTGTTTTTCAGAGAGACAGCGAGGAATCCACAAATGTACAATGATTTTTTTCTAGTAACAAAAATATCTGGTATTTGGTACAAGTGGAAGAGTATATTGACACAATCTATATTAGTAAAATATGTAAGACCTTAATTTAAATTTATCCTTACTCATTCATTTTGTGAAGATATTAAGAGGAGAGTGTGTCCATATAAATGAGTTTATTTTATTTTGGAGAACATCATGACGTCTTCCTGAAAGTCTCTTCTCTAAATAGAGAATGAACTTATCTCTAGTTAACTTGTGAAATTACCATAATTTTAGTGGTCTGGCTGCAGATGGTGTGCAGTTGCTCTAGTCAGTGGCAACAACAAAAAGCTGAGAATAAATAAATCTCTACCTGAATGTTGATTATACAATATCTTTATTTGTTCTTTCTGGGATTAGCTGGTGGTCTATTGTCCATCAGCAAACAGTTACTTAAGCAGAAACTAATGTTACAGATGCTATAAAAAGAGCAGCAGCAGAACAAATAGATTTAAATCAGCTCAATTCTAACAAAAACTCTTTCATCTTGAAACAATTTAAACTCTACTAAGGGTAAGTAAACAGAAACAATATATTTTCTTTCACCTTCAACTGTCAGTAGTTGCTTTCATATTCCATCTTCAGATATGAGAAAGGTTTTCATATCTTTCCCAGTAAAAGACTCTTTTAAGCTGTTAATATGATTATTTTTCTTTAATTCACACATTTCTTACTGTACTTACATGATATTAGTTGTGAAGATTTTCTAAACCAGAGTTCTTCCTACAGATATAGAAGAAGAAAAGCAGATACAGGAGAATCAAAATTTTCTTTTTTCCATAACTTTTGTTGATCATACAGAAATAGAAAAGCAACTTTTAGCAACTGAGTCTATTTTTCTTTTCTATATTAATATCATCAGTCTAATTCTCTGCAATATAGCTAGAATCTTTATATATGTTCATACATAGAAACAAAACAATCTACATGTATGAACACCAGGGAACAGAAAATATACAAAGAATTATTTTGTTTTTAAAATATGAAAATTCTGTGTGCTTCTTTCCTTTCAAGTCTAATATACCAATTTTAAAAACTAAGAAAAGCTACAGGTATATTGAGGAACTATCTCACTTGTTTAAGGGAACTAAATTTGAGTTCCTTTAGAAAATGTCAAAACTTGTGGCTGGCAAAAATGTTCTTCAAATATTTTTTTTTAATAGCATTAGTAGTCATAATAGCTGCTCCTGCTGTTCAGAGTATAGGATTAGGATGAACAGAGAGAAGATTAAAGTTTGTTCTTACAAGCAGAATGGCCCATACATGCTCCTTAGTGCTCATTCTTCAGAGGTCCTACCCTCTCAATTGTGCAAATAGAAAGAAGGAAAAAGGTGCTTCCTATTCAAACTCGTCAGAATAACCCAGATTATTTATATTTAAAACAGATTAGGAAGTGTTCATGGGAGCTATTACACTTGCTGTGCAGTAACATCTGGAATTACAGACCTCTTCTCTCTGTTCACAGCCTGAGAAATAAGATGAAGACAACAAATACACTTGAGTTTAGAGGGATCCTCATATTATTGTTGCACTTAAAAGCTGTATAATTTTACCTGACTGATTCATCTGTCTCCATCTGTTTTAACAGCAGACATTGGTAGTAGGGAAGCATTATAAATAAGTAAAACGTTTATAGCATCAATTCTAGTTATGCTGATCCAAGAAGAGATACTTGGCTGTCCAGGCACATCCTTTAAGAGAAGACTTAAGCTTGTATACTCAAGGAAATATTTTCAGGACTAAGAAGAAAACATGTCTTGTTTTCATAGGCTGTGTTCTGTTAAATATAATCCTTGAGGAAAAGTACAAGTTCAGAAATGTTCTGTGGCTGCTGTAACAAATTATGGGGAGACAGATGTTCCTTTCTCCACCTTGTTTTGTGACAATTTAGTAGTTCATGCTGCTATTTTTGTTATTATCCTGAAATAGGTTATTTTTCAGATGCTTTAGTTTCCCCTGTGACAAAAAAAAGTGATTGGCATGCATGAAGCATATCCATCTTTGTTCCATCCCCTCAGCCTTTCACATTTGACATGTTAGGGAATTGGCAATTATCAACAGATGGTGCAAATTAGAATGTCATGATGTTACTTTAAATTTTCTTCAATGGCAGGTTATCTTTCTAATAAATCCAGGGGTTAAGAAAACACAAAGAGAATGTTTCCCTTCCTTTAACCCATTCATCTTTAGTCTTGAAATAAGTCCAAGATCCAAAGCAAGTAAATCTACATATTTTGCTAATTCACTGATTTAATTGTTCTAGTAACTATTCCTTAATTTATCCCTTAATCCAAAAGCTTCTCCTTAGTTTGATCCCTTAATCTGGAATCTGACAGAGATAAAAACTAATATCTATTATGATATAGCAAAATTATTAGAAATTAATCACTCATCTCAAACAGAATGAGAAATAGTTAATGAACTAGGGACTGAAAACAATAAAATAAAATTGCATCAATGACAACTTATGGAAAAGAAAATATTCAAGAAGAGGAGGCTTTAAAAAATGGAATGTTCAAAGTATTTGCCAGTCAATGATCAAAGGATACCAAACATTAGAATTCAAAACTGGGCTACTGTTTTTGAAGCATATTGAAGATATAATTAAAATTCTGGTAAAATTCTTAGTAAGCAATGAAAATATTTCTGATTTTTAATTAATTTGAGATAAATCTCATAAATTTGCTATTTAATGTGTTTCCTTGTTAAGTATTTTCTTGATAAATAAAGGGCTCACAATCAGTTTCAAAATAAATAAAAGTAAAGAGCAGAAAATGTGTATAGTATAAATTGCTCTAATCTCATAATTCACAGGGGAAAAAAGTTACTTTCTAGACTAAAAATGTTCTGGCCTGTCTTTTTACGTTAAACAAGCAATCAGACTTATTAAACATTTTGCAGAAAATAATTTGATGCTCCCTGGTTGATCAGACATCCACATCTATTTCAGTAACAGCAGTTTGGAATACCATGCTATTTCAGTGATCTCCTTTTATAATTTACTCTCTGTATAGGTTTATTTCCTGATCCATTTATTTTTAACCTTAGATGCTCAAATCCTTTATGGTTAACTTACAAGGAATCCACAGATGGGGATAAAGTCACTCCAAGTTTATATGAATCTTACTTGAAATTTCAAAACTACCTGGTTAAATGAATTTTTGAATATTAAGACTATAAAGAGATTTTAAAAATTCAAACAAGCAAAAAAACAGAATAAATTTCAAAATATTTGCCTTTTCACTCATTTATTAAGTTGCATTAATTTTCTTGGCTTCATTTTTTTCATGAACTGGGGATCTGACAATGTCAGATTTTTATTAGAGCTTTTGAGCCCACATATTTTTAAGGAAAATAATAATAATAATAATAATAATAATAATAATAATAATAATAATAATAATAATAATAATAATAATAACAACAATAATAATAATAAAAATAATAATAATAATAAAAATTGTTATTAAAACAGATTTACAATGATTTATATTTATATCTTGTAAGTTCTTTTGGTTTTTTCTTTTTGCAGTGTTTCATTTGGTAGCAATTTATTGAACAATGTCCTTTTAAATATCGATGAAGCTCTATCTATTCTAGAAACAAATGCAATTACAGAGTTTCAATCTTCACACACTTCTTCCGGGCTTATACTGGCATACTAACTTAATTACCTTAATGGAATTTATCTTGATTTACACTGCTTTACCTGAGCTACAAATCCAGCCTATGACCTGCACGCATATACATGGAAGTTTGAGTCTTTTACTTACAGTATAGTGGGTCGTATACATGTATAAAGTTATTTCCATTTCTAAATTGTAAAAAACCAATTTAGTATTTTCCTATTTTTTCCCCAGAAGATTTGCACAAATCTTTTTTGGTTTATATAGTTATACAATACACCCTTGAGCTGTACAAACCAGTCTAGGCCAACTTCTACTTCCACCTGCTTTAAAAACACAACTCCTTCCAGCTTCAGTGGGAGGAATCACTTTCCTGGAGAACATCATCCTCTTTTTAAACTGTTGGAGGGAAACAAAAGATGCTTTGAAACAAAGTGCATTCTAGTAGCTTAATATTTGTTATTTTTTAGATTCCTTTTCAAAAAGAGTGAAAGAACCATGGGCAGCTGTATCGATGAGACGATTCTTTTCCATCAAGGCTTGAATACAATGTCTTTGAAAGATCCTTTTTAGAAATACTAGCATTTGAAAAGGACAACCGGGAAAAAAACCTCAAAGGGGGTGACAATAGTATATGGAGAGGAAGTGGGTGGGTTTAATGCATCCGAGAAGCAAAGCTCCTTATAAAGGCATTGAAGAGATTTAAGGTTCTATTTAGTGACTAAAGAGGTTATGGAATGAAGTATAATTTTCCCACAGGATTTTTGTCTTTTGATGTTTTTGAAACACACATTTTCAAAAAAGGGGCATTTTGTGATTTGGTAGGTAGGACATTTGTTTAGGAGAGTGTATCTATTTATAAAGGGGAAGAGTATTATGCCACCATTATTCTCATGTATGTAGAATGAATTGAACAGTCATTGGGAAAACTATTAGAAAGTTAAAAAAACAAGTATTATTTGAAAGCATGGTAGTTCTCCTTCTCCATTTATTGTATATGAGCTCCCTGTACATTAAAAAGATCTAGTCTTGACTCAGTTTTAGGTCTACATCTGCTATTAGGATTGTCCTAGAACTTTATGAGTCTGGAAGCAATCTGCAGCAGTGAAAAATGCCTATAGCAAATCTAGGCCTCTCTACTCAGAGTGGCCATTGACCACAGAAATGAAATAGCCTGGACTTAAGGTCCCTGCACTGTTAGGGCACTTCTAGAACATTTTGAACTATAATTTGCCTGATAATACTTGGTAATAACTGTAATACCCCAGACTATTAATCATTATTTTTGTGAGAGGCAAAGAAAGGAGTGAAGGAAAATTCCTCCTTGCTTTTAAATTAGAAGCAAAGTATTATTTGTCTATCTGTCCTAAGTATGTTGTTCATATTGAAAACCTAACTATTGCAGCAATACAAAAGCTGCTTCATCCTCCTGAGATGGGAATTGCACTTTGTGGTCCAGGTACACAACAAAGTGAAGCCAATAGTCACTCATCTTCTCTACATAGCTTATATCATGGCATGTATTTCCATGTGTATACCTTCAAAAGCATATGAATGTATTGCAGTAGTTTGCTTCCCATTATCTATGTTACTCCTCTTGTTGCACTATATGTCAGTAAAATGGGAAAGATAGGGCACATGGTCAGAAATCTTACCTTTAAGACATTTTAAAAAGCAGATGAAATCCCACATCTCTTAGCTCAATCACTTTAAATCTTAAGAGGACTTAGAAATGGATAAATCTGTGCTCAGATTTCAAGTATGATTATTCTTATATTTTTTGCTATAACTTCAGTGGGAAAAATGTTCTAGCAAAATCTCAAAGCTATAGGTTGTACTACTCCTCTCCTTCCTTATATTGAGCCTACACATGTCAGGTTACGCACTCAAAACTACAGGTACAGGATAGCTGAAAAGTCTTTCCTCAAGTACAGGCATAATTCTATATAGAATTTATAATCAAAATTTTTTATCAAAAGCATGCTCAAGTCCAAGCTTGTGATCCAGTACAGAAGAAGAGTCATTGCTCCAGGCCTGAAGCTTGACTGGTAAATTGTAGGGAATGGAATGAAAAGTCAAAACATGCAAAAAGAGGTCTAAGTTCACTTGAAACAACATGTTACTTTGTTGATTTGTTTGGAAATTATTTTATAAAAAATCATTTAATTGTAAAGGCATGTCAAGAGACTGGGAGAGGACAAAATAAGTACAAAAAAAATAATGATAAAAAATTTTTTAAGGTATCAGGATGAGGAAGGCTGATGAAAACACTGTGTGACAAGTAGTGGAAGTTGGAGACAGTACTGATCACAACATGCAGAAAAAAGTGCAGCTCATTCCAGAGAAAATATTGTCAGGATCTGCTGATAGCACTGCTCAGGCTTCTCTGACAATTTCACTCTTTGGGGGACTTGCTAAAAAAAGACCAAAAAAACCCAAAATAATAAAGAGGAGAACTCTAAATGTCATCCTGAGTTGTGAAGTTTATATTAAAACCTTAAATTGTGTGACTTTATTCCTAAGCTTTCTTTTACTGACAAAATATCATCATCTGATTTAGTACTTTGTAGCAGAGCCTTTAACCTACCAATTCCTTGTGATAATCAAATCAGTACAAAGGGAATAGAAACTGAAGTGTGAGGAAGTCGCATGGTTTTGCCTCCTTTATACCTGCTGAAGGAAGTCCACACCCTCTTGAATTTGTATAGTGAAAAAAAAGGGACTCAGGAATTTTCTCTACAGGTGCTAATGCCTTCTGTGTTGCTATTACTCCATCAGACTTCCCTCATTATCAACCAGAGGCTAGTTCAGCCTCTCCAGAATTTTTATGAAGTCCTGCAGATTGAAAGCATGCCAGACTTTTTACCAGTGCTTCTGATTTTGCATCAGTACAATCACATTAGAAGAAAAACACATGGGAGAATCAAATCCCATAAATGAAATAGAAAATCCCTTTGGATGATTAGTTCAGACCAATGTTAAAAGAATATTTTGTGTGCATGTCAGGTTCTTTGCCAGCCTCAAAGTAGTCATTTGGATTCACTTCATTATAGGCACTGCAGTACCTTAGGAGAGAATGAGAGAAATAGAGCGTGAGACAGAGTAATAATAACCCTTGAACAATGAAGTCTTTCTCCTAGCAGAACTTCAAATAACTCAGACAACTATCTTTTAATCAAATATACAAGCAGCAGTGTAACTGAATTCTGCATAGCTAGCATCCATGAGGAGAAAAAAAGAAGCTCAGAGGGACTTAGAGGAGATTCTAGATAAAATGAAGGGAGCACTATGTCATGGACTTAGACTTACATAAAAGCATGAATACCAACCTGACAGCAGAATAAACACATGCTCTAAAGATGGTCTGATCTTTTTCTTTTTGAGTCAACAGGACTTTCCCCTCTGACTACAGCAGGAGAGAAAACTGGCTGTTACTCTCCAGCCTGCTTCTTTCTAGCAGTCTGGCTCTTGTTCCCTACTTTTACACTTTGATTTTCTGGCATGTGTTCTCCACCTTCATCCTGGAGGGTTCTGCTGCTTCAGCTTCTCTACTTAAAATTTTCCTCTCCTGGTTGTGCTTTTTAATTTGCATTTTTTCTGACAAGGATGTGTTAAATAACCAAAATAAACATTGCATATCAGGAGCAGGTAAATCTTAATAATGCTCAAAGGACAAACAGGTTTATAAAAAGTAGTAGGAAAAAGTTAAAGCAGAGTTTAAACTCCTAACATACTTGTGTGCATTCCCATTTGTCTGTTCCTATGCTGAGTGGGTGAAATACTTATTAATTGGCTTTACCACTGGGCTTTTTCCAGATATGAATTCCTATGTAGGACTTTAGGTTCTAATCCCAATTCAGTAGAATTATTTACTAGTGCTGAGTTTCAAGAGTATAAATAGCAAGGATGACCCAAGTGTCTCATATGTCTCCATTAAAATGTTGCTTCCGTTGCAAAAAAACCATATCCTTTGCAAGCATAGATTTTTTTTAGCTATGTTATTTATAATTAATTTAACTTCAAAATTTAATCAGTATTTCTAGAAATCAGAGAAAGGTTTTCCAAATGGTTAATAATTTTTTTTACTAAGAACAGACTTTAGTAAATACTTTAATAACTTTTTATAGAATCATTGATTAGCATGTTATGAAAATTTTCAGGAAAATGAAAATTACTCCAATTTGAAATTTTTAAAATAAAAATAATTTGAAGCTTGCTGTAACTATTTAATTTTCTCTTCCAATGTCTTTAATGAACAATTTAATTGACTTTGGTAAAGCTGTTCCCATTCTTGAACCTAGACATGTACTTACATACCTTATACAATTAGGGTTGTGTAGGCTATTACTTAATATTTTTTTGGGGTTTTTTTTGTGTTTGGTTTTGTTTTGGTTTTTTTGTTTTTCTTCTTCTTTTTTTGATTGAACTTGTATCCACATCTCAGCAGTCAGATTCATCTGCCAATAGCCACCTCAAAGTCACATGTCTAGTCCAAACTAGTAATCTTGTCTTCTTCTACGGTGAATGGAAAAAGAGAGCTCCTTCCAAAGATAAGGTGTTTGTGACTGCTGAGATTAATTGCTCTCAGAGGATGCTGTGTTTTCTTGTGTAAAGGAAAGAAAATAGCTGTTATGGCTGGAATCTTAAAGGATGGACAGGAGTGTGTTGGAGTGATGAGACAACTGTAAGATACTAATCGGCTTAATTTCTGCTCCTGCTTTCAATTTTGTTTGCTATGACTTCTGAAATCAAGGTAGCATCCCACAGCAAGAAATCAAAACAGTAGATATTGAGTTCTATGTGACAGGTTCCTACTTTTAATTCTTTTGCTGTTGACTATTCTTCTTTGATAATTCCTGAGGACTTTTCCTTCTTTCACCCTTATCGACAGTTATTCTGGTTCTATATTAGCTTAATTAAATTGAACTTATGAAAGGATTTAATTTTGAACTCTTTATTTATTCCTTAAATGCCTCATAAAGCAGTAGAGGATACATGTTTCTGCTAAGCACTGACTAAGAACTGATTGTTCTTCTTAAAATATTTAAATGGTTGTTTATAAAAAAAAATTTAAAATTTACTTTGAACAGATTTATTTCCTCCTTTGATACTCAAGAGGTCATATTTTCCACATTCTATTTTACAAGTGGTGAGCCAATTTGCTACTTGTTTTCAAATTGTACCAATAGGTGGCACTGGAAATTTCCTTTGTGGTTTTTTTTTTGTTTGTTTGTTTGTTTGTTTTTTCCTCAGGAATAGAACGGTGGCAAGAGATTTGTCTTTTTATCAGTACAGTAGAGCACCAAAAGAAAATAAGATCTTACAGGGCCTGGAGAGAACCAAAATAGCATTCAGGCATGGCCTGCAGCTCTTTCTTACAACTATTTGATCTTTGAGATGTAAGGGTAGTATTGCCTAATGAACTTGTAATTCTCTTTTTGTATTACATATCCCTACTTACTGAAGAAACTTAGGTAGAATGGGGACTTAGGCTGTATTTCGTACTGACAAAATATCAGCAAAATTCGAATGGCTGAAACAGAATTTCTCTGCCTGTTGATTGTTAGATTTGGTAATTAAAGCTGTCTATTGTGCTATCATGCAGCATGTCTTGACAATATGTAAAATAATTTATTTTCTGGTAAATTTACTGCAGAGTTCTACAATTTTTTTTTTCAACTGAAATTTTTAAAATTGACTTCATAAAACTATGAATATTCATAAAACTAAAAATATTAATGTGACATTGATGACACAATTTTTTGTGGCATCTTTGGAGAAGATATCCAAACACTTCTTTATAACACATGGCGTAAAGAGAAGTGAAAATTGGAATGATTAGGTAAGGTTCTTTAGATTTCTAAACTCCCTATGGAATAGCCAAAAGAGTCCTGTAAATGGAAATCCAATTCCTACATCCACAAGCATTTCATAACAATTGTCTAAGATGCCCAATATATATGTAACTATTTTAATTTAGTATGTAATAAACAGATTTTTTTTTTTTGCAGAAGTCTTCTCTGGGCTTGGACTATGAGATGCACATCACATGTTTGTTGTCTTTTCTTAAAATGTGTTATAAGGATACATATTCTTATATTATCCACATGGTGTCATGTTTACTTTTTCACTTGGTGATCTCCCTTTAAATACATAATGACACTGAAGTGCACACATTAAAGTAAGTATAAGGTCATTTTCTTGAATAAAGATTTCTTCCTAAATCTATGTCCTCTCTGTAACTACTTGTTAGTTTTGCTTAGTCATATCACGAGAATGCTGTATTTAAAATATACATAATACAATACATAAAATATTTTCTGTAGTTTTCTGTAGTGTCACTGCCATAAGATTTCTCCAGTCTGGTTTGTTATCCTATTTGTAGAGAAAATTATCAATAATGAGCAGGAATTAAAGATTTTACAGACATTTGAATAGGTAAATGGCATTCAGGGATTTTGAGGAAACATCATTCCTCCGAGTTTTTTCCAACCAGCATTCACACTATGGCCAAGGAGCTCAGGTACCTGAGGTTCAGCTGGGCTACCAGGTGGTATAAACTACATTACCAGGTCCAGAATCACACAAAACAAGTCTTAAAGGGACTTGAGCACCATCTCCATTCAGAAACAGGTGGACTTCACATTTACAGCAAGGAAAGAGGAGAAAAAAAAAAGGATCTTCACATTTCATTCAGCCACAGTTTTATTAAATCGGGAATGGATAGCTGTGCAGCTACCTTTTACTCAGTCTACTCATGCATTTCTTCCTGCAGACGATTTCCTGCAGCCCTTTCTAGCCCTTTAGCTATTTAAACAGGTCTTTCATCCAAATTGAGCCTAATACCCTTTTGCTCTAGCTTTAAGGCAAATTAAATCATTAATATCAAGTCATATAATGTACATATGCATGTATCATTAAAAATTGGGAAAAAATATTATTTAGAAAAAGGTAAGCAGTCTCACACATGCATACATTATTTTAATATGGTTCTGCTTCCTTACTTTAGAACTATAAGTATTTAAGTAGCTATAAACATGCAGACATAAGCATACATATGTCATTTTTCTGACTTTATTTATACTTGTGAAATGCATAGTTTTACCTCAAGCCAAACATAAAGAAGAGCGATTAATGCTGAAAGCAATTCATAATTCTACACTCAAATCCAGGAACTAAATGGAAATGGAAGAAATTCTCTGAGAATAGAAAAGATAAAAATTCAAATTATTGGGGGCTTAATACCTTCATCTTCCACTTGAAATCCTGGGAGTGGGTGGGGGAAAGTTCCCCCTGAGAGAGATAACACCTTTCATGACCAAGCTCAAGATGAATTTGTGCAATATATCCAGTGTCATGTCTAATTGCTTAATTGACTACCTCTAGGTATAATATAGCTGGCTTTATCACAGAAAAATCATTCTGATTTATTTGATGCATTGTATATCATAAGGAAGCATGCATGAGGTTATTAATGTCTTGCATAGCTGTGACATTTTCCAAGGGCACAGATAAAGCATTTCATTGTGTGCAGTACTAGCCAGTTATTACTAGTATGCTGAAATTTTGAGTTTTTATGAATTTTATTTTAATTGTATTTTTTCCTCATGTTGCCTGCTTGGCATGTAAGAGTAGCAGTATGAATAGTGCTTATGGTCTAAAGAAATCTACTTTAAATGTTACAGAATTTTAGTTGGAACAGAGCAATTGGAAATATTGGCTATAATATAAAGGCAGATTATAACAATTCCATTTATTGCTAATTTATGATGGCAATTGAGTTGTTAATTATTCTCTTTGGCTCATAAATGTCAAGGTCTATCTATAAGAGTTCAAGTGGCTGGGCCAGGGTCTCTAAATAAATGTAACTCTGTCATATTAAAAAATAAATGTGTCTAGTGAATATCATCTTTTTCCTCATCTTCTCCCTAATACTCTGGATTTCCTAGTGAATTAAGGTGGATTGTTTAAAAAGACAAATTATAATATATAGTAAAGCAGTTTTGGCACTGAAGAAGTTTGTCTTAAAATTCAAATGAGTGCAAGACATCTTGATGAAGGAATTAGAAGTCATGTTTGACTTTTCCAGTAAAGGAGTAGTAACTTTATTTAAACAGTCTAAATGTTTTATAGAAACCATTCTGTGACTCTATGATTCTACAACATGTTTTTCACTCTTTTTCTGTTCCAGTGCAGTCAATTTCATTTCATATAAGGGTGAAAGACAGAAGAACTGCCCTAAAATCATCTCAGGCAAGCACAACACATTTTAGATATGATAACAACCCTTTCACTTTATTTTTTTTTCTTCTTGCTTCAGGGTCTCAATCTCATATGTTCTCAACACGGTGCTGCTGCCTATTGCCTTTCTCTCAGCTGAAGGTGCACTTCAATTGTTCTGGTTTCTGGAAATACACAAGGCTCAGCCCATGAAATTGTGGATGTTGAAGTAACTCTTACAGATATGTTAAAGTCTAAGGAATGTTTCCATCCAAAGATGCTTTTCATACTAGCCACCTGACATGTCAGATTATCTCAGACAAAGGACATGCTAAGTCAAAAATTTGTTACGTTCGTGTCATGGTAATAGAATCATCCCCATCTCTTGCTAAAAACACAACAGAGTTGTTTTCCACATAAGCATTTCGGTAATTTATGAGGTCTACTTAGGAGAAGAGATGCCTGCAGCTAATTCAAATATACTGAGAGAGTGGTATTGTACAGAATGTTTTTACATTTGCCAAGAGACTGTCACTTTACAGTCTGCTGAAATATCAGTAATAATCTTTGAATGAGAGTAAAGGATGGATTGAAACTACTGGTAAAAATGTTTTCAGGACTAAGCTTTCAGATTTCATCTGTAAAATCTGCTTTCATTTTGTTTTTGAACTCGTCTGGCAATACTTGAGACACCAAAATTTCTCCAAGTGATTTCAGACAGACTCTTGGAGGACAATGAAAGAATTCTGAGCTTTAATTACTTTTTTTACCATGGAATTAAAAAAAAATTAGAAAAAAAAATCCAGTTTGCTTGCCACTGAGATTTATTTTCAGTCCTTTTTGTTTAAAGCAATGTCATCAAACTTATGGAGAAAAGAGGATAAGGGTCTCTGAATGCCCAAAATTCTAAGGGTAGTGTCTAGAATAACAACATATCTAAATCTATACAACTAAATCTCAACAGCAAACATGAAGATAAATTGAATGATCTGGTACACAGAAGTGCACTTGAGGATACTTTTCCGTTTCAAGGGAGATTATAATGAAAGCTATGAAGTAGCTTGGTCAAAGTGGCTCTTCCTTGATCTACCACATTAGGAACACTGCCAGTGCTGGCAGCCCCTTTGGTTTATGCTGAACTGGGCATGAATATTAATAGGACTGTGAGGCCTTTGAGAATAAAGTCTGGGGTTTTAGTTTTCTTTTGTTCTTTCTCTTTCTCTCTTTCTCTGTCCAGCAATTGTCTGTGCATGCCAACAAGGTGTTTATCAGGAAAAAATCAGGTAGACTGGATTCAAATGCTTATCGCTCATCTGTTCTTCTTCCAAGAAGATTATACTTTCACATTATTGCTGAGCTATAAATCTGTTCTTTCTTGTTCCCACCAAGATCTCTTCAACGAGAACCATGAGAAAAAATGTTCAGCTGCCAGAAAAATTGGAGAAAATTATTCTGTCAGAGTTTTGAGAACTGGGAATTATTTTTGAAAGCACTAAAAGCACATTATCTTTCATTTGTTCCCTAAGGCAAGTGTATTAAATACATTTAATTTATCAGAATAAGTAGGTCCCAGTTAGCACCAAGTTATTTGTCACATACAATTCTGCTATGACCACCAGAGCTGGGATGATCCAGATGTGTGTAGAGGGTTCACACAAGTCTCTGTATCTTAATAGCCCAGGTTAGCTCTCAGATGAATTCCTCAGATGAATCATGGCAGGGAATAAGGCAATCCCAAACATAAAGATAAATTGATGTTATATGCTATTAATGCATGAAGCAAGTAAGATAGATTGGCAAATATTTTTCTTTTTTCTTTTTCTTTTTCTTTTAACTTTCTCATTTTATACCTCCCTTGTAATTTCTGCATGGAAATGACTTTTTTTTTGTTTTCATCATAAATGTGAGTGGACACCAAGATGCTTCATCAATGCCTACAGGTGCTAGCATTATAATAGAATCTATTCTACTACAGATTCCATTAGCCTGAAATCTTCGCTCAAAGTGACAGGAAGTCTGGAAACCTTGCAACCTTGTACCTTTCCCACTGTTTGTGGCAATAAATTCTGTGAATTCAAAGCCCTGGAGTCTCCTAAAAACCATACAAATCAAATTTCATACAAGCAGGGAAGGAGAAGGGAGGGAAAAAAGTCTTTGACTCAGATCAGCTGGATTTTTCTTAATTTTAAAATATTTCAGTGTCATTTTATCTGTTATCATAATAGTCTGCTAGTCTTTCCTTCAAAAAGAAAACACTTAGGTCATTGGGATTTATTCCCTTAAGATATTCATCCAGCTGGCTGCTTTTGAGACTTAGTACCTTGTCCAGACCAGCAGGCTACATTCTTAAGATAAAATCAACAGAATCAGGATGCATGAAATAGCTATAACCTTAATTTTTTGTACTATTTTTCCTGTATTTTATTCCAAACTTCAGG
The DNA here is from genome assembly GCA_003676055.1 of Chloebia gouldiae. NCBI lineage: Eukaryota > Metazoa > Chordata > Aves > Passeriformes > Passeridae > Chloebia > Chloebia gouldiae. The sequence continues at coordinate 33,760,550 of QUSF01000002.1, forward strand.
TAGAAATAAGAATAATGAAAAGCTATATGCATTAAGACTGTCATTTCTGTGTATAAATAACCACAAAATGAAAGTTAATACTTTCATTAATTTCTCATTGTAGCTAAAAGAAAATGAGGTCTAAATAATGGCACATTGATTTTATACTGGTACAATACTTTCTGCAAACAATGCACTGTGAGCAAAACTTTACATAGTGGGGCCCTATGGAAAGACGTATGCATTATTGCAGATTGGAGAATGAAGACACGGCCTGGAGACTTTTTTGGGTTTTGATATCATCATTACAGAAATCTGAAATTTCTGTGGATATGAAAGATCTATAAGACAGGAATGACCAGGTAATCGTGTGTGAGCAAGTTGTATATTCTCTGTAATTAAAGATTAAGAATTTAGGAGAATTCAAAGCAGAAAACAGAAAGAAAAGAAAAAAAGGAGAGGTAATAAAAATATCTCTACTCTAGGTGTTCTAGTATTATTTCCATGAAATAGGTGATGGATGTTAGCCTGACAGTTAAAAACAACACTTTTAAAACTGTAATTGTAATGCTCGTAAGAGTTAATTAACCCAAGGAACTCACGCATTGTACGTAGCAGAGTTTTCAATGCAAGCATAAAATTGGATTATTCTTTTGTAAGACTCAAAATTGCACAAAAATAAAACCAGTCCCTCTTTACATACCAGGACATCAGCTGGTGACCAGCTGATTTCAGGACAAATGTTCCCAATTGTCAAGGGCAAGGAATAAGTGCTTAAGTTTAGCTAAATGTTCTGTTACCCTGTGAAAACTGGGTATGACAGTAGAATAGTGTTTCTTTGTTCAGCATTTCCCCAAATGACACGCAGATCATTTTTGTGTTACTCACACTTTATAACCTTCAATCTCTATCAGCTCACCTGAGATCTGAACACCAAGCTGCATTCTCCTCTGATAAGTAATTCAGCATCTTCACTGGATAATGAAGCTTCTAACCAAATGGAATATATCAAGAGGAATATCTGTTTTGCACTGCATGGCTAAGTACAGCTCACGTGCTTGTATGCTGAGGCACAAAGCAGCAGATTAGGAGCAAGGCTGTTGAGCATTTGCTCCATCCTGAGAATCACTGAGACTCAACTACAGGCCTGACATTATCCAATGATGAGATAAAATGTCATTACTAATTTCCTGTACAAATTACTCCTTGAGCTCCCTCTTTCTTTTACTTTCTGAAAGCGTAATTTAATTGTTTAGTGGCCATAAGATTTAGATGTGTTGCCTCCAGGACAGGAAAGATCCACAAACCCTGGTCATTATCTATGCAAAAAGTAAGTTGCAAGTGACAATTACAATTCAGAAAATTTTCTCAAAGATGGATTGATTGCAGTAAAAAAAAAAAAATAGAAAAAAGAAAAGAAATGAGTTGTATTATTCTCTCTGATTTGAAGGAAAGACAAGATCACAATAGACTTTATTTCAGTCAGTGTGATAGGTGGGAAGAGAGTTACCAACTATTGTTCTTTATTTCTTGAAGTTTAAGGTGAAAGAAAAATGCATTGTTGTAAAGATCTGAAAATGAATGTCCAGTGTATCTGTCTTAAAGGAATATCAAGGGACAGTGAACCAGTGGCCTACTTTTAGACATAGACTCATAAGCATTTTAAATTGTCTATCATTATTTATATTATTATTATAAAAATCATTATTATTATAATTATCATAATTATTACTAATAATTTAATGCTCTAACATTAAAATTAGAGCTATCAGTATCTAATTTTCAGAGGTAATATAAAAGATAGAGATTTTATTATTTACTTAATTAAAATATTTACAGGTCTTGTTCAAGTGAAAAGCAAAATTACAGAACGGTGTTTCCAGATTTGAAGAATAAAAGTGAAATGAAGCCTAGATCTTAGGACTCACCTTTTAATGGACATTGTAAACAACACTCTGTTCTTGAGGGTTCCTGGGAAAGCACTGCTGTTTCAAGCTGCTGGACTATACCTTTCTAACTGCAGTGAACTGATATACACTTCAGTTGAGCAGGGAAGTCAGGCGCTGAATTAATATTTTATCTATTCCTGTGTTCTGGGAAAAGAAAAATGTTTCTTTGCCCTAGAGAAAGCAGTAGAACTCAACCATGAATAAAAAGCAAAAAAAAATTGGTTATTAGAATTAAGATTTCTTCATACTCAATCAGACATCAAGCACAAGGCAGGTCACAATGAGACAGCTGTTCAGAATCTCTTGCATTGTTCAGACTTCTGGCTGCTGCTTCATACATTGCAGAAGCAGGAAACTTTTGCAACATTTCTTCTGTCGTCACTTAACTACATTGCAGTTTGCAGCTTAGAACAGCAACACCTACGAAATTTCTAGTGTTATACAAAGATGTTCAGTTACATCAGCAAATAATAATCTACAATGAAGACAAACATAAGAAAGTCCCTCATCATCTAAGATTTACGTGTCATTTCAGTTGTTATGACTACCCTTAAACACAAGATATAATTAGCCTATTGCCGCATCAGTTTCTCTCTAGAATCGTGAGCTGTTTAAAAAAAACATATGATTTTTGCTATAGAAAACTGTTTCATTCAGAAAGTTCATGGTCCTGTCCTCTCTTTTTTCTTCTCTGTCTCGGGTGTTTTATTCTACTCCACATCACTGATTGGAAAAAAACCATCACAACTGAAGAGGGATCAGCAGAACCTAAACTGATCATTAAGTATATCGGTAGTGTTTCCCATTTCCCTTTCTTCCCTCCAAAGCCTTAATGTTTTTAAGGCACAGCACAATGGAATTAATCAGACAGTCAATATTTTGCTAAAAATCTATTTTAAAGTCTCAGAATTTATTTTGTCTGTTGTCTTTCACCTGCTTTAAGAGGCTGTCTGCTTGCAGTGGCAAGGAATGGCCAAGAAATCACGTCCTTAGGAGAGACACAGCAAGAGGAGGACAATAACCATCAGGAGGACTTTTGTTCAGTTACATAACAACAATGGACACCAAAATTGTGCTATTGAAGTGTAGTTGATTGTCTGTATAATTTCAGACTTTTCTTCACAAGAAAGAAACTATAGAAGAGGAAATCCATATTTAAAAACTTAGTGGATACTTTCCATTAAAAAAACTACATGTACCTTTCCACAGGCATCATATTAGATTAATGATAGGAAACACATCAAAAAATGAATTGAGTTCAGGTGCAACAGAGACACTGTTTCACATGTGCTTTTGGCATCATTTGATTTATAATAACTACTGATGGATTGCTACTTCTAAGCAGAAGTTGATGGCAGGGTCTAAAAGTTGAAGAGCATTCTTGCTTAGCTGTGACATGGACAACAATCCTCATTCTTCCTCAGTGGGAGAAATTTTAATTGTAGTCCTCTTCAAATCAAGTTTCTTATATTTTTTAATTATCTGTGTAGGGACAGCAGTTCATGGCATTACTCATTCCTTGGTTGCTGAAGATGATCTCCAGTTCCTCAGACTGCATTGTTATGATTTATACACATGTGAAGCTCTTACATCAATACTTTGGATGTATATGTAGGGAACACAGAACCACAACCCTGTGATTACCTTTTGCACCATAGTAATTTAGTTGGAGGGGATTTTGGTTTTTTAAGGGAGAATTTAATTAAAATCCTCATAGTCTTCAGAGAATAATAATCTTTATTTCTTGACTTTTCGTAATAAGAGCAAGCTTTCTCTGTTGGTACGTAAATTTCTAGCTCAGGAAAATCCTGATTATTCATGCCAGTGGGCTTAACAAATAATAAGACAATCACAGAAAATTGTCTTCAAACCTAAAAATTGAGATCAGGTCTCTAGACCACCAACAATATTAGATAGCTAAGAAGAAGTATAGCCTAATATTTTTGTGTCACTGCTATGAAAATATTTTTTAAATGGATAATGGTTTTACATACCCATAAAATTTTCACTGAAATGGAGCCTGAGATAAACCTGGGTGTAAAAGCTATAGCAAGAGATATGTAATACATAAATTGTGCATTTAACTTCCATTTAAACGACTGTTTAATTTGTTTTCCCTAATGATTTTAACCATGCAACTGATTAATGCCAGTGGCATTGTAGAAAATTGGATGTAGAATAGCTTCAAATGTAAGGTGTGGTTACTGCATTACCCTACTTAGCTAAGCAGTAAATTGGAAGCTTGGTTAGGCAGAAATCTTGATTTACCAAGTTTTTATTGCTATTTTCTTGTTATTCAAAATTTGGCTGCATTCGATAACATTGAACTATATTCAGCTCTCTGAGATTCAAAGAAAACTTCCTCTGTCACATATTGGGAACTTGCTCTTCAAACCTTTAATTTCCCTCCCTTTTGGAACTGGATTTAACCTAGATTTTTTTTTTTTTTAACTTTTACTGTTAAGAACGTTTAGCAATGAAGTCCTTGATGTCTCATGCTGCTAGTGGGTCTGTTCAACACATCAAGGATCTCTTAGGACCTCAAAGTGACACCACAATGCTTCTAATTACAGAGCTACCAAAAGTCACCCAGTGAATTATTGAAGAGTCTTAAATTTATTTTCCCTGGAATAGCTGTCCAAAGAAACGTTCAAACAATGTTCAAGACTCATCCTTTGTTTGTCCTGTTTTTTTTCTATTTTCAACCAAGATTCTAAAGCGACGGATGTTGAATAAAGGTACTTTATACAATGGGCCAGTCAATAAGGCAGCTATTTCAAGAATGATAATCCATCTCCCTTTTCCATATGAACAAATTCAAATCCATATCTCTGTTCTTAACAGAAAGTGGCATAAGGAGAGTGGAATGGAAGCTAGTGCAGGACATGCAGATAGTTCTTATGCTTAAGTGCTGTATGAAAGAGAATTCAAAAGCAGATCAAAAGCAGAGATTAGAAAAACCTACCAAAATGGCAATCAGACAATAAAGAAAAATGTTCACAATCTGAAAAGATTCATTTTTCCTCCCTCCATTCTCTCATCATAGAATTCACTGCTGTTCAGTGATAGTTTGAACAGGAAGAATTACAAAAAACCCTTTCTAAGTATCCCCTTTAACAGTGTTCAGAAAATTCCTTATCCTTTTGATCTGATGGAAGATTTTCTCTAGACTGGATTTTCTCCAGACTGGACATATTACTCTGGTTTTTTGGTTTTCTTTTTTTTTGTTGTTGTTGGTGGTGGTGGTGGTTTTTTTTTGTTGTTGTTGGGTTTTTTGGTTTTGTTTTTTTTTGGTTGCTTGGTAGCTTGGTTTTTGGTTTGGTTTGTTCAGTTTTTTAATTTTATAATAAGATATTGTTCATCTCTATGTTCCATTTTGAGGTTAATCACTTCAGTGAGCATGCAAAGCATCAAGCCTCATGGATAAAAAGGAGAGAAGATTGTCTAAGAATCTGGATTCAGAGAGATGGTTCACTCATCTGTCATAACTGAGATCTACCAATGAGAAACTCCGTCACAAATATTTACATTAGTAAACACTACATGGCTGCTCTTCTGGCGTTCTTAGGACTGTGACCCACAAATCAGGAATATAAATTTTATTTATGTGCTATTTTAGAAATGGATGTTCCTTTTTCATTGTAAAAAGAGTTTTACTCATCATTTTAAGCACTCATCAGAGCCAACAGGAACTTGATATGAGTTTGCTCTGCCATTGCCAAGCACAAGTCATCAGCAATGTGTTGTTCAAATGCCCTCTAAACTCAGTTTTTATTTTTATTATACATTCCCCAATTATCATTATTACCCTGATTTGTATGGTTCCCATGACAAAATTCTTGGCACCTAAGATTAAATCTGTATGGCATTATAAACCCAAATATATGTTGTGTCCGCCTTTTTAATGTGTAACACATAATAACATGTCTAGGATAATACAAGCCCTTAGTGACAGTTTCACCATTGACTACCTTCCAGGTGGAATATAAAACAACTTAACTAAACTAGGAAGTTGAGGCTACTGCTTTATTCTCTATATTGAGATTGTAATCTCAAGAACTCTAATACCCATTGTACTTTCTGATTAATAGTTTTCAGGAGGTTATCTTAGCAAGCTGATAAAGTCATAAAAAACCCTCTGTCCTCCCTTAACATCTCCAAATCCATCTCCACTTTAAACTGTGGTCATTGGTTTTGGCATGAGATTTTTTTGCTTGGTTTGGTTTGTTTTCTTTTTTTTTTTTTTTTTTTTTTGTTGTTTGCTTTTTAAATTAAAAACTCATTAATTTTTCAAGTTTCATTTCAGATTTCTCATTAGCAGCCACAAAGGGGCACAGCAGCCCACACACTTTACAACACTAGAAGAAATGTCTTTAGTGCTTTCAAAGGAAGCACTAAAGACTTGCAGAAGCTCTAAGCCTGCACCTCTCCCCTACAAGATTCTGAAGCTGAAGAAGAGCAGTTACAATTCACAAGGTCTGGGTATCCTTAAGTATCATCTGGAAAGCAAACTCATTCAACCCTTTACTTTAACACCAGAGTACTTCTGCAAAAATATTTCAGGCATGCTTACACCCAGATCCAGCACTAGCTCTGAGTCTGGTCAGAGGAGCATTGATAGGAAGTCCTGATCGTTCCTTGATCTCATGTGAATTTGCTTCATATTCTATCAATTTGACCATGCAGGGACTGAAAAGTGTAAATCTTCAAAAGACATTATTATCCAGTTAAGGTTGCTCAGGCAACCCATCATCTTTAATACTACATATTTTCTGTAGATGCTCAGCTTTTTTAATTTAATTTTTTTTGCTTGGTTTCTCTCAGCAAAAATTCTCTAAACCAAGAAATACTTGCTTCAGGGAATGCCTCTTTAAAGGTATAAGCAGCTAAATATTCTCACTCATATTCTGTGCTAGACATTCCTGTTCATCTTTTCTAACTAAAAGATATCACATATATATATAATGAAAAGTTCAGTGATTAGAATATTTCCTAGGGAGGCACAGGAGATGGGTTGAGATCAAGTCTTTTCTCTCCCGAAGGGACATAAAAAGTCACATTTCCTTTTTTCTTTTTTTTTTTCCTTTCCCCAGAAGAATATTCTAAATAAAGTATACCTGCAATGTTGTAGTACATTTATTATATCTGTCTACACTGTCTCACTTTTCTGAATACACTTTAGGCAAAAAGCAGCATATGGCAAGTTGATAGAGCATGCATATAGAATGGGTGAAACCTGACTTTCTATTATGGTTTCTTCCCCATATTCTGTTTTTATGGTACACCTATTTAGACAACAGTTCAACCATTTTCTTTTCATTTAAGAATTGAAATATTCATACTAACAAATTAAGCAAATAAGCTTTTTATTCATTCATAAACCAGTGTGCAACCACAACTGAATTTCTTAGACAACCTGAAGTATTTCCTACATTTTATTTTTCTGCTTTCCTTTCTGGTTATAACCAGCTCCTTATACATACATATATATATATATATATATATATATATGTGTGTGTGTGTGTGTGTGTTTGTGTGTGTGTGTGTGTGTGTGTGTTTGTATTTATATATATATTACAAGTAATATAGGAAAATATTATGTAATATAGGAAAACAATTATACTTAATCTCTCTTGTAAAATATGAAGTATACTACCAGATTGATAATATAATTAACTGTTTAATTAAATGGAATAATGTGGGTTGGTATGTAAGGCCTTAATTATATGATTACTTGTGTATATGGTACATAAATACAAATAATAAAAAGAAATTAAAACTAAATTGCTGTCAATAAATGTCATCTCTTTAAGGGAATTTCTGTAAAGTATGACTCTCACACTAATTTTACAATGACTCAAATCATGCAACGAGGAAAATAGTTCTCATTGAATTCCCTCTGCTGAACTGCAGATCTTCCAATACACTGGCCTAAGTTTGAATAAAAGAATGAAACAAATAACAGTTGGTATGCACAGTGCTGTACTATAATAATCCAATTACTTCCCATAGTGCAGAAATGGCATACAATTTCCACACCTGTGCCTCCCAAGAGATGTTATTTGCACAGTTTGGATCTGAATGCCTAGTCAAATTTTGCTACGGTGCCTTGGGTCAGATTTATGTTAAATTTCTCTCCTTATAAACTCCACAGCCACATATTATTTTCTGGTGTGCTGGTTTCATACACTGCTCTCTTGCTTGGTAGGAAATCCATCTTGATGATCAACTTCTGCATCCTTATGGTTAGTAGCTGTGCCATAAAGACAACTCCTGTAGTGAGAAGTGCCAGCTCCACAGTGGAAAGAATGAGAAAGGTGGGGACTGTGTTTTCCCCATGGCATTTCATCTGTCTTTCATAAGGTTGCTGTGGTAGTGGTCTTAGGCAAGAGACCCATAAGTTCCACGGCAATAAAACTGATGGCCACTGTCTGGGAAGTGGGATTTTATATTTTTGTCATCAACGTTATAACACTTGCAATATATAAGAAATAAATGTGATACATATCAGGAATCATGGTCCTAATAATCAGAGCTATTTTTAAAGTGAATAAAACAGCGATTTGTCTGATGCTTAAGGTCATGCAAGCACTGACAAATTGATTGCAGTATAAAGGATTTCTAAGTTCTATCAGAAATCTGACTGATTTTTTGTTGTTTTTATTGGATTTTGCATCAGTTGATTAAATTTTACATGTTTTACATTTGCATCTACAACTATGTCAAACTTTCTGTCTAAACACAGTCACATTGACTTCAGCTGAGCAAAGCACAGCTAGAATCATCCATCCTATTTGTGTATTTCCCTACACAATATTGCCCCAAATCTGTGCACAAATATGTAGACTATATGCAGAGCCATCTCCAGATACTCATAATCTATTTAACGCTTCTAATACTCACTCTACTCCATTGATTCGTTTATGGAGTATACTCTGACAAAAGTATTCTGCCAAGAACCAAAAGTGAGAAAGCATAACATTTGAAATCAACCACCAACCAGTCTTTAGGTGCATGGAACACATTTCTGCTGCAAAAACAGAGGCTCTATTTCATTGAAGAGACAAGAGGGGGAATTCATTGTCAATTACTTGGAAGACAATAAAACTCTTCCTATCTATGACCCTAGGCTGGAGATAAAAGTATCATGTAAAAGTTTTTTTGTTTTCAGTTTTGGTGTTCTTTCCTCTCCTCACTATTCCTAAAAGTGTCCATTTGCTTCCTGGTACTATTCTTCTGTATCAAGTTGCTGGAAGTTTGAAGACATACCTTGAAGTATTCAATTTATTCATTCTATTTTATCTAAATTCTTTAAAGTGTTGTCCAGATCTTCTTAGTGTTCTTATCTATTAAAAAATAAAATCTTACTATGACAAGTGAAGCAGTAGGATTTAATACAATCCATCAAGAGTGAGTCTCACAATTTGAAAATTCAAGTCTCCCTTCCCCCTTGTTAACCTAATTTTAAATGCATTTGGGAAAATGACATGTGCAATATGTCCTCAATGTCTATAGATTTGGCCTAGTTCAGTACAGATGGGGATTGATTCTAAAAGCCCCTACAGAAAAAAATAGTGCCTTCAGCGTACTCTCACTTTTACTAAAGCTTATTTCAACTGTGTCAGTATTGCAAAGAATGAGGGTTTTTTTACAGGGTAGGGCTGAACCTTTTGGATATTTTCATCTTAATCATCAGACTATTCTGCTTTCTGTGATTTCCCACCTAGTAATGTAAAGCAAACATTCAGCAAATAAGAAATTATTGTTTACTTATGTACTTTATTTGGACACATTATCAGCAATGTCGACTATCATAATAAGAACAACTGAACCACACTCTGCTATATTTAATACTGACTGAAATGCTTTTTATTGTAAAGGCAAGAGTTGAAGATGCTTGAACAACCAGGCAGTGTAAGCAAGAAGTCTACATAGGTTCCTACAGAAACTCAGGTCTGATTTAGAAAAAATATAGAATCATAGAATAATTTGGTTTGGAAGGGAACTTTAAAGATCATCTAGTCCCAACCACCCTGCCATGGGCAGGGATATTTTTCACTAGACTGGGTGCATCACTGAGTAAGGTTCAAGGTTACACTCAAGTAAAGAAAACATTATATTGTACTGGCACACCATTACTATCAAGAGAGCAAAATGAAAAAAAAAAAGACATTTGAAATATTTTATAATTTCATCACCATGCATGATGATTAGGTTAAGTTAATATGGTTAAGTGGTAAGATTAAGGTAAGTAACTCAATTGCATTTTCAACCATTGCAGTGGTTGAAAATTATCTATGTGGATGTATCATCTTGGGTTGGTATGGTTTAGAACTCTTCACTTTGAGTTGGTGTTAGCTGAAGGTGAATCAGAAGCCTCTACACCAGGCATCCTTGGGCTTGACCAGTGCAAATATGTGTTCATACAGTTAATTAAACTAAAATAATAATTTCCTAAAGTATGTGAAAGGAAAATGCAATTATGTGAGCCTTTTTTTGTCTGAAGAGAAAAGACCCTTAATGATCCATGAACAACTTTTAAAGGAATCTGTCAAAGATGGTGATAAAAAGCAAGTTCATATGGATTGAATGTATTTTGCCAAAGGGGCAAGTTTTGGTGGCAGTGGTGGCCTGTCTGAATGACTTCTGCAAGAAGATTGGGCTACCCTGTCCTGCACAGAGATGGTTCTGCAAGTCAGTCTCACTGCTGACCACAGCTGAGCCCATCAGCAAAATGTGGAACAGCCCTTTCAAAACATATTTAACAAAGGGAGAAAATGCCAGAAAGGCAGAGACAGAGGGGGAAAAGTCTCAACAGCAACAAAACAGAAAAAAACCCCAACCTTATACCCCCAGTAACAGTAAAAAAAACCCCAACCCTATACCCCCAGTAAAAACAAACAAAAAAAAAACAGAGTGGCAAACATCTGGGAACATCTAAATCACAGATAAAGCAGAAAGAGAAGATGTTCCATGGTGGAAAAAATATTTCCTGCAGAATGTGAAGGACCCATGCTGGAGCAGGGCAAAAGGGTGAGAAGGAAAAGGAAGATGCTGTGTGCTGGCCATACAGCATTCCCTTGCCTTACTTAGAGGATCAGGTACAGGGTCTGCAGCGAAGGAGAGAAGTTAAGCATGGAGAAGAGAGATGATTGGTGTTTTGATGTTTGTCTTTCTGCTCCAAATAATAGAGACCTCTTTTAATTTACAACAAATTATTTTCCTCATGTCAAGTCGGTTACATCTAAAACAGTAGTTGATAAGCAATGTCCCTGACTCTGAGCACACCAGCTTTTTCATCTTATATCCTCCTGTTCTGCTGCAGAGGAAGAATCAGTGAGTAGCTGTGTAGGCATTTAACTGTTAACAGATGCTTATGTACCATGCACATTTATCTGCACACTCATATATCTAACTCTCAACTGTAACACTTCTAGAAAGGTAAAAGTTTAATGGAAGACTCTAAAGTTTCAAAGTTCTTTGGAAGCATTTTAGGTATCTTCAAGCTGAACAAGGCCCTTCTATATCATTTAAATAGTATTGAGAAATAGTTCAAACTGTTTTTTTCAAAAACTTAGCCATCTTTTGTCTTTAGAAAGTGTTAGAAGTCCACAAACCTTGTATTTTGTGTCTATCATAGTGAGATATCTGTCAGAGGCAATTAATTAGTATCCTGCTGGAAAGATAGTCTGCTCTGGAAATAGTATTCCTGTGTTGGCTGAAGAGAAGATTTCATTCCTCTTACACTGCATGAGGTTCCTTAACTTCTGCTGTGGCACTTCTCTTCAGCTTTTGGCATGGGTAGTAGTAGATTCCAGGTGTTCCTCTCCTGTTTAGTTCCTTGCCTGACATGCAGGGCTTTTTTTCTCATCTGCACTCATATTCAGCCAAGATCCTTTTCTGACATCCCTTCACAGAAAAACAACATTAAAAACCCCCTAATTTGTATTTAACACTTAATTTTAGTTCAGCCAAGATAATACACAAAAATTCTATTTGTATCATTATTGAATGATTGCTTTGTTTCTTATGCTTTTATTCTGAACTCTGGATTACACTTAATTTATGGATGCTTCCTTCTTCTTTACCAAAAGATTTTGATAATTATACTCTGTTATGCACAGACATACATAATACTGTATACACTTTCATTTTAAAAGGTCTTATTATCTATCAAATGGAAGAATCCCAATCCACATCATGTGTCAAAAAATTCCTCACCTCTATCTTTAAGTCTGTCAAAGGTGAATATCATCATCCCTTTAACTGGTAACTTATTTTGGATTATTGGTTAGCATTTGACAAATTCATGACACAGACACACACGCACACACACACATATATGTACATGTATATTTGTACATGTGTATACAGATATATATATAAATATACACTTCAGACAGTTATTATAAATCATCCACAATATGTTCACAGCTGTAATTCTGAAAAGTTAAAATGAACTGTGATAGTAAGATATTAGGAAACCCAAAGACCCTCTAACAAGCTGTTGTTGAGAACCTACCTCATTGTTTCATCAGAGGTATTTTTCTCTTATGAACGAGAACCAAGCAAGTGCCTCAGGCTTATACCTGAGACCTTTACTGATGAAACCATAGCTTCTTCTAGATGATGATGACACACTAAAAGATATTTACATGACCTAGAACATAACCATCCTTGAAAATAATTAGGTTATATATTTTTAAAATGTTTAAAGCATACTTCTATATCTCAATCCAGTTCTTTTCTGATAAGTAAGAGTTGGGCCTCCAGAAAGAGTAATAACGCAGTTAGATGTTTCTAAAAATATCACAAGACGTGGAAATGACATCTTGTGTGCATGTTGCCACTGTCTGTATACTCTGTTCATTTCCATTAAACTAACAAACTTGATATTCATATGGTAATCAAAAATAATCTTGGGAATATATTCATTATAATTTATTTTACCTTGATTTTAATTTAAAAATTACATTCTTATATGTTTTCTAGCCTAAAGAATTTCTGCTATATGACAAGTTATACACTAGGAATGTCTGTGTCTTTCCACCTCAAAAGAGAGGGGAGATTTGGAGTTATGGAGTTTATTCTCCCAGATCATGATTATCGGTGATGGAATATAGCCATCTTCCTGGAGAAGGCTAAAAACTTCACATCCATAGGAAATGGTGAATTAATTCCTTGTTTTGCTTTTCTTGAGTATGTAGCTTTTGCTTTCTCTGTTGATCTGTCTTTATCTCAGCCCATGGGTATGCAAGTTTTCATTCTTCTGACTCTTCCCCATCCTGGTGCTGGAGGAGTGAGCGAGCAGCTGTGCGGTAATTGGTTGCTGGTCGGTATTGAACTGTAATAGTTACGAAGGTATTTAATCTCTAAATTAGATTCACCAGAGAGATTATGGAATTTCTATCCTTAGACATTTTCCAAGGATGTTGTCCTAAGCAACCTGTTCACCGCTTTGTGTTTAGGACTGAACTAGATGACCATAAAATGTGCTTTTCAAATCAAGCCTACATAAGCCTATGAGCATTTCAGTGTTCGTCTATCTACCTACATTATTAAAACCCATCCATAAACTGTTGGAAAAAAAATGCAAAAAATAGGCAGATATCTGCTGAAATAGGATGTTGCACTTATTCTATTATCAGAAATACTCATAGTCCTTGTATTCTAGGGCCTAAACTTTGTAGACAGTAGCTGTGCTATATAGACTTATATACAGTTTGTAGAGGCAAGCAATGAACTCTTTAGAAATTAACACAGACCCAGCAACATATGCAAAGAAACTTGAGTTGGTTGTTGTATTTTGTAGGTTTCTGTGCCTAGTAACATTTTGCAAAGGATATCTATATCCTCTGAGAGTGCTAGATTACTTATTGGTTTTGAAAATGTTAATTTTAGATTCAACATGAATTCAGTTTTCCAGTTATATCTTGTTGATATGAATAGCATCCAGTGTCCATGCTGGTAAGTAATTGAAGCTTTGGGAGTTGGACTGTTCTTGTGCTAATTAAAATCTAATCACCATTATGAGAAGAAACACCTACTGAGACTTTTAAACTGTAACTCCTAAAGAACTCCTCTCAAACTTTGCACACACATGCATTCTGTGTCAAGTGTGAAGGCTGCTTAATATGTTGAATATATTATACCTGTAATACCACAGTTCCCCTACAAGTTTATGCACAGCAATGATCTCACTCTCAGGTCTATGCATAAATTTGTGTAACCTTTTTACTTTTCTCATGGACTGAGGATACTTTTCCCCCTTCCATCTCCTCAGCCAACACGATATGGGCATGATTCAGGCAGTGTTAAAAATGTTTTAATTATCAGCCCTATCTTCAATAAAAGCTTTTTATACACCTGAATATAATATCAACCCTACCAACATGAAGTGTTCTTGTCTTTTGCAAGAACATCATTCAGGAACCAGGTATAGATGTATTCATATATACATGGATTTGTAGTACAAGCGTGATTTATATATCCAAGTAAAGATGTGACTTGTTTAGGAATTGAAAATATGCTTTAAGAAAAATGCTTTTAGATACACTGAGACTGCAAACACTCTTTGACAGGCTCAATTTAGTCCAGATAGTCAGTTCCCTTGGGGTGGTTCTATCAACATGGAAGATTTTTTTTCTCTCTTCTGTATAAGAACTTACACTTAGCTCATGAAAAGCAGAATAAGAAGGAGACAATACCAAAGGGGAGAAATTCTAAGTCACTTGAGCCAGTGAAATTTTTGGCCTATGGAGGGAACCGCTCAAGAACAAATTCAGAGAGGTTCAGTCAGAATAGTATGGTTACAATAATGAAAAGCAAAATTATTATATGAGAATATTAACTGTTAACAGGGTGTTTTAAGGGGATTTTGGAGATATGCAAAACTTCTTAAATGTATTAGTAAACTTTTTTTCATATGTGCAATAAAAAAGAGCAAAAGCCTGACTGTGAAAAAGCATGTGTGAGAAAATGGGGAGGAGGGAGGACAAAATGCTCCAGTCATGTGTAAGCTGTGTTTCAGTGTAATTCCCTGGTCAAGACCTACATCAAATTGTTGCACTCTGTTCTATCCTCTTGCTAAACTCCATTTCGTGTGTGATGCAGTCTGTGTTGTTTGGTGATCTGGTAATGCAGTTTACACTGGACTAGATGTTGAGCTGGAAAAGAAGGAAATCAGAACTACAAAAGGCTCAGGATCAGAGCGGGACACTGGATAACAAAACGTTGAGGGTCTGGACATGAATGTTGTCTTAAGGCCTGGTCTGGGGTCTGAGGGACTCATGCCTGTAAATCATTAGAGTGAGTGTATATAAATGTACCAACCTGCAAACTTCAAGCCTGATCGATCAGACCCAAGGCAGAGCATAGGCCCATTCATGTTCTTCACATTCATGTGAGTGCTGTTTGCCTGACATGGCTCTCAGTAAAGGCCTCATTCTCCTACTTGTGATGGTCTGGGTGTTGGTCTGACATGTTTCTCTTGTGTGCACGTGTGTTCGCATCTTTTGAATACGTGCTCAGCCTCACAGCTGAGCTGGAAATGGGGAATAGCAGCAGCAACATCCAGCAAAGCTGTGAGGAAAAGTCCCCTGGGTTCATCTTCCTTTCACAGCTGAGATTTTTATTGTTACAGTTGTTCAGCAGTACTCAGAACGGACAGGATCTTTTTTCCTTGCCACCTGCACCTCTGTACCTGACATCACTCATACTGAAGCAGTCTGTGAGCATTTCTGTTGGATTTTGCAGCAATGCCTTTCAAATTTCCTAGTGCTTTAAGCATTTCTTTTTTAATCTTGCTTCAAAGCACATGGCACATCTCTGAAGCCCTGGAATCATTCAAATCTGAAACACTCTGGGGTTTCTGAGTCACACTCTGTAATTTGAAGCATTTGAATCACCTGGGAAGATCTGGGATGTATTTATTAATTATCTTCTTATAGTGCCAAAAATATACATAGAGATGTACAGCCATAATCCTTTCCCCCCACACTCTCCAGAAACTAGGTACTAAGTGGCAATAAGTGTCAGTATACATCCAAGGACAACTGTGCTCTCAAACTCTCTGGGCCAGGTTTTAACAACAGATAGAACATTTTCCTGCAAGGGAATTTTGAACTCTCAAATTAAATTCATGCCTGAATTTTGAATGCTTAGGTGAATCAGACTTTTGAATCTTTTAGATTCAGGCACTCTCGTTGCTTAAGGGATATGAAGTCTTCAATCAGCTTTTAGAGGAAAAAGAATTCTCTATCACTCTCTGCCAACATCATGTGTATGATAAATACCCTTCCTCTTCCTCATTACTATTAGAACTTAATTTGGAAAATAGTTTACTAAAGGGTCCACAGCAAAGCTTTAGTCCATATTAATGGGAGGTAGAGTCTAGTTCTACAATCCCAGGTCTTTCATACTGTTTGCTTCCATATGAAATGGAGTTCCCACTCCAACTCCTTTCTCCTCCATTTGATTTTCTGTTTCTAACTCTTGCTTAGATATTGTCTATTGTCATTGCTGGAAGAGAAAGAGCAAGATCTCCCTACTACCATGTTTATGTAGAAAAAATAATTTTTGAAATTGAAACTTGTTTCCAGACTTCCCTCAATTTTCCCATTCATGGATCAGTTTCTCGTTCTCATCCACCTGGCTAGATATGAACAGATGTCACATTTTTATATAATTTCCCTCATTTCAGGGTCTATCTTCAAATCTGCTATCTAATAGAAAATGGATAGAAATTCCAAACTTAATAGAGATTTGAAGTTTTTTCTGTCTTCTTTACTACTATCAGCTACTTCAAGGTAGTTAAATGTATATAGTAGTAAACCTGAATGGAACTACAATATATTCCTTACTTTTCACAAAAACTACGTCTTGCAGTCAAGTCCCTTTGACAGTAGGACACCATCTAAGATTAGGCAGACAAAAGAAATGGGTGTATTAAATTTGTAACACAAATACAACTAGATTTTACCATATTTTCCTCCACTGTAATATTCTCAGTTTGTGTCAATTTTTATATTAGATACCAAAGAGTGTAAGGATAGATAGGCTATCCTGATATAAGCTTGTACTAAAAAAATAAAAAAGGTAAATAGTTTGATTAATGCTCTGTATTCTATGACAATATCTATGCATTGGTTAACAGACAACTTTACACTCTTAAAATTGTTTTGACTCTTTTCTAACTGCAAAATCTTACAAGCTAAAAAACACTGGAATAATGTGTGTTGTATTAAGTATCAGTGGGATATTTTTTTTCAGTTGGCAAATCAGCATTTCCAGGATAATTCCCCTGGAAATTAAAACACAGTGCCACATACAAAATGTCATTTGGATTCTTTTGACTTATGTGATAAGAAATGCCTCTTGTTATGACTGGTTATATTTTAGAGTACACCAAAGCCTGACTTTGAATCATGGCTGTAACCTGGCTTGTCGTATTGTTCTGATAATTAATTGCAGGGCCATGTAACTGATGCACAATTCATTGCCAGTGCCAAACTGTACCATAAAGCTCAGGAAATTGGCACTGAAAATATTGCTTGAAGCATTTGGTTCCTTCTGCAGCTCAAGTTGGTGACAAAATCCTATTGATCTGAACAAGAACAGAATTTGGTCCTAACTGTTGGATGTTGTGCCTGTGATTGAGGCTCCTTTAATGTAAATTGACATGTCTTAGTCTGACAAATTCTTTTCATTATGGGCACTAGGATTGCTTCATGGCCTAAGGCTGTTGGCATTTAAAAAAATAATTATTTTAGGCCTATCCTGTCTCATTACATTTTTGGTACTTAATTTCTCATGCTTCAGTACTAAGCCTGAAAACATGAACTAGTATAGTATAGGGCAAGGGAGGTGCACAGAAATTGAGTAATAGAGTGCAACAATTTTTTTGCTGGTTCCTAAATGCAGTGTCTGCAGGTGAAATATCAAAGGATAAATTCAGGACTCTGTTTAAGTTGGAGTACTCCCACCAGTTTTAGTGTAAGGATGTAACATAAAGCATTTCAAAATTATGAAAAAAAAAATACTAGGCACAGGTGCTTTTCTCTTTCTAGCTTATAATTAAAATTGTTTTGCCTTTTTTTTTTTTAACCATGAGCTGCTTTTACTTCACTAAAAAAGATATGATGCTGCCAGTCAGAGGATCCTTCACAACTTTGCTGTTCTTTACCTGTTTTAATGTAGAGCTTACGATTACAGTCTGTTTTTTACAAGATATGACCTTCTAGAGTGTTCATGATATTCAGAAACTCACTCATGCCATGGCATAGATAGTATTTGTGCAATCAATCCTCTCAGCTGCACTGTATAAAGCTGCCAATGCAGAAAATATGGCATCTCAGACTAAAGGAATGTAGAAAAATGCCTTGACCTCCACTCCAGTTGGCAAATATAATAACATTTAAGGGTAGAGGTAATGGTAAAAGAAGAAGAATAATAGCAGGATTTTCCTGTTAAAAACTTTTTAAAAGGGAAAACAGAAGTAGAGGAAAAAAGGGCCAGACTACCTGCATTAGCATGCATTAACAAGAAAGAATCATGTAGTCAATTCAAAAAATAAATGCTGGGTCTTCTAATGAACATGTAAAATACCTTAAAGGAATAGTGAAGAGAAGATAAGTCTGATATTTTTCCCTATATTGAATACATTTTATTTCTAATGTATATAAAGATATTTTAATATTATACAGATGGACTGTCTGAGGGAGCAGTTAATTATCAATTTCTGTAATAATTTTATTAGTGGCAACTATGTAATTTTTCACCAAAATTAGATTCTACTCTAACAGTGAAGCTAGCTAGGTGGTAACACCTGAATAATCGTATTTTTCATACTGTAGCAGCAGACAAATCAATTATGGATTCTCCCCCTCTCTGGTCTCTGTTAGTCATATTTGAAGTTTTGACACTGTGCATTCCATTTATTTGCTGCTGGCCTAATAATCCCCTGCATGCTGGGAAAACCTTTGTTCTCTGACAGAAGTAATAAAGCCGTCTGCACGATTCCCTCTTGTGAGACATGGAGTGCTCCCATTTTATTTAATCTGGTGGTGTGTAGCCTTTTCAAAGTAAGCACTTCACAGGGTCTGAATGGGAAATGACATCCCAGTGACTGGCCTGTGTGACCATAAACAAAAACCAAAAAAATACCCCAACAACAAAAAAGAAACCCCAAAAATAACAAAACAAAAACAAAAACAAAACCACAAACAAACAAATAAACAAAAGCAAAAAAATTAAAAAGTTAAATTCACCTGTCAAGGTAAAAAACCAATGACTCTTAAATTTCAGATTTCCCCTCTTTTCAAGAAAGCTGCATGAGAAACTTGGGTCAAATGGGTTTTAGCTCTCATTTCTGATGAAGCATATGTCTTCCTATGGAAGTGCTTCTGCTTTTCTCACTCTTCATTCACTCATTCTCACTGAATGGCAGCATACAGAAAATGAAGAGATCTAAATGCCAGCAGGAGGCTGGCTGCTTTCTTCTAGGCATGTCCCGAGCCCAGTCACCCAGAACAACTTGTGATCCCTGGACAAAGACACTCACAGCAGGTGGCCATATCAAGAAATTTTCCTCCTGGAATTAGATATTATTCCAGGAATCACTACTGAGTCAAACATAATGCCCCATCCTGCTGGGTCAAGTAGGATTTCATTTCAATTTCTTTACACAACGATGCGTTTCATCTTGTCTGCATACAATGACAGTGCTCAGGCATGAAATAAATTGAAGTGCTTGAAAGGCAGAATTATCCCTTGAACCTGCAGCATTCCCGACCCCCAAAACATACATTGTCAAGTGAGTTCCAGATAAGCAGGATCTTCACCAAGTGTTTGTGCTGCTTGGCTTCCTTTAATCATACTCCCTTTTGTAAAAGGGATTTTCGAGGGGAAAGATAAATCATTGCTGAGGAAAAAGGTCATTTTCAAAAGGCTTTAAGAGCTTCATTTCATGTGGCTTTTCAAGGTGAAACAGGTAATTTAGTACAGTGAAAACCTTTTGTATTCAACTTAATTCACAGTTCACACTACCAAGAAAACAGTAACAAAATAAGCTTGAATAAAATTCTTCATTAAAACTGTTCTTATACGTGTGTGGGCCACATTTTGTTGTTTGCTAATACATTGGCCTGAATATTGAAAAATAAATTTATGAGTAATACTGAGCTGTCTATTCTGGCTTTAAATCATCTGTGCCTCCAATATTAGATCATTTTCTTCCTGTAGCACAAAAGGCATCAATCATTTCTTCTGGGAATCACTTTTGTAACACATCTACTGAATATACTGATACTGAGACATCCAGGCACATCCAGGCACACTGGCATCCTGCTCACAACCAGAAGGAGACTCATATTTTTAGGACAGGGAAGCAAATATTTTTCAATGTTTCATAGATAATGAGCCTGCCCTATGATATAAGGACTTTTTCTTTGCATCCTTCAGACTACCAGTGTAGGCCTTACAGATCCCTGGCCACAGGTCAGATATTTATCTTTCTTTAAGATATCTGTGCTTTCCGTTTAAACCTCAAGATATGAGCTCAGTGTAAGAATGACCAGATTAGTGTACATAATTTGGGTTAGTAGAGTAAGTCATGATCCTTTCAACTATGATGAATGCACTTACCTTTTTTTTCTAATTTTTCTTACTGAGCTGAGTATCCTCTAAAGCATGGCTACATACATTTCACTGGGAACAACTGTGCAAAATGTTCATTAATGTTAATTGAATAATTTATAACCATAAATAATGACCCTGCAAAAGTTTTCTTTCATAATGAGGACAAAATATTTTTAAAACTTACATATGTATCAAGAATAAGATACACAGAAATGGATCCCATTTTACGTTGTTCTTTTTCCTGCACATAAAAATAATGTTGATTAAAATATCTTGAGCTCTGAAATAGAGCCTGTACCTGCCCCAAACTTTTCTAGAGATTGAAGCTAGTCATATTTTAGTAGAAATAGGTAGAAATGTTGCTAAAACTGAAATTTCTTTTGTGATATTACTTCATTCCTTTGTTATTTCCTCTTTCAGTGAAATACCAACCTTAAGGTGATACAACCAATATCACAGATAGAACATAACTGATGAGGGATCCCATGAAGAAAACATGTTCCCAAACTTATTTTCTTGTCCTTATTAAATATATTTGTTAAACAAAAGATAATATTCCCGCCTACAAACCCTTCTTCTTTGTGAAGTACAGTATTTTAAGAAGTATCTCAAAGAGATTGTGCATAGTGCATGGGATGAGTCGTGCTCATAAACTGTGACAAAGTACATAACGTATGTGTGAATCTAGTTCAAATATTTAATATATTGCATCTCTCCAAACCACAAGCCAGTGACCAATCAGTGCTCTTTAGCAACTGGAGAGGATACAAATATATACTATTTATACAATAATGATTGAAAGGATGACTTAATTTAGAAGAGAGAATGCCTACCTTCAAAAAAATTATTAGTATATTCATGTTGTGAAGCAATTTAATAATGATAATAATAACAAAAACAACAAAGCATTTCTATTCTGCACATTTTTTTATGTAATCCTGATGGCTGTAAGAAGCCATTTCAACCTTGGAAAAAATTCTTCTTCAGTAGTGTCCTTTAATGTGGATAAACCTGGCCTGGAATATGAGAGATAATCAGGGCAGAAAATAATAAATATGGCAGAGGGAAGATGTGGGTTCAAAAAGTTATTATTAATAGCAAAGAAACTTATGAAGTCATTGATGCCTGTCTGGCTACTCTAATGTAAGACTATTCAAAAATTTTATCCATTCTTTCCATTCCTCCAGAAAAAAAACTAGACGTGGTTGTCAAGGAAATTTAATCACAATGGTATTATCAGTTTTCATATGAAACCTTTCTCTTCAAGGCCATTGGTAGAACCTTAACCTAGAAAGAAAGATATAGAGTCTATGCCAATGAAAATTTTGGACCCAATTCTAGTAATTCTAAAGTAAATCAGGGCCTCTCAGTGTTTTCCAGCATATCCAGAAAAAAAAGGTACAGGGAAAATCCCAATTAATTTTCTTGAATAGACAGCCTATTAATGTGATCTGAATCAAAAATATTGTGTATTGATTTTTTCCAAATGTGACAGATCAGGCAAAATCTTTATATGAAATTTAAGTTTGTGATAAAATAAATATATCAGTCTTATAAGGATAAACGTATATTTCTCATCATTATTTTTTGTTCAGGATCAGAATTTGCATTCCTTTGTGCCATGCACTTATTTTTTGGTTTTAATCTTAAATTTCTGAATTTTTTTCTTATCACATGGGCATTGGATAATTTTGTTGGTTTTTTTTTCCTAGTATTTCAGCTGCTTTTGTGTATTTTTGTTCTCAAAACTCCATAATGCTGAAAGTTACGCTAAAAGCAGAAAGCAGTTTTCCACCTTTCAGAAAGACTATTTTTGTTTAGTAGGAAAGGGAAGGTTACATTTCTAAAGAAACAAATAAAAAACCAACACCAAGAAGATAATTCTAAAATTAGCCAAGATAATCTATGACTATCAAAAAATATCAGTGTATCTAAAGTGATTATTTTCATTGCCAAATGAAATGGCTTCATGTAAGGAAAGATACAGAATACTTTTTAGTAATCTTGTCCATTGGCTATGGAAAGGAGTAAAAAGAAGTTCAGTGAGGAGATAAAATGTTGTGGTGATGTTGTCTTAGATAAAAGTCTTGCCAACACAAACATTTCTCTGTAATCAGAGCCCCAGAGAGCTAATGACCCTATTCTTTCAGAAGACAGGAAAAAAAAATTGAGAGCACAGTTTGTTTTCATTCTTAAAGCATTTCAAGCAATCATGAAAATTATGACAGAATTAATTTTGTTGCTTATAAAAACATATGCATTGTTTTTGTCTAATTTTCTTAAGATTTCAAACAATTTAACTGGAAAAAAAATCAAAACAAAAGACCTTCCATGGTGATGAAGTGAATTCCCATAAATGTTTAGTCAAAAAAATAATATTCCTTCTTCTTCTTTTCTTCTGATTGTTAATTCAATGCTTATTCTGAATTGCAGCCAGAATGCACAAAAAACCTCATTACTTCATGATTGTGATCTGCCTTATAATTTTTCTGCTTCATGAAAGAATGCTGCCAGTCAGTGTTGTTTGCTAAGATATATTTCACTTTTTTAAATTGACAAGAAAAGGCTATTTCCTTATATGTATATTTATAATGAGTCCCGAGGAGAAATACAGGGAAAATCACTCAAATCCTAACCAATCCACACACATCATGTTATGGAGAAGGTATTCTTATTCTGACTAAATTGATTTTATTTTCCAGGATTAGTTAATTGAAAGAAATAAAGATACCTATCAGTCATTTTATAAATCAATTTTCTTGGCTTGATGCATTTACATCAATAACTACGTATTTCAAGGCAGGACTTTACAAGAAAATTTATCATGTTTATATTAGTGATAAGCACAAACATACACACACATCAAAATCATTTCCTTTAGATGTGTTTTTATGTGAAGACTAGCTGGTAATTTTCATGCTGACTCCAGTGTTGAAGTGCTTCTAGGAATACCAGACAAGCAGTTATTATCACTCATGATAATCCTAGTCTTTCTTTAAATAAAAAAAAAAATCTCTAAAAATATTATCATACTTACAGTACTGAGTCTGGTATATGAAGTATTTTGTGTGAACACATAGAATGCATAAACATATCTTTGTAGTACATAGTCCTTATTTTCACACTCACTTTGATCTTCCCTAAGTGAATTGTCAAGTTGCACAAATGTGCATTTTCTTGAATGCATATGTGGGAGGGCTCCCCCACACCTAGTCTTCATAGACACTTCAGCTTTTCCTGTTGGGAAGTCTATTAATTATTCCCCACGGAGAAACTCTTCCATGGGGAATGAAGCATCCATCCTCATCAGGAATTTATAAACCTGAATCTTTGTGTGCTTTGTTTCCCACTTGTGCAGGCACCAAGCCTGACATCACAGCATATCAGGACAGGGAGCCCAAATTGGAGTTATACTGCTCCAGCCCTTGGTGGAGGGATGTCAACCAACTAAAAAGAGCAAGGGCAACCACTGCATCTACCTGGAATTCTCTAATTAACACTTTACATAACTTAAATTTTTCCCAGTGCCAGCTCAGCATTAACAACATGAACTCCCTCAACTGAAGCTGATAAACAAGATGAATCTTTCCTGCAATACAGACCAAATAGACAAATTTTTATATTATATCTTTTCAGTATTATTGGCTTATTAAGAAAAAATCAGGTCCCTCTCCACAATGCCGTGATCCCTGCATTTTCAGATTAAGAGTGCAACAAACAAGAATGATTTTAAATGTTTTATATATAGGCTTTGACTTCTATTTAGAATTTTTCAGTTTGTCCAAATGAAGAGGGTAAAACTCATCAAATCACTACAGAGTTTCCTTTTCTTTTACTCTCCATTCTCCTATAGAGCCTTGTGCTTTGGAGTCATAGTATTGTTCAAGTGCTTATTTATTTAGTGTCATATAATGAAAATTTAAGATATCTCTGCAGGTGAATTGCTGTAGATAGTGACATTATTGTATTATCTTGAGCAAATCTTTTTATTCTCCCTCCTTTTTCTATGCTTATATACGCGACAGTGGGAAAGGGAAGCAGGGTTCTGTGTGAAATTGTGTGTTCTCACTCCCTGCTGACAGTGAAGATTCCCTTTCTGTTCTTTTAGAAGGAAAATGTGCTTTACTTAGCCATTAATTCAAAGCCATATTTTGCTATTTCTATTTTATAGTTTACTTTTATACAACTGTTTTTGCTCTGACAGGCACTGTACCCATACAAAAGGAAAAGACAGACCATGTCTTAAAGAATTCATGTCCCTAAGATAATAAAAGCCTTAGCAGATAAAAGGAAGAAAAAAAAAAAGCAAGATTAATGATTAATGATTGATAAAATAAACAGTCATTTCTACATGTCAGTTCGAGGACCATGCTTTTAATGCTTACACAAGGACCAGCAATGAGTTCCAGTATTTAGATATGGAAAAGCCTCTCTCTTACCTGGAGAAGAAGGGAAGAGAGCAATGAATAAAAGATGTAAAAGTAGATTCCAGGAAATGATGGTCAAAGAAGATCTTTTACGGTAATGCCAAGAAAATCTACCAATAGATACGACCCAGTCATCAAAATAAAAAATTTGAGTGGTATATCACATAAGAGAAAATAATTTAATTTATGAAAAAATTATTATACTTCATTCAAAATCCAGTCACAAAGAACATTATTTCATTTGAAGTTGTATTATATATGGTTAATAATTTGTATTTAATGAGAAATAATATTATTTCCTCCATTTATAGGAAGTGGTTTTGAAAAATATTATGATTTCTCCACTTAGAAATTTCATCTTTCAACACAAAGGATCATTGCGTTTCAAAAGTGTTGTTCAGCTAAGGAAAACAGGAGCTGAAGAGTCAGTCAGGTAAACATCTGAAAGAGTCAGTAATGTAGCATATACTAAATTTAGGGATAGAATCTTTCTCAATTTTACAAATTAAGGTAAGGAGTTCTTCCAAAAACATTGAAATATACATTTCAAGTTCATTAATTTTGTTGTTGCTACTGATTTACCAGTAGTACTTACAATGTGCCAGACATCTGTCACCCACTACTTATAAGTTCTGAGTGAAGTGTTCAGAACTGAACTCTTTCTAGTCCTGTAAGAATATGTTATTAGATATTGAATTAATTGTAACAAGAATTTTTAGTTATAACAACCTTTTCAAATTGATCTGTGGGGTCGTTTCACACATACAAAATGATGACATTAGTAAAAAGCCATTAGATGTTCCTTTTGATTTGAGGCTTTTAAGGTGAGTCATAATTTTCAAAAAGCAGAGCATCAACATCAATATAACTTTATTTTCCATGGTTCTTTTGCGAAAACAATGTATTCCCAATAATGCCTGAGAGATCCATGCAGGGTGTTTAAGAAGGATTTATATTGAAACTAGTTTTAATATTTTTTTTAAGATGGGCATGATATGAAATACAAAATACTTACTAAGCATGCATCAAAACTCACCATCATGATGGTGGGTTTGCTCTTCTAGAAAGATATGAGGTCAGGAGAATGTAGCAAAATCAGTGAGGAATCAGCTGGATCCTATTTCAGTTCTAACAGTAGAATTCGTGGTAATAAACTGTAGCACCATTTGGCATAGAAGGCATATTTTTCAAAATATAAAGCTATGGTTTCGGATTTAAAACATAGGATTTAAATGAACTAAACAAGAAAAGAAGGCAAGCCAGTGACAACACAGTACCGTTCTTATTCTCTGCAAAATAAATGCCAAGGAAACTGAAGGGTCGTTTTCTTCTTGTTTAATCCAACACCTGTAAATACTTCAAGGCTCTATAGTTGTAGATGAGACAAGGTGGTGAGATTAAACTTGGCACGGTCACCAAAATTCTAATCAACAAAAGCAAGCTTGACTATTGCTACTTGTCTACAGGATGCAAAATATTTGCTGTCAGGCAGAAGATGTGTTTAGTCAGCAAATTAGATGGTCTGAGATATATTTTTCTGGGTCTCTTACATGGACAAATGAAAAAAAAATTATCACTTGATATCAGGCATAACGGTATAGCAGCAAAAATTGCAAGAAAAAAAAAATGCAACATGGAAAAAAAAGTCAAAGATCAGTTTCATATTCCTGAAATTTGCTTAGAAGATAATTTGCAGTGGGAAAAACACACTGTGATGCTTCAGCTGAGTAATAAAGCATGTATAGGTAGGCAAAAATAGCAAAGCAGTACAAAGACTTCAAGATAGATTGGATTATGGGAACAATCCTGTCTCCGTGTCTTCCATTTGAACAAGTCACTTGGGAAAAATCCTTTATACAGACATATGCAGTTCTGCATTTGGGAGCTTGATTTATGCACTCATATTGTCAATAATGACAAAAATCTCTTTCCCTTGTGGTCAGCAGTCTCCACAGAAGCTTCACAGAAGGGATATACTTTGCTGCTGGCCTCCAATGTGTGTCTTTGAAATTATGCCTGTGAGAGAGGAAAAAATAGAAATGCCTATTAAAATAAACATGTAAGGTCACTGAAGGTTATTGACAATTTAGATAAACATCTTTCAAACATATTTTAGTAATATTTGCCCTGTCTTCTGAACTAATGGTCTAGTTCTAGTACATTTCTTTTCATTTATGTATACAAAATTTAAAGACTCTAAAATTAAGAACAAGTAGTTGTTGCTATAAACTAGAAGTACTTGTTGGGGTGCAGTAACTACCTGATGTCAAAAGAATATAATGATTTGTATTATGATTTCTTAAACTTTCCTTTCTAGGGTAAAGGTTCTACTTTGTGATCTAATATGATGTCAAAACACAAATAACAACATATTTAAAATATAGTTATGGAAATAAAGAATACTAGAGAATTAATGGCAAGAAAAAAACCCCCATAATCGTGTACCACTGAATTTGCTTTTTTCCACAGAACTAGGACACATTCTAATTTATTTTTCATTGTTCAGAAATTATAAGATTAAACATAGTGTTGTGACAAGACACATTGTATCCATTTAGTGTAATTTCAAATATAATGAATCAGTTTAAGAAATATTTATTTTGTATGTTTGAAGTCAGGTGCCTTATCATTTAATTAAAAATTTTCCAGCTCTTGTAGGGCGAAAATAAAATCTCTCACTCACCCTCTCCTAAAAATTAAAGACTTTATAGGACTTTATGTTTATTTTTATAGGACTATATTTATTTGTGTCCTCTTTTGCAAGGTAGTCTTTATGTAGAACATTTCCACAGCTGTAAGCATCCTTTTTATCTTTCTGTGTATCTTTCCTAGATCCTTCAAAGGTGGCTGAAGAAATTTCAAAGCACAAAGCTCCTTAGAAATGAGTATGATAACCTGAATGATTTCTTCTATTAGATTTATTCCCAGTTCCCTTTTTTACCCAGTTACACATGTGAAAATGGGCAAAGTGAATTGGTACTATAAATCAGTAATATATATATATATGAGGACATAGGTCACGCATGGATGATATTCTTCTTTTGCATAACACTTGTTCACGGCAATAAAGAGTCCAAGTCACTCTGCTACTCTCACTATCACACCTCAGATCAGGCTGGACTCACATGGCTGATGCTCACATGAAGTGAAGAGTGAAGAGTTAGAGCCAAAAAAAAGACTTAGAATATAGATGCATCACTACCAACTTTAAAAAATGTGTATAACGGCTTTCATTTGAATTACTGTCAAATATCTCAGTACTTTCACTGAGTCTTGGATGCAGTAAAGTCTTAATATATGTCTAAACCTAAGAATGGAGGTAAACATTAGCTTCAATGGCCATGGTTCTGAGGCTTATGGTGAGGGATCTTTTACTAGACTAACTAGAATTGAACCAGAAAAGGATTTTGCACTTTTCTTTCTTTCCCTAACTGTATAACTGGTTTTATCAAAACACATTAATTCTCTCTGCATAGCTTGCTTAACTTACATCTTAAAGATGCCAGTATTTCTGGTGGAATCAGTGAAGATATTTACATTTCAAATGCATTGTCGGTGAATTGCCATCTAAATTATACCTGACTCTAAAACAGAAAGTCAACAGCAGCTCTGTAAAGTAGACATCCCCTCTCTTCTTTGATAATTATTTAAAAATGCAATAGCTGCATGTGAGGGCATAATTTCCACATATTTCCACATTACTGAAGGCAAATTGGGTTTATAAATCCAAAAGGCAGTCGGCATGCTTTATGTAGCCCCAAATTATGAGGCAAATGCAGTTTCCTTCTTCATGGTCCAACTTCTCCTAAAGTCAGAAAACACCTTGTGAATCAGAACTGTGCTTGCTTTGCAGTGATGGAGCTTGCCTCAGACATGCTTCCTTGAAGCAGGCTTGAGTTGAACTGATGTTACTGGCTTCTCACTTAGGAGTGCCAAGGGGAAAAAATTTAAAAGTTGTATATTTAAAAGTAGCATGCACCATTAAGCTGAGTCTACTGTTGTGGAGATGTGTGAATTGACTGATATATTGACACGGTGCTGAGTGCAGCAGAGCAGACCTGCACGTGGCTTGGGAGTCAAATAGGGAGGGGGAGGAGAGCTATTTGTTTTCTTATGTCAAACCATTCTGCTGCCTCTGAAAAGAAACTCATTTTGGGATAATGGAAGAACAGGCATAGAAACTGAAACAATAGTTGCTGGATCTTAAAAGACACCCACATGTAATTTATTTCCTTCCTTTTTTAACAGACTGTTATGCATTAAAGTGTCCACAGTGTTATTACATTCATGTATTCAGAATATTATAAAAGAAAGTGAAGCAGCTTCAAGCTGACAGGCACCTGTACTGAGAACAGCCAGTTCCTTTTCTTGATCCCAAAGATACTGTCTTATGACTCAAATTTTTCATTCATTTTAAGAAAATAATCTCTTCATTGTCTATGTTTACAAGAACCTCCTTGTGTCTATGTAGTCATTATGTTTATTTTGTTATTAAGAGTGAAGAATGAAAGATATTTCACATTGCATTGATGAGTTGAAGATGAGATTTTCAACATTAGTCCTATTTGACATCATGTTGTCTGCACTCCTTGATCAAATCGTCATGTGGAATCCTTTCATAGTTTTTAATGTTGTTGATCAGATGTGGGAACTGTGAAAAAATGAGCTGTTTTTTCCTTTATTGTTGTAGCTATTATTGAGGCAGCTAAAGACTAAACTAGGTTAAAATTGCTACATGATATTAGTAAGGAAATGCAACAATTTTTCTACTTTGTTGAGTGATTCCATATTGTAGTATTTGCATTGAATGTAAATATATTGGAGCCACTCTTTCTACCTTTGGCCTATACAGAGAAATACTGTTTGAAAACCTGATAGGCAGAAAAAACACCAGAGAAATATAACAGGGAAAGCAGTTTGCACTGTAAATATTATATTATCGTGCGAAAAGATAATTAAACTGAAATTATCAACTCCTTAACATAATAAAATGAGCATTAAGTATTCTATGGAGCAAAGAGGTATTTTTGGCATCTGGCTACAGCTTCTCTACAGACCTGCTATATAAAATAAGTACCAGCTCAGGAGTGCTTGCCAAAAACATTGTGTCAGAATAATGTTGGAAATTCATTGTTGTTGCTATTGTTGCTAATAATATTATCAGCATTATTTTTTAAAAAAGGTATATTTGTAATATATCAGAGATAAAATCAGGAAGAATAAGTTGTACAATGGAGGTGGCTCCCTAAGGCTTGATTGTTACCATTCACTTATACTTTTAGACTGAGAAATTTTTACAGTCAACATTTGTAGGGCAATTGGAATTGTCTTATAAAAATGGAAAAGTTTCTAAAGAAAAAATGTGAGTTACTGAAGTTGAGCACAGATTGTCCCATTCTGCTTTCTTCCTCTCTTTAATTTCTGATTTTTTCCTTTTACAATAGGTGACCAAATACTATGGTGTCCATGAGGAGAATGTCAACAATTACCAGAAATAAGAGTTCTTTCTCTTCATTGATTGTTGCAATTAATCTTGACAGAAAAATGAAGTGAATCATACATTAAATGGCTCAGTAGGTTAGATAAAAAAACTGGGCAGTAACTAAAAAGAAGAATAAAAACATAGGAAATGAGACTGGTGCAAATAAATAGCAGAAGAATTTAAACAGGATCTACCCCTTTGATTTGGCATTAAAAATATAATATAACATTAAATGGACGGCAACTTTCAACTTAGTTCCAGAAATGAACTGGATACTCTCTTCATTTTGGGCCAGTTGATCCAAATGTAAACCAATCTTTTTGAAAAACTAAATACATAAAAGAGTATTTAATTCACAACTGAAATCTATACCAAGGTTTAGATGTCTTTCCTTTAATGGAAAAATGATTGCAAAAAGATATTGTGAAGCACTATTTGACTCTGAGGTCATGCTACTCACATGCATTACACAAGAAAGGATTCTTTATGCTTACTTACTAGAAAAGACTTTTAGCTACTGCTTGAACTGATTAAGGTATTGTTTTAAAAATGCGCTTTTGCCTATCTAAATTATTTCATTAAAGCCAGAGTGACATAGTACCACACAGCTATAATTCAAATTTGTTGCCACAGGGGCAATAAAAAGCACTTTTTTTTTTTTTTTGGTGCGTTAAGCAGATTTACTCTTTAACAGTGATGCTTCAGTGGATGATTATGACATCAAAGTGTGACAGACAGTGATTATGTACTGCAGGGAGAAAAGACGGATAAATACAGACATTTAATTCCCTTAGCTTAAGGAGACATTATTCCTGGCTAGTAGGAAAAATAAGTATTCCACCTCTATTTCCTTTAGGCAAAATCAGGTATGGATTCAACCAGCATGTCTTGTCTAAAAGTTTTACTTTAAAACATTTTAATTGTAAGTTTATTTTCTTTCTTTAAGCATAAATTCAATAAGTATCTTCTTTTTTTTTCTTTACTTAGAGGCTTACTACAGGTAGTTTGTTGGCCTCCATTCCTAAGAGCTCATCCATAACTGTGCCTAGGCATGACCTTCCCCACCACTGCAGAAAAGGCATAAGACTGAAATCAATTTTAAAAGGAACATACTAAATATAGTTTCCAAGGAATGTAAGTGATTTAACAATGATTTAAGAACATTAGGCTTCCTCTGAAATTGGAATTACCTTTTCTATGTAATTCTCAAAAAAGAAAAGAGAATACACAAAACTTGATGCAAGAAACACAAAATTTGATAAAGCTACCATTGAAATTCCAGGAAAGATTTTTTGTTAGATTAGGATTTTTTTGCAGGTATAACAAGTCTATCATTCTGATGTTTAACCTATATTAACCAAATGTTTGGATTTGATCTTGAGTTGCATGAAATAAGCAGAAACACAAATTCCTGTCAGCCCTTAAAGGAGACACAGAAAATACTATAGATTTAATTCAAAACACTTTTTGTCTTTAGTTCACAAAAATTTATTCCATTAAAAGTAGAAAAGGAGAAAGATGGGAGTAGTGAGGGGGTTGTGGATTTAGTTACTGAGCAGGGTGGGTAAGACATCAGAATAATCCTCTTGATCTAGAGCCAGTATATATCAATTAAGTGCCAGACTTTATGCACATTCTCTTTAATGAAGAATTTTTTTAAATTATAAAAAGCAAAATGGTAAATCCAGTAGATTATTAGCTTTTTATGTTGCTATTTCTTTAAAATCCTGTACTTTAAAAAATGTTATGCCTGGTTTCTTTTTACACATAGTGCAATAAATACAATGGCTGATGAGGGCCTTTTTTTTTTTTTGACCCTGCTACTGAATGCATTGTTATGAAGAGAAAAGGGTTCATAAACAACTTTTTTTTCTGAGGAACAGATAAGTAGATGACATGAGGACAGGAAAACAGGGGTATAAGTTAAGAGTTAAAGCTGAAATTGCTGAAACTGTCTCTTGTGTGCTGAGATTTGCGTTGTTGTGTTAGAAAGCAAAAAACAAAAGGGGATGTTTCCAGTAATACGTCGATGTCAAGAAGCTGGGAGAAAATCCTGCCTCCACAGAAATCAATGGCATACAGCTATCGATTTCCATGAAACCTAGTTTTCATCTAAGTTTTTGCCAGCTAGCAATGATGTGTCCAGCTCAAACACTAGACATATCATTGAATCATTCTTCAAGATATATTCTGATTTTAGTTTAAAATTCCTGGTTGATGAAGTTTTCTCTTCTACTTCTAGAAAACAACTATATTAAGTTTTTAACTTATCAGCCTGCAAAAGATGTCTGTTCATGCAGTTCTTGTAGGTTTGCAATTTTTCTTCTTCTCTTCCTTCTCGTCAACCTTTTATTTCCTCTCCTGGTTGAAATCTGGAGGTCTGGTCCTGCAGTGACATAAAAAAGAAAAAAAGCCGCAACATTCATTCTAAATGAAATGCTTCCAAACAGTAATGTTTTATTGCACAATACAGTGTATCCTGAAACTAGACTGTCATTCCATGCAGCTGGAAATTCTTTGACCATTGAAGGACTTTTTTCTAGCAGTTTTATGAACAGCTGTGATATACACTTTGCAGTGGTTCAGAGTGAAACTACATTTGGGTGAGTTAGCAGTCCAGCAGAATAATCACAGTCTAATCTAACACTCCTTGAGAAACATGTTTTAACACTGCCTGCAAAACTCACCAAAATGCTTTTTTTTTTGTGGGTTTTTTTTTTGTTTGTTTGTGGTATTTTTGTTTGTTTTTTTTTAAACAAAGAGCATAAGAGCCACTGCTACATAGTTTGCTTTTATGCCTTACCTGGAGCAGAGAGACTCCAAAGGACCAACTCAGAAGCACACTCTGAAGTCCTGCATCACTTGTGATCTTTACTGGGCTGATTGCACAAATTTCCTACACAAATCACACTATCATGTGGGAATCTGAATCAAGAGTTTCAATCCCTATATTTAGATGCCTGGAAGGCATTTATAGAAAAGTGTCATAATATGCATCTGATATCTTCCCAAACACACTTTTGCCATCATTATATATTTAGGAAATATTTTTAAACTAGTGGTTTTAAGCATATAAACAAGTCAGTATCTTTTTCTAAAAGACCAGGACAGGCATAATAAATCAAAAAGTATTCGGGTGATAAGAGAGGAGATGCTATGAGTTATTGCAAAGGATGCTGAATGATAACACATGCATTACAAAGAGACCTAAGAAGGATTAGAGCATATAGCTCTGATTCATTTAAATTTAGGTCTTTATATATAAAAAAATAGGCTTTTCAGGAGAGAGAAAGCAAGCACTGCTGCTTGGGTAATGTATTAAACCTGTAACATTTTTCATTTTTGCTTTGCTACCCCTCTTATTTTTTTTATAGTCTAGCTTCTAAAAATGTTAAGAAATCTGGCAGACCTCATGGAATTCTGATTTTAAGAACACAAAACAGGAAGCTACTTTGAATGCTCCCTCTTGAGCCATCTTTGTGCTGGAAACACAATGCCTGTAAAATCCACCTGCTGGAAGTCGGGTGGTTTATGCAAAGGGATGTCATGGTAATTTGGAAATTGCTGAATACAGAGAGAAGCGTTTTCCTGCCCCCAAACCTGCCACACCAGTTTTTCTAGCTCATTACATGCCAAAACTTTTGATTGATGTGCTCACTTCAGTCATGGGTAATTTTAACTCCTATATTAAGTAGCTGCTGCTTCCACTCCATTATATTACCTCGCATGGGGCAAATCAGAGCTCAAGCTTGGCCTGTGTTGGCTTGACCTAAAAGGCAGAGTAAGCCTTTGTTCAGTTTTGTGTAGGCAGCCAGCCAATATTTCAAAACAACTTAGACAATCACTCTACCTTTTCTTAATTGTCAAGTTCCCTTGAAGATGGAGCTTTAAGAACTCCTACATAGCATTTTCTGGGAGTCCTGAAGAGATAAGAAAGTTGGTAGAGGCTTTCTAGACATGAACACAATTTTTTTCATTAAATTTAAGCAGAATATTAAGTTCATCACAGAATAACTTGTGGCTGCCGTGCACTATTGTCAGTGGGATGGAATTCCTACTTTGCACCACCTTGTTGCACAATTGTCTGGATAGGCTTGGGAGTGAAAAGAGCCTGAACAAAAACATTGGGTGTTTTCTCAGAAAAGAGCCTCTGCCTACAGTCCCACAGAAAGCAGGCTATATGTAAAGAGGGAAATTACCACCTAAAAAAAAAGATTAAACTATCTCATGGCTCTTTAAAATGAACGTTATTGAAATTGACTGCTTAGATTTCCTATCTTGCAAAGAGAAAAATATCAGTCCGTCAAGTTAATCTCATCATTAAATTAGTGTATAGAATGGAGACATTTAAATGGCTGTGAAGGGCTGTGAACTGATATTCGTAATGTTTCTTAAATCTGATCTCCACCCTCAGGTTTAGGGCTATAGATCATTCAGTCACCTACAGATTTGAGAATGATACAGAATATAAGATTTTAGATGGCATGCAGATTCTCCTTTGTTAAATTCTGTTACAGGTACCAATACAGGGAGGAAAGCTCTTAGTTTGAGATGTGACTTGGATTTAAAAATAGGATAACTGAGACAAAATAGTCCCCCTAAATAGTTTTTGGATTTCAATTTCTGTGGTAGGTATGCAATTTAAAGATCCATGTAAAGCTATTTGGTGGAACATTAAACATTCAAGCTCCTACCACTGCTTCACTGATTAAGTTCAAATGCACATTTCAAATATTATTGTGTAGATACTGTTGCTTGCTGACAAAGCATATTTGGTCAACTGGGCTGGTTATAAGTAATAAAGATACAAATTATAAATGTGCATAGTCATGCCAGGACCCATTTTACTTTTATTTGTACAGTACAGACCTAGACACTTAGCACCTTCAAAATTATCTTTTGGATGGATTACTTAGGAATTTTACAAACACCAAAGATTAAAACCACAGTATAGTACAACAGAAGGAGTAGGATTCATTTAACTACAGAGGCAAAAGCTTCACAAGTAGTGATATATGAATCCTTGAGCTAATTATGAAGACATACTCATCTTGGAGCTAATTTTTAACCCTCAGAAATAAGTTCTTTTTGAGACTAGCGAATCTCATTCAAAAATAGTCAATTAATACACACTAAGTTTAGTACTTTCTTCAATGACTGTTTGTCTCTGTTTCGAAGAAAGGAAGACCATTGTATACAGCTTGGAGTATTTTTCCAGATTACTGATACCCAGAGTTAGATATGATGAATCCTTTCCAATGATCCTTTAAACCTGGTGCAGGAACTGGTAACCGAAGGGTTTAAGTTTTTGACTTCAGTGTCATTGAAAATTGGAATCTGCCTGCTAATGTTACTTCCCAGGGTTCATTCTACTCCTTTCCTAAAGTTTATTGTCTTTGCAGTAGGGTGGTTGACCTAAACTGTTATATTAAACTAGTTTTGATTTCAGTTCACAGAACTGCATATAATAATTTAAAAGAGGTCACAGAGGTTTTCCTTGAAGAAAAGGGAGAATTAAGAAGTAATTAAAGGACTTCTCTTTGTCCTGTGATATGTTTGAATAACTGAAATGGAATGGAATTCACCATCTTAGGAACCTGCAGAGGTCACAGACTGTAACAATATTAAAACATGGAGCACACTTGAACATGGATGTCTACTACCCACTAAACATGAGGATTGACACAATCTTCCAGACTACGTGCTTCTATATTTTAGTACCGAGCAAGAAGAATACCTTTGGATATCCACAGTACTTAAATAAATTCTCAAGGAACACATTCTCTTCTTTTATTTTTCAGGGCCTCATGACATAGCCTCAAGTTTTACCAAGATAACAATTTTTAAGAGCCTAAATCACATCCCACCTACTTCTGCAGCTATTACATGAAAATAATAAGTAAGAGAAATCTCTTCAGTGGGCTATATTGCACTCCTGACACTTTTAAAAATTTTCAACACTTGTGTTGACATGGGCTATTTCCACCTGGCATGATTTTTTCACCTATGTCAAATAGGTGACCATTTAATAGTAGACTACAATAATTTGATAAACAAAAGCAAAAAAAAAAAAAGTTGATGTTTTTGCTCTGGAATTCTGGAAGGTAAGAATGGATATATAATTTCTTTAAAATCAGAATAATTTTTAAAGTATTTATATATATAAGCTATAAAATTGTAATATGATGTGCAAAATAAAACACAGGAAAATTCACAAAGAAACTTTAAAAGGCCTTACACTAACTTTTAACTCTGGAAAGTCACAGTGTAAAAATAGCCATTGCTTTCATATAGAAATTTAAGTTTGAGGGCAATGCTAATTTTCCTTTGACTTGGAGATATTGAATTAGTTCTTGAAACACCACTACTGGTAATACAGTAGCAAGAGATATTACTTAAAGCTCTTTTCTTTAAAGGGTTTTCTTTTTCTTTTTCTTTTTTTTTCTTTTTCTTTTTCTTTTTCTTTTTCTTTTTCTTTTTCTTTTTCTTTTTCTTTTTCTTTTTCTTTTT
>QUSF01000002.1:33797932-33886556 GCA_003676055.1 Chloebia gouldiae
TTTTCTTTTTCTTTTTCTTTTTCTTTTTCTTCTTTTTCTTTTTCTTTTTCTTTTTCTTTTTCTGTTTCTTTTTCTTTTTTTCTTTTCCTTTTTTTTTTTCCAAGAGCTTTAAACTCTCAAATCATCAATGCTCCCCTTGAGGAATTTTTTGTCTCCTTCTTCCACATCTTAGCTTTTATATGTTCTATTTTGCTGCCTGATTAAATCATTCTGCAAATCCTGTTTAAAGTGTCTTTCTTCATAGAGATTCAAAGCTTGATGTAAATACATCATACCTGTAAAAAGAGAAAGAAGGTAATATTGTTATGCATACACTCTGGAGGAGTTAATCTGAATTTCAGACACAATCTGCGATTTTTGACAGGTAGGTATATGGCCTTCTCTGGTCTTTAGCTCCAAAGTGCCATCAAAAAATGGAGTTTTTTAGAAAGTAGTGTATATTGGGATTAACAAACTTCTTTTATTTTACTATTGCACAAGGGTTTTTATATGTGGAAAGCTGTGGTGATACTTTTATTCTGGGTTTAAATCAAGTTTGGTTCAATTTAGTACATGGGAACATCTATTCTAGAAACACTCTACCAGTATAGAAATACCAATAGAATAAATCAGCGAAGTGCTCCTAATGGAGTCATTATCAAACTGAACCTTTGTATCATTGTAATAAATTCACTGTCTTGAAGCAAATCAAGGTAAACATTTTTTTTTTCTGGTAAAACAAAATCTGTGCTAGGAGTTTATACTAGCTCAGATGTGTGAGTTTATGTTCACTTTCTATAGCTTGGCTATTCAAACTGTAACAAAGTCTTTAAGGTAGATGCAGCCTGAGTTAATTGGGAACCAGCTTGGAGGGCATGGCTTAAATTAAACTGCAATAAATGAGTGTGACATTGTAGTGGATTAAAAAGTAGTTTAAATTTTCTGTGAATGTGATGAAAATGTCTTGTTTGTATATGAAACCTTTGCACAGTCTGCTGTCTCCTTACTAATTCTTCCAGTTCTATCTTGAAATGTATTTTATTCAACCTCAGATATCAGCTTTCCTTCAAGTATAGCCTTCACATATAAGCAAATGTGTGTCAAGCAATTTAGGAATATGCCTGAAAGAAATATGATTTTCCCTTCTGAATCAATCAATCCTCTCTTCTTCCTATACTACCTATAGAATTCTTATAAATGATACCTTCACAATTCTACTGGGAGGTTAAGTAAGTGAAATGTTAATGCAGTTCTCGTATGAGAGAAAATACATGTAGATTCCCAGTGCTCTGTAATGATAATGCCTCAAGATCATATTCATATCCTTGAAATGCTGGCTGTGTATTACAGAGTATATTTTTTTTAAAGATTAAAAACAAACAAAAAAAAAAGGAAAGAAGCAAGTAGAATTAATGCAGTTTTGTGAGAACCAATGTAATTAATTCACTACAATCGGAACCTTGCAAAGGATTTACAAACAAAGAAGTGGGATTGCAATTAACATGTTCACTTGTCGCTGAGCAAGGCTTCCCTTTGATCTTTTCAGATGACAGAAGATGTGTCTTAGGAATTAGAATGTAATGCAGGCATCAGCTGTGATTGATGGAGGGGTATCAGGGCTGAGTGAGAGCAAGCTCTTCGTGCAAGCAGGCATGTGCCACTGTATTTATTGCACTGCCCCTCCTCCCAGTTCATTCCTGAAAGGAACCTTTTTGCCTAGGTTTAGCTTGTCATTATCGAGGGCATTACAGAGGAATGGTTTATGGTCTCTAGAAGTTGCGTTCTGTCAGGTGCTCCTTTCTTTTGACCTACTTAAGATTGCAGTTTTGCCTTTAATAAGAGCACAGTGCCCTTTTCACAGGTTGATAGTCATGAATATAGATACAAGCTGGGATAAAATAATAACGTAGATATAAAATATCGAGTAGGTTCCTACCTCTAACCTGAAACAAGGAAGAGCAGAAATATTTGCTTTAGTTATATAAATAAAATACCTCAAGTACTGGAAACTTTTAGCTAGGCTTTGCACAGGCTCATTTAGCCTGTTTTATGTATATTAATATTAGTATTGGTCCATAGAGTATTTAAGAAAAAAAAAGAATTACTGCTAAAAAACTCAGTCATAAAAATGGCTTCAGCAACCAGTTTTCTCAGTCCTTCAGCATATAAAATGAAAAAAGTCTCTAGAACCATTACAGGTGCTTGCATCAGCTGCATCTCAGGGCCATTGCTAAGTCTTTTATATTTCCCCAAAATAATTTTCTAATAAATTAAATTATGTTTAAATTACGTTTAAAAGGCAATAGAGGTAATGTGTTCATGGCAGTGGCTGTCACTTTGTGACTGACCACTTGACAGTCATTTGCCTTCCAAAGTTATAGTCAGATTAATGACATTGTACCACAAAGGCCTCATGACCTGAAGAAAAAGAGGCCTTTTAGTCTAAGTTCATGTGTGATTCTTCTGCTATGCAGCCTATGCATGAAGCTCTCTGATGCAGAAAACCCAGTGGAAGGGAATATAGAATAGGAGAATTCTGGAAGATTAAATGTTCACTTTGCATAGCAAATTCTTATTTTAGAGTTTTGTCGTAAGAAACTTGCTTATGATATTTGTGTAGGCTGGTTTAGTCATTCCTACAACAGGTGAGTCAACAGAAAACATAAGCAAATGACTAATTTTCATTATATCTGTAACTCGATTCTTATTCAAATAATCATATGCTTTATTGCATATCATATGTTACAGAATATTATATAAACATGGTCTTTCCTTAAATAATTTTAACAATTTGTCATTTGGGATGTAAGGGAAGAATGAAATTAATTTTCTTAGTTTGAGAGAGGAAGGAAAAACCCCTCTGTTTTGCACAAAGTTGTCTAAGCAGTTTATATAAGACTTGTTAAACCCCTATAAACCTAAAATAGCATTTCTTA
Organism: Chloebia gouldiae; assembly: GCA_003676055.1. NCBI lineage: Eukaryota > Metazoa > Chordata > Aves > Passeriformes > Passeridae > Chloebia > Chloebia gouldiae. Next base: position 33,800,848 of record QUSF01000002.1, read on the forward strand.
AGCAACTGTGGCTGAACAGGAAATGTAGCAATAAGCAGGAATTTATCAAACCAGTTAGAGCTTTTAAGAGTGGCACGTGTCTGTACTGTAAAGTGAGATTTCTCTGCAAAGTGAGAATTCTCATGTAACAAAAGCAACTCTGTGGCATTAGTTCTTCCTGGGATTTTGCCCTCACTAACTAGTTTTTTATTAAACTCTACCAAACTTCAAGGAGGTACCTCTCAGGTGGCATATTATAAGAGCATACAGCTGCTTTTTGTAGACTAAATATAATTAGGGTTAGCTGATTGCTAAGAGAATTAGAGGAAAAGCATTGTGGAAAAAAAAGGGAAAAAGTGCCCCTATATTTTAAAAGCTATATTTATTCAAAGCTGCATGTAAAAGTATATATAAAAGTTTCAATAAGTAGTCACTAAGGATAGCAGATACATATCATACTGGTTAATTAAGCCATCCTGGAGAAATTGCTGCAGTAAGCAGTCAGTAGTGGCTCTCAACAGATTCACCTCTCCTTTTCTCTCAATTGATTCTACTAGACTTTTTATTACAGCTGAGAAAAAGCAGGAAAAATAATCTGTCGAACCTAGACTGGAAATGACGGTTGTGTCTGAGTGTAGCATATCTTAGGACTTATTTAATTTGTTAAAAAAAAAAAAAAAGAAATGGCTTAATTGGTGAGAAGTCAACAACACAAAAAATCTAATTTTTCTGTAGCCTTTCAGAGTTTTGTTGAGTATTTGTTGAGTATTTCTCTCTTTCTGGCTATTTAAAGTGGTTGACAGGCAGCAATATTTCTCATAAAACACTATTGTGGCTGATCCAAATATTTTCTGTTGTGGAATAAATACCCATTTTTCTCCCCCTACATGTGTGTTATGTGACCATGGTCTGTAGATGAATGAGATTTTTCAGGGAAATTAGAACAGTACAGCTGACTTCATTTGATGCCACATAAGATTTAGATGTCAAAACAAGGTCTTTTTAAGGAAAATGAAGATACAGGGGGTGGGCAGTAGGGTGTACATAAGCTTGACAAGGAGCAAGTTCAAGCTTGACTAATATGGAGGAATAAATTTGCTCTTCTGTGGGCATTTTGAACATCTGTGCTTCTAAAATAGGTCCTGCTCAAGGTTTAATTTTTGAGGTTGAATGGGGAAGCTGTAAAGCTGCAAATCTTTAGAAAAGAAGAAATTTATAGCACACATTCCTTGGTCTTCCAAACCGAGGCTGAACAGTAATGATCTTTGTCATCATCTGAGATCTGAGCAGTCTGATAAATATTTCAGACCTGAGAGGAATGTATAATACCAGGAGCATTTCAGAATTGAAAGAAATTTTCATAAATGCCACTTATCCTTAGAGAACAAGTGTGCATTTTCCTGAACACAGAGGAAATTAAAAAAAAAAAACAGCCAACCAACCAAACAAAGAGACCAAACAAAAGCAAAGAGTGCTTCTTTACTCATGCCTTCAAACCACTTTTATCCAGCATGTGGTTTTCCAGTCTGCATGTCATTTTTCATTATTGATTTCTTGAGCATCTCACTTCCAATGGCAAGAACTGATGATCTCTCTTCTGTCTCCCTCCCCTTCTCTTCTTCCTACTCCTTACCCTATATCCTTCTTTAATTTTATATGTTCTGTTTGTGTCTGTATGGAGGGGCTGGTATTTCTCTTCTCCCAGGTTTCCAGATCTGGAGAGCTGTGGTTGTGCAGTAGAGTTTCTCATCCCTGAGCTCAAATATCCTTCCAAGAAGAATCTGGAGATGTAGGAGGGTACTGTAGATTTGGGTCTTCTGACATGCACACATGTGGTAGTAGTGGCAAAACTGAAGTCCCGATGTAATAAAGTATGCCTGTTCTGCCTGTGCTGCCTAGACACAATTGTATCTTCTAGACTAGCAGACTTCTGGATTAATGAAGAAGAAATCTTCATCTACTGATGTTAAAATTCTTTCTTCTCAAATCCTTTTTTTTTTTTCCAGGAGCAAGTTCTATATTGTTCTTCTTGACTTCAGTGCATTAATGCGCAGGTTTTTTTAATTATTTATTCTGCATATACAATGTTTTATAATGCTTAAAAGACATTAATAAAATACCTAAATTTAGAAATTAACCACGCCTGAAGACTGGAGCGTTTGTGTAAATTATTATAAAAGTCTGAATATTTCTTCCTGGGGTAAGTCATTCTCCATTCTATGTCCAGAATGCACAATAGATGGCATGACTGGGTCAGCTCCTGCCAAGCAGTTTGGATGCTACTGCCCTAATTCAGGTGATAAAAGAATTTAGGTCTGGAGTTAAACATCATACCAGGACAGGTGTCAGAGACAGAAATAAATATCATCTGAATCTTTTTACTTAGTACTTCAGAGGCAGCCATATGTGCATACCAGAGCCTTGGTATGTGCAAGCCACCCATAGTGAAAAGGAAAGGCTTTGTAGGTTTTGGAGAGAACCATTGTATAAGTATCAAGTAGAGACTTTGTTAGCTTTTGTCTTGGGTGGAGGCCATCATTGTTTCAAGAACTGATTAGATTTCCTATTGATTTCTTCATGAAAAGGCAGCCAACAACCTCATCATTTATACATTCTTGAGTGCCATCTACTGGCACCTTCTCTAATACGAGCACATTTACCATTTGCGTGCATGTTTACATATTTATATGTGCACGTAGGCAGACACGTATATCTGTATATGCATATATACCTGCAAAGTGGTCTGTAAGTCAGGATTGAAAGAATCAATTTACATTCGCCCCTGTAAAGGCTCTTACCTGATTGTTACTGTGCCCAGGAGTTAAAACTCAGTTAAATTAGCAGAATTAATGAAGCCAGTATTCCTATGAGACTGTATCCTGTATTCATAACCAATTCCATGCTCCTTCCCATATGCACAGAACTCACAGATCTGAGCTCCCAGTCTTCCCAACATCATCCAAGGCTCTCTGAATTGACCAAGATAGAAATGTTTTTTTTTTCCTCAGAGGGAATAATGAATTCTGTTCTTTACTCCATCTCCAGTGCTCGCAAAAGTTTTAGAACACGCACACCTTTGAGCTACCTTTCCTCTTCTTTCTTCTCAGGCCTCACTGGAACTGATCACAGAGCACACAAAAATTACCAGGTAGACCAGCGTAAGTGCAGAGGCTATAATCCCATTTCTCGTTTCATTTTAATTGCATTCATTTTCATGTAGCTCATTTTAATTAATTGGTTGCCCTAATAATCATTAAGCACAGACTGACAGTTAAATAAATATATTATTTCTACTTCAAGGAGATTTAAAGGCTTTTTGGTTTTATTTGGAGCTGGGAGGCAAATCTTCAGAGAAGATACTGAGAAATATACTGATGTCATCGGCATTCATAGAAAAATGAACAGGTGAAAACAAGCACAAACTTTTGCTTTCAGGAGTTCAGACATTTCCCTTGTTGCTTTGGCATTGCAAGTGGCATTCTCAGAAATCAAGCACAAACTGTTAAGTTCTGGCCAGCACCCAAGCTCTTTACAAAACAATGTTAAAGAGATAGTAATTTTCTCAAATCTATATTCACGATTAATCTTTATTGTTTATTCCTCTCCCATGGAAAAATCTTTGTTTCTATCAGACAATGACAAATTAATATGAGAAAAAGACATCCACTCCACAGACCAGGCAGGGTTGTAGAAGCTACATATCTGTGCTCTATCCAGATGACACAGTGTAGCTACATACATTCACCACACATTAATTACAAACTATCAAGCCAACAACGGGGCAACAATCGTTTGTGCCTTTTCAATGTGGTCCCAGTCCTACTCCATGTGTTTCATGCTCCTATCAATAGGTGCCCTGAAAAAAAAGAACATCCATCATTTCATCTTTCAGAAGTAAATTTTAGTGGTGAGCCCAGAACTCAGGCAGTGAATAAAGAGCTGTTGAATAACATTCAAAAAGGAAAAAAAAAAGAAATCTTGCTGTTTATAACCATTTGCTAAACTGGAAAGCAGCAACCTTGGTATAGAATAAAAATTTATTGCAATCTATCAAGATCCAGACTCAAAATATTTTTATCCATTTCTTTTTGTTAAAAAAAATGCTTGCTACATGAAAAGAACATATTTTGATCTGGAATTAAAAAAAAATAAAAAAGGAAGCAGCCATATGCAACTAAACAATGATCATTTGGAAAAATGAGTTTAATCTCAGGAATATGATCAGTTCTAGGAGACTTCTATGTAAAAAAATAAACACTAAATAAAGGCTAGAATTCTCATCTAATTTTAAGCTAACATAAAACAAGGAAATATACTAAATAATGTAAATAAAAATCAAAATATATCAGGTTATGCACATTTCCTCCCTTTTCCTTTCTCTTACAGTTTTATTTCTATTTTAAACCTCTAACTGTTTCAAATTTTATGAAATCTTTTCTACTTTTGAATTAATTGAGTGCTTTAACTTTTGGCTGCTTCTAATATTGTGCTTAGGAGGTTTATTTTCTTACAAAACATCTGTCTAATTTTCTGAAATATATTATATTCCACATTTTCATTTAATTTTAAATTAGATCAAAATAGCGTAGAAATATAAACTAAAACCACAATGTGTTTTCCTGCTAGCAACTTTCTTTCCTTTACTTTTTTCCCCTATAGTTCAGGTGCTCTTCTTGCCCTATTTAAATAGTCACAAAATATAAGCAAAGAGTTAGAAAACAGGTGCGAGTGGCTCTCTGTAAAGCTGAATTTGTGTAAGATATATCCACTCCACTAACCCTCCAAATCAGCAAGTATTAATGATACTAGGGGTCAGTGGAAACAGAACTATTGATTTTGATGAGCTTTGGATTAAGATGAAAAGAAACTGAAAGTTTTAATAGGTCTATTCTCATGGGGGGTGAAATAAGATATTCACCCAGTGCTGAATCATAAATAAGGAACAATATACTGATTTATTGTTTAACTCTATCCTGACTTGAAAAGACAAGAGTTTTTGTTGGAAGTAGGTTTGGAGAATGCATAAAAAATCCTAATGCTACAAAGCCAATTCCACGCATTATGCTTTTGAAAATAGGAAAACTGTGAAGAATTTCTCACTTGGTAAATAAATGCTCATTAGTTTACCTCAGAGTGTATTTAAACAATTTACCTTTATTCTATAGCTGACTAGAGATAGCAATGATGATTTCTGTTTGTCATAACAAGAGATTACCAACACATATATTTAAATGAATCATATTTTCCATTACAGCTGATTATAGCATCTCATAATTTTATAAAAGTTATAGTTTTTCAGATTGAAATTTTGTAAGTTTGTTGTCTCTGAATATGATATTTACTGGTACTGCCATTATTCTTATTACTGGCTACTATTTTCTGTATGAAGATTGTTTTGAAAGATAACCAAGTTTTGAAATATAACTAAGATAGAAGAGAGGAAGTTAACATTTTATTTAATGCAAATATTCCTATTTTTAAGATCAATTAACAGCTTTAATGATACAAATAAGGACAATAAAATTTAAATTTTTCACTGCATTTTATTTATTGCAATCTGAAATTTACCAGAAAAATCATGGGGTAAATATCTGACAACAAATAACATAATATTAGATTGTGCTATTTGAGAAATATTATCTGAACCTGCAATTAAAGACTGAAAGAATGAATACATGCAGAGGCAATGTTGAAATTGTATGTACTACAGAGCAGACTGAAGACTTAGAAGAGCTATTTGGGAAACAGCACTGTAAAACAAGGAGTGCATCATTTGACTTGCAATAAAACTAAACCAAGGAAAAAATGAAAAGGAGTGTGCTACAGCTTCAGCAAAAAAAGTCCAAGCTATTAGTAGAATGTATTTTCTATCTAATAATAAGGTACCATAAAGAACATGTGATGTAGCACTTATATACTGCAACCTGATTCATATTTTTACATCAGTTCTATAAAATAGAATAAAAATAGTTTGTATTTCTGGTCATACTTAAAACCTTCTCACTAGCATGTTATCAATAGATTTCTTTTTAAATATTCCCAAATGATTTTTTTAACCTTCCTTTCTTTCTTCCCTTTGCTCCTTCTTTTTTTTTTTTTCCCCCTCAATTCAATTTGCACTTTGTCTTTGAAGTTTACTCTCTGCCTTTAATTACCTTTGATGGACTGGTAAGACTCTTGCCACTGAACAGTTCATAGACTTAGGCTAATATATCATAAATGAGAAATCTTCTGCTTGAAGCACCGTTTTAAAGCATCATTTAAAACTGGAAGGACACATCACATTGACATAGACTCAATAATAACATTTCACAGCTTTTAACTAAGCTGGTAGGCATGCTTGCTTTTTTACCCTGTTTTAATTTTTTTTTCTTCTCTCAGAGACAGCTGCCTCTTCCTGTTCATGCACGGTTTCTGCCAGTACTCTGATGTCTTTATTTAGGGAATTATAAAGAATTGCTTGCAGTCTTCTGCAGTTTGAAAAAACTTGCCATTGAAGGGGAGGAGGGTAAAACTTATTCAGAAGACAGATGACAGCTTTTCATCTGGGGATCATACAGAAGGATGCTTCCTTCTATAAAAATAGATCCTGAAATGTTGTTTTCTCCTCACATTTTCAATGACCAATCATTCTTAAAAAGAAAGAATACCCTTAAAACTGTGAAGTCAGCTGAATTCTACAATTCTCATTCAGCCAAACTGGTATTTTTTACAATTATTACTATTTTACACAGTAAGGCATGCAGAATTGGCTCCTGAAAGAAACAGATTGTTCTCACAGCCACCCCTCCCATCCTTCAAGAAACAATACCAGCCTGAGTCAAATCAGCTTGCACTAATTTTGTTTCATAAAGAGACCATTTGAATTGTATTTGTTGACAGTATCTTTTTTTGTCTGTATCAAAAACCAACAGAATAGAGGAACATTGTGATCATTATTAAATAAACTGTCATCCTACTTAACTGAATGGAGTGATTTAAATGTCACTATAATGAGCTGTTTGGAGTTTATTTTTTAGATTATAATGTGTTAATTAACAATTAATGTGTGCTTTTAAGACATAGCCCACTGCAGGAGGTTCTGGGGAGGCGTTTTGCCTCAGCAGGGGTGCTAGGCAGTAGTTAACACAAAATAAGCAACTGGGACAGATCCTCAGCTGGTTAGGATTTAACTTTGTATTTTCTAGAGTACAAAAGAAACTAGACTTTCATATGGAAATAGGTCACGGAAGTGTCTTTCAGCAAGTGGGGAAAGGGTAGGGCTGTAACTTGTGAGGGTAGTAGGCAATTGTATTCCCTGGGGACAGAAGAGAAGTGGTAATGCTGCAGTTTCATTAGCAGTACAGACAAGTGGGGATGAACCATTTCGCTGACCTGCTGCTACCAATTATACCAAGTACTGAAGGATCACTGATCACGCCGTTTGCCAGAGCAAGTGCTTCAAACATAAATAAAGAACAAAGCAAGAAACACTTGTACTTGCAGGTTGGCAGTAGGGGAGTTATAAAGATTATCACTCTTTACTTCCAGGTCTTATGAAGGGTTTAAGGCCTGGCTGAAGTATTTATGTCACCGAAACATTCAATTGAGCTAGCTTGTTATGCAGAAACAAATATGAAATATTTACAGAAACAAATATGCTGATATTTACTGGGTTAACATGAAATTATTCTTTTAGTCTAGTTATTACTAACCATGCACTAGTGTGGATGCCACTGATCTCTATAACACCAAAAGCTTTTCAACGCTCTACAGATAGCTCTACAAACGCTCTACAAAAATTTTAATTTAAAATAGATGCACACACCCTACTCCACTCCCCATATACATAAAAGATGGTTCTGCAGTTCTAGTAATTTTGTTCAAATTCTAAAAGCCATAATATGATTGAGAAAGGTTTTCTGATTTTTAAAATATATTTAGTGATTAAAACCAGTGGCATAGGCTCATTAGTTAATAAGTTAATGTCAGATATTTGAGATTACACAGCTTTCATTTATTTAATGTCACTCAGCTTGAACTTCAAATGTATTGGTATTGTTTGCTTGTCCTGAAGAGTTAGAGGATAGCAAATATGTCCATTCTGTAAACTAAGAGCTAGCATACATTGGAACTAAAAACAAATTTCCACAATTACAAATATGTTTAACTGTATGTAGAGGGATTGTTTTACACTGTAGAGAAATGTCTTTTTATACTGGTGTGTTCATCAGCTGAGTTTTCTTGCCCATTTCATTTCTTTCCACGCTAGTCCTTGGAGAAATATCAAGCTCAGCTTAGTAAAAATAAATAGAATACTTGCTCCACAAAATCTCAGTGTGGGTTTTCAGCCGTACCTCACACTCGTAAAAAAGATTTCCTCTATGCTGTGCACAAGTTTCCAGCTACCTGAATGCTTTCCACACCTTATCTACCACTACACAGAGTTATGTGCCATCATGGACTCAGAATGGATAATTTGCATTTTTACCCCATACTTTTTATACATCTCAACTTATATACAAAATTTTTCTTCAGTGAATTTGAGTTTCTTGATATTAAGTCCCTGTCTAAAGTCCTCATCATAGTCTACATTTTTTCACCTGTTTCCTTGTCTAAAATATATTTTTGAAATACACTTGTAAGCAAATCAGTATAAACAAAATCAATGTGTGATGAACAAGTTCATTACGGAGAAACAGAGAACTTGTTAAAAGGAAAAAAGCTTATCTGAGCTTAAAAGGAAAAAATGCAGAAAGAGGAATATACAAAGCAAGAGGAAAATATCTTTGTGAATTTATTTGGAATCATCATGGCTTTAACTTAAATAGAGCCATTATCTATGCTAGCTGACACAGGACAGCTTGTGTTCATGCCACCAGAATCTCCACCTTATTAATGAGAACTGCTGGCCCACAGTAGCTACTGACCTGTCTCCAGGAAGCCTAGAGGAAGGAATGCTGGTTGGCTTCAGCCAAAACTGCTCAGGAACTGGGGCTAATGATGTGAGACCACAAGTGAAGGAGTGTTTCTGAGAGGATAACTATGTGTGATTCGAGCTTTCATGGAGCTGCAGGTACAGCTCTGCACCATCTCCAATAATTCCCTCTCTCACCTGTGCTGTTTTGAGGCTGGAATTAGACCACCTCAGGTGCTTTCTGGTGGAGCTCATATGTGCCTTCAAAACAATGCATAGGTACCATCCTTAGTATCTTCACTAGTAAATAGAACATAAGCACAGTGCCAAACTAGACTGATGGGATAGCTTATGTATTCTCTATTCCTGCATATAAAATTTGACTTTTTTCTTAAGAGGGAAAAAAACCCATATTGTATCAGAAATAGCAACTATAATTATTGATTCTAAAAAATTGATATGTATCATTATTATTGTTACATGAAATTATTGTGTTTTTTCTTTTCCTTACCAGAAAGTCTGATGCTACACTGAACAAATTATTATTTCCAGCACTTTGCTTATCACAATGCAGTTTTCAGACAAATAAAATAACAATTTATCCTCCATTCACTGCAAAGGGTAAATTCAGAGATAACAGTGGCCTGGGGATTTAGAAATTGTACTAAATTCATATGGTAATGAACATCTGTGATGTCTTGATGACTCACTTGCTCTAAAGGATACAATCCTCAGGTTTCACTATTGTCTTTGAAAGCTTGCAGGAAGTCCCACACGGAACACTGATGACAGACAACATGGGATGTTTTAAGCAGACTCCCAGTAACACAGAGGGCAATGCTAGGCTATATCCCAGTGTGATACAATGGCTAACGTCTAAACATGGAAAATGTCTCAATATTTTAATGTTTTAATGACATCTTAAAACATTAATGAAAATACAACTTAATGAATTACCCTGGTTGCTGTTGTAATTTTTTGCTCTTTGTTTGTTTTTCTCCATTTGCTGAAGTGACACAAATCAAGACACCTGCTAGGAAACTTTTCTGAATGGCTTAATTCCTTTCTTTTGCCTATCCTCCCACTCCTCCCTTGACAGAAAAGACTTTTTTCAAGTGTGTTCTGAGAATTTAAGAGTACGCTTTCCTAATCAGCTGTGTTAAGACACTCAGCCAATTGCACTGGACACTTTTCTTTTTAGAAATAAGAATACCTCCTCCTCGAGTTATTTTGTCACTGAGCTTGAACCAATGCAGTTTAATTAGATCAAAGAGAGTAAAACACCAAAAAGAAATTTTGAAAGGGAAGTCAAAAAAATAATTGTGTTTCAGAGAGTTGTGGAAAATCCAGGAAAGGGTAAGACAATGCGGAAAATCCAGGAAAGTGTAAGACAATGCAGAAAATCCAAACACAAGCTACTGCTCAGAATAGAAAGGAAAAATATTGAGAAAGGAGAAGTATGTTGCAGGTGAAATCAGAAAAACTGTTGTTGTCTGAAGCATTATCTCTGCCAAAAATATCTACATCCTTGGCAGGAAGGGAAAATTACCAAAGGCAACAAATGCTGCATTCAGACGCTGGAGGTCTGTACTCAGAGGAGTGTGAATGAAAGCTGCCACGTGAGAGACAGGTAGCTGGACAGCAGCATCAAAGGACCAGTGCTTTGTTTAACCATCTTGACCTTCTGCATGGGACTTGACCACCATTAATCTCACTGAGTAATTTGCAGCAGGATTTTTTGCATTAAAGTTTTGGGGTTATTTTAAGGGTTAACTGTCTCTCTTAAGCCTTACTACTAGGAAATAAAAAAAAAAAAATCCTGAGATTAATGTAAGTTCATCACATGATGTTTTGGAAGAATTCATCTTTTTTACCTCTTCATCTACTTTACCTAGATGATTATTTGCAAGCATCTTTGCAGTAACTCACAGATTAATTAATTTATTATAGAGTTAAAGTACATGGAAGTACTCTGTTGAACAGATGAGGTGCTTGATTTTTGTAAACCTAAGGATAATATACCTCATGACCTTCATAAAGTGACATTTGGATCATAGTGGAAAAGAAGATTTAGAGACACTGCATTTTTGCACATTTTTCATGACTGTTGATTTTTTCATGCATTTAAATTCTTATTTTTGCCCAATTATCCTGCTCCTACCCAAGTCTGTTGTTTCTGAAAAGATATTAAAAATAAATTAATTTATAGATTTCTAACAACAGTACTTGGGATTTTTATACTAACAATTTTTTTTGCAGACATCATTACATTAAGGCTTCAGGGTTTATGTTTTCTGTGATATCAAAGATCAGGAAGAAACCTAACTACAAATGCAGATTTTTCTATGCACTCTTGCTCTGTGCTCTTAGATCTTCTTGCTGTTGTCTTTGCACTGGGCACAATAGGCGACAGTCTATCAACTCATGTTTCAGCTATCCCAATGATTACTTTTTCCTTAAGAATGCTTTCAAATCTGGTTTAACTTTCAGGTGGTTTGGCCAAGCTATGTCTCCTTTCATGTCACTTAGCTCTGTTAAATCCTGGGCAGTTCAAATTGTTCCAAGTTTTTTTTAAGGGATTATTCTTTTAATTGTGATTTTGTGATTATACAATGGATATTTCATGATCTGTGTTCACTGTACAGTCATAGAAAAGTTTTAATCCTAAATAAGGTGTTGAATAATAATTAAAACTACTGAAGACTTGATTAAGAATGTTCATGGATTAGAAATGAGAATTAAAGGTGGTTATTGGGTCTAGGGGCAAATTCAAGGACTTTCAACATCTTTACAAGTAAAAAATCCCAGAATAACCCCACACATGCCAAACAAAACCAAATGAAACATATTTTTCAAAGTGATTAAGAAATTTATTGGACTAAGGATTTCCTCTGGGAAGTCATCTAAATAAGCCACATAAAAACAATAGAATGCACTTTATGAGCTCCACAGAGATGTCATTGTATATAATGGGAGACATAAATTCTGATTAGCTTCAGAGGGTCTTAAATGCCTGAAAAGTGTGAATGTGGATGGGGAGAAGTGGGGTAAGAAAAAACTTTGAGGAGAAACAAAACCAGAAAGCAAAGGCTAAATTTTATTTCCCATCACAAATGTGACCTATTTATAGAGTGAGCAAGTACCCAATCTCTTTCTTATTTTTCCCCAAAAAGTTGCATTACAAAATGTGCTTTAAGAATGAATACTTCTTTCATATAAACCAAACCTATTGGATAATATCACAAATGCATTTGCAATGAGTGAATGTGGAATATTTTGTCCTGATAACCACTGTCTAAAAATTCACCGTCTTAAACATGGTAAGAACTTCTAAATTTGGCTAAGCAATAATATATGCATATTTATATTTTTAAAATTGTACATAAGTGCATATTCATTTATGTATGTATGTACATTTATCCATGTACGTACATATATATTTTACTTTTTACTGCAGCTTTTTCCAATCCTTCATCACAGTATTATGCCTGAGGATGATTGCATTATCCTTAATTTCCAGTAAATCACTGGAAGAAGTCACTGAAAGTGCAGAAGAAATCACATATATGTGAATATTGAGAAATACCTTCCAAAAATATCAGCACTATCTATATTTTTAAAATAAAGTTTTATAAAAAGATTCTCATCTGCTACCAGGCAATGTAACGTCGGAGATTCTAAGATTATTTCTACCAGCCAAGGCTAGTTAAAATGCCTCAGCTCTCTCCTTTTTATTACACTTATGGTCACAACCAGAAAAATGCTAATTTCCTAACAAAATCACAGGCTATTCTGAGCTGGAAGGGACCCATAAGGATCATCAAGTCCAGCTCTTTAGTGACTGAATACGAGGATCAGAACCACAACACGGGGGTTGTTAGCACCAGGGTCCCACCAGCTGAACTAATCTCAGGGCCAGAAATAGAGCGAGAAATGGTTCCCCTAAAAGAAGTAATCCTCTGACATCTCTGAGACAGTCGGGCTTCTAGCTGGAAAATGTGGCAGACTCACATTCTCTCTGTGGTTTCCTGCGTATAAATTTACCCGGGAGTCACAGTAGATAGGGCTTGACTACTTTGAAACTCTACTCTGCTTTTTCACATATTCTATATTTTCCTATAAGCTGATCTGCATTTCCTCATCAGAGTATGTTAAAAGCCTCCTGGATATGCAGTTGTAACTTTATAATGGTAAATGATGAAAATAACTCAGAAAATCAATTAATTTGCCTCTGGCAAGGCATCAATTTTACATACGAATAAAATACCAGTAAGTCTTTCTGAGCACTGCCATTTCCTTAACACCACTCTCATCCTTTTTTTTTTTTCATCCCAGACTTAAAAAAAAAATTGCAAAGGTTAACATTTTTTATTAGAAAACAATCAATTTTGTTTTGGTCAAAAAGTGTTGCTCAGGTATAAATACTATGAATGTGATTTGGGCAAATTATATTTTTCAAGATACATTGAAATATAACTTATTTTAAAAGAATCAATTCTAAATGAAAACTTGAAATAGTCAATATAAAATAGAATATATTTCAATTTGTAATAAGTTTTGAGTTTATTTAAAGTCTTACCAGAAGATATTTCTTCCATTTTGACAATAGGAGGCTTGTTCATTCTTTTAAAACAGCCTCACAAGTGCAACATGATTATAAGAAGAATGTTTCAAAAAAAGCTTTTTTAATTACATTACAACTTTGATTAAATTATCCAACTGGTTGTGATTTGATTCACCTGTATGAATTTACCTGTCTGAAGTATGGATTGAAATTTTAAAGTCATGAGAGCTTAATCTCTGTCTTGAGAATCTCTAATACAGTACTTTATGTAGACATGTGGCTAGCACTGATTGAAAATTGCATTTGTGTATAATTTGAAGGAAGTAACTTGTCAGGAAACAAGAAATTACGATTTTTTTCAGTGATCTCCCAAACTGACATTGTAGGTTCTCAATAGAGGGAAGAGTTGCAGTACATATTGTCATTGCCCAAGTGCCTCTACCCAAAGCACAAAGACAGCACCTCTTTGCTTTTTGCAGACAACAGTAAAACAGAAAGGCACTGCAAAGCAGCATGGTGACAGACCCGAGGATGCCAGAGATTACTAAGAATGACTAATCATGCCTCATGCATTCAAAGTGGGAATGACAGCATCATTGTGAGTGACAGCAGATACTAAAATTCTCTGGGGAAGACACTGTTTTAAGTGATGTCCCACAGACAAATTCAGAGGTAAAATGAGCCCCATGGTTTGAAATTAAAATTCAGGAGAATTTTATAATTCTAACAGAGAAGCTGAAGTTGCCTGAAACTGAAAAAAGGATATATACATTGTGGAAGCATCTTTAGGCAACACTCCAGGCCTGTATCTTCTCTAGACCTGTAAGTTTTATGAATGATTCATTATTTATCATTATTCCATCTAGTGTTACTATTATTACATCTAATGTTTTTAAATACTAACCTTGTAACGATTTGCCCCTCTGAACTTCTTCAGCTCGTACAATTATATCTTGTGTTCTTCAGCATACTGAGAAATAGATGTTTATTACAAAAGATTTCAAACCATTCATGATAGTTTTAATGAAGAAATTATCACAGAGTTATTATTTCTGTAAATGCATTACTTTACTTTTCCTGATAACTTAATTCTGGCTGCATGAATGTGTTCTTCATCTCCTGTGGAATCAGCTATTATGCATATGCAGTGACAGGTACATGCAGATGGGAAATTACAAGTGTTCTGTAATTTGCTTCTGTGTATTACTTCCTAACATGTACATTTTTGAATTTGCAAAGTCTCTGAATGAATGAGGAATCTGTGTATTTTCTGTGAATTTCACTTGGTGGTTTTTTTTATGTCATAAACTATAAAATTATGTTTTGAATAATGCTAATGAAAGTTGTATACCTGATCTCAAGATATGAAAATAAAACAGACTTTGTCTTACAGGTGAAATTAAGAAATATAGGACAAAAATGTCACTGTGTATTAAACAGCAGGTATGTCTGAAATATCAACTTGTTTAAAATAAAAATTACAGAGCTGACAGGATTTTAATTCACGACTTCATTTCCTATCAAAATTTATCTGAATTGTTTTGGGCTCTGAAGCTTTCTAAAATGTTGTAGTAGCGATTTATATGAAACATCTTGTCTGTACTCCTTCTCACCAGATCATAATAACAAGGACATAAATAGGTTTAGGTATTTTGCAGTAACATAGAAATAGGGACATTTTCTGGGTTTTAACAGATTTTTTTAAATAATAAAAATATTTTATTCAATATAATTTTTATTTTAATATTTTTTTATGAAAAACTGATTTTTCAAGTTTGATTTCAGATAAAATCGAAATATGCCTGTCCAGAGCTTCATCCAAAGCCAAGCAGATCTGCATTAGATCTATTGAAGTAAAAATGTTTAAAGTAATGAGGAAAAAAAATCAAATTTATGTAAGTTTTGTAACAGTTTGTTTAAATATTTTGGTTTTGTATAATATATACAATTCACATATTATTCCTGAATTCGAAACCAATTTATTCAAATGCATAAAAGAGTTACTGGAGTACGCCATCAATATAATTTACTTACTAGCTATTACATATTTAATTTTATATTATTTATTGCTTTGCTTGTGGGTGGAGAAATTTAAATTAAGGACTATTTTTTATTTTTCAAAATTAACATGACAATTACACAAGGATAAACTGCTCCATATGCAGGAATATATCATACCCATAGGGGCACCTTTCTCCAAGTTCAAAGGGAGATTAATGCAGATGTTATGATGTAAATTACACTTCTAGCACTGACACGAAAGAATTGCTATAAAAAAAATGTACTGTAAATACATATAACTTTGGCACCAGATAATAGTTAGGTGTCATTAAGTTAAAATATATATGTTCCTCTCTAAAGTCCTCCAACAGGATACAAACATTTTTTTCCTATATGTCTCCTTTGGTCCCTCATGAAATCATCCACGGTTTCTCAATTACATGGAGACTGAAATGCAGCTAGGTAGTTGACATCCATGAATTTAGAATGCTGGGAAAAAAATTGTTGGGTAAAAAAATGTAAAAGTTATTTTTTAATCTACTTTTTGCTTTGCAAATGTATTAATTTTTAGATATCTGAATTTTAATTATCTGCATGAGTACTTTTAATGGGTTTTCATTTTACATAGAGATAAAACATATTTGATACTTAAAGATTTTTAAAACCGTTTGGAACAAAACCACAGGGTTCCTAACATTTTATTTGTGTTGATGAAGTGACAATACATACTCAGTTGATATTTTTTCTTCTACTGTAAGCAGAATTAACACTTTAATCTGGATATGCTATGACCCAAGATATATGAGATCATACAGATGAAGTTTGGTGACAGACTGAATGGAGCAAGCGATCTGAAAGATATGCTGGAATGTAACTCATATTTAGATTATTTAGACAGAAATATTGCATATCTGGTGTTCATGGGACATATCTGGTTCACATCTCTGGTGAGCCTGATACATGAAAAGACACCTGAGTCTATGGGAAAACCTAAAGTAGCAATAAGTGGAAAACTTCAAAGATAGTTAAGACGCACTACTGAGGTTTTTGGTAAAAAAGTGAGACCTATGAATTCCAAGAAAGATAGTCTCTTTGACCTTCAGATTACTGAAAGACAGAAAGAATTGGTCTTCAGCATGAAAAAAAACCCCAGCATTAGTCTCAGAAAACCAATAGAAGGGAGGCAAAAGGAGCTCTAGCAGGATGTACTCTACAGAGGTGGAGTACAGGACATCAAAGGTAGAGAAATTATTCTTAACATTATTGAACAGTGTTTTGGGACTGGGGGCTTGTGCATGGGTCATTGGCTAAACTCTGGCCTGATGTTAATCAGCAGCAAACTAAATCTTCCAGGTGTGCATGGATGTGTCTTTTAGCAGGAGCAGAACAAGGGTTTTGTTCTGGAATCCACCCCAGCATCCATCGTAGGTTACTGTTGTTATGGCTCTGCACATGTACGGATTGTACAAGGAGTTTTAGGGATGAGTCCCTCCACAACCAGCCATGTCTGTCCTCTCAGAGCTGTATTTACAAAACTACTGACCTGAAAAGGAGGTCCCTGACAAGCAACACGTTCAGAGGAAATTCAGCTTCGCCAAATTGACTCAGCCTATAAGTGTTACGTTAATGTAAAACAATACTGAAAAAGAGCCAAAATGGGTCAGGAAATGTCTGCTTTAGATAGTGGCAGTGTAAACAGTTATGCTGAAAGTAACAGAGAGTTATTGCACTGTGTAAAGTTTTATTAGATTTAATCTCCCATTAAAGCTAGTTCCTTTGTAGATCAGGAGTAAAGAATTATTTTATAAGCACTGTGGATCAATATAAAATAGAAGCTTCTTTTCCAGACAGTCTAGTTCTCATGAAAAAAACTTTTATCCTAAGGGGAACAAGAAGAAACCCAGAATACCAAGTCTAATATTTAAAAGTGATCAATGCAACTTCAGACGATAACAGGCTGGCTCAAAAATCCCCAGTATTTTAAATATTGCCATGATGAACATTGTATGAAGGAGTGCCATGGGAGAATTGGCCTTGTCCTGCCTTGGGGTTGCAATGCCCCCAGTGCTCTGAACAGCCATGCTGCAACAGTACCAGGGCCAGGACAAGGGTAGCCTGATCCTAATTTTAGAGTTTAGGGCACTAATTTACTCTCAGGAAGGACAGGTTTCCCCTCCTGGGATACTGCCTGTTTTCTTTCCTTGTTTATTCTATGCATTCGCAATTCTGAAATCAGGGATCCCATCTACATATGGAAAAATGTCCTGAACCTTTGGAAACTCTCAGTATGGGAAAGGAGATTCCTTGGGTAAATTGGTAGCTTCAACTGGCTGCTGAAAACAAGACAGAGCGTGCTGCTTTTAAGAAACAAAAGAGAGCTTTCAGTGGTCTGTCTTCATTCAGGTGAACAGAATCTCACCCACTGCCTCATCAGAAGGAAATCCCATTTACTATGGTAATTTCAACTAACCTTAATTCTAGTTTTTAATGAAAGATGTGGGTTTTTTCCACTTAAAAATATTTCCTTTAACCCATTTTCCAGACAACTTAAAAATTACCAAGTTGTAACAAAAACTTTTGCTCAGGATTTCAGTTATAAATATCTAGATACTGTAACTGTGAATTAGATATGAGATGGGTTGTAAGTTAACCCATTTTTTATAAAAATAAAATTTTTATTTTAAATTAAACTCATCAGTATAGTCCAGTTTTTGTCCAGAGAATTCCTGGGCTGAGATAATGACAGTTTAATAGAGAAGGCAAAATCTGAGCACACAAGGAGAGCAAAGTAAGGAATGAATTCACTGATTCCCATGGGCAGGCAGATGTTCAGCTGTTTCCAGGAGTGCAGGGCCCCATCACACCTAAAAGTGACTTGGGAAGGCAAACACAATCGTTCCAAATATCCCCTCCTTCCTCCTTCTTTCCTCCACTTTATGTGATCGTGTTGTACGATCTGGAATATCCCTTTGGCTATTTGGGATCAAAAATATCTCTATATTATCAACCCTGTGTTCAGTACCAAGTTAAAATGTAACCCCCCTGTACACTGTGAAGAAAATAAACTCCATTCAGAATCAGCATATATGATTTCAATCTTGGCATTTTTACTGACTTTAAGCTCTGATACAGAATAAAACTAAAGAATTTCTCCTCACAGTCCTTTTAAGTACTATTTTCCTCTCTTCTCTCTACTTGGAGTGTAATTATTTTGATAAAAAATAATTTTGATTTCATATTATAAGGAGAGGATTCTAACCACTTATAAATGGTTATAAACACTTTTTCTATATCATACAGCATGTTAGTCAACTGAAAGACTAGGAGCAAAAAATTCTCTTTTAATTATTTTATTAACATATCCTCTCAGAGAAGAGATTTTATGCAGGCATAATCTATTCCTGTTGCATATTTTGTTCTGAATAAGCTAATATAAAGGTACCCAAAGACAATATTTGTGATTTTAAGATCATAATATCCTTAAAGTTATGGCAGACAGGAACTTGAATTTAGCAGTACTATCACTTTAACTTTTTAGGATTATATCACTTTATTTTTTTTTAATTAATAAGATGAATTAGTAATCTCAAAAGGGCATGCTTTTCAAACAATATAGATTCTTCAGAAAATGTAGTCCAGTGGAGCTCTTTAAAATCCATGGATGTGGTTGAGATGTAACCAAGCCTTGGCTGAACCTTCTAGAGATTCATCAGGGGGCAATAAGATTCAGAACACAACCATCTTGGAAAAGGCCACCACAGTGGTATTTCTCACAGCTGTAGGTTACTGGTATGAGTAAAGACACTTTATCGTGGGATAAATATTATACAGTCCAGACAAAATTTTATTTCTGCCTGACAGCTCTGAAAGCTGTAATGGCCTTCAGCATTTCATCCTGGGACCAAGTGAATGAGAGGGTAGGACTGCAGTAGGACTATGACTGCTTTCTGCTGTGTGTAGGCAACTAAGGTAGCATGGCCACAGCTGTGATAGCTCAAACTGTAGACTTTGAAATTGTTCATCAATCATACTAAAAGTACTTTCTTTGTTTCAATACTCTTGAATGCTTCTTTTCAAGATTTGCCAGAGTACTGCTAATGACCTTGAAACTGATTCCCAGCTAGCAGAATCAGTGAAGGCAGTAATTGATCATGATTTATACCAGCTGAGTTTCTGTATTCTTATCTTTCTAATGTTTGGATTTTTTTTCCCCAAGATAAGGTTTTTTATATCACTCGAAGATATACTGAAATTCAAATTTTCTTTTTTTTTTACATTTTATGTTTCAATTCCAGAATTTAATCAGATGGTTAAGTTGCTGTCATTCCCATTTCTGTTATGATGATGCTTGCTATTCAGTCTTAAAGAAAACATGCTATGTTCATTTGAGCCTAAATTTTACCTCCCATATTCAGTTATTATTTGGCTTGCTTCCATGCATGTCTCCTCTGATCAATAGCATGTATATGTTTACTGTTGAATTGGATCTTCCACCAAACTTGACTTGCCCTTGTAGTGCATATTCCATGAACTACTAAAGAAGAGCTAGAAAAGTTTGTGGAAATAACAGGGAAGTGTTTCTTCATTCTGCTATCTGGAAAGCAAGAAATAATTGCACTGGAGTCTGAGTTTCAAACTTTCATTCCAAAATATTTTGACACCAATACATTGAAGATTTGGGGATTTGGTAAGGAGGCATGTCGCTGTCTTGAATTTTGACAGCATTGTGTGTGTTAATGTAACTGAGCAATGTGCTTGACATGAGACATTTTTTCTCTAGAATGCTCACAGATATTTGTCAGAATACATTTCCTCAAAAGAAGTCAAACTGCTATGTTCATTTTGCCTTCTAACATGAGCCATCCACCCTGCAAGGAAAAAAGCTAAAGCTCTGTGTGGAAACAGCATCAAGAGATGTACAACACAATTTAAGACTCTGGTCACTGCTGAACACTATGAGTAGTAGCAACTCACAGATTATATTGTCCCAGTGCTAAAGTACTACTGTTTCCTGAAGCCCAGCAAATGAAAAATAAAAATCTAACCTTCCTTCTGCAATGTTATTTTATGTCTGACTCTCAAATCAAAGTGAAGCAAAAAAATTAAAGAATATTTACAGTGCATCTAGAGAGTGAAGAGGTTTTATTCTCTTGAAACAGCTTAGGAGCTTCAGTTAGCATGTTAGCCATGGCACATGGCAAATTTTATCTTCAAGAAAGCAATGCAACTTGCATGTTCCTGGCAGAAATTCTGCATTTCCATTAATTCCAGTGTCATGTACTCGTGGTATATATCTGTGGACAGAAATACAGCTCTTCATGCTTCAGTACTATCACTCAGTACTTGAGTGACAGTAAATACCAAGCCATTACGGTCACAATGCTTTGTCTGATTGGGGATAGATAAGTATAGAACACAAAATAGGTAACTATTTTGAGAGTTGAGAGTTCCTTGTCAAGCTCAACTGTCTTGCTGGAAGGAGAATTATCTCTTGGCCTATTTGGCAGGCTTAGACAGTTACAGAGTGCACTGTGGTAGAACACATTTGGGGAGGAAAGCTTCTGTGGTTCAGAAGTGAATATAGGAATTTAATAGCACTGCTCTCAGGGTACTGCATTCATTAAGGGGTAGGGCAATGCCATCACTGTCCTGTGATAAGTGATAAGTGTTCCAAGCAATGGTCTCAGTATTGCTTTGATGGATACTTAACAAAGGAAAAAAAATTGAGAAGTCTTTTGTCCTTTGTTGGCAAAGGATGACCCATCAATGTGTGCAAGAGAATTCCTGACCCACAGAGAAGCCTTTTGGGTAATCCATAGTAGCTGCCCAAATCTCATGTGTGTAAAACTCTTCAGCAAGATGAGCTGTAGATTGGTGTTCCTGTTTGCATCAATATTGGCAAGCAAAATGGGATGAGGTCAATCAGTATTGGCATGCAAAATGGGCTGTGGTCAATCAGTATTGGCAACCAAAATGGGATGTGGTCACTTGCTAAAGCACTGGCTAGTGTCCCCAGCATTATTTAGCACAATTCCTGGCATGGATTTGACATCCATGGGCTCACCCTCACCAGAAATATGTCAGGTAAGTTCTTATTGATTTTCTTCAGAGAAAGGAATATCTTCAAATACATGTGAGCTAAGCTTTGTTGTTTATCTTCATAGTGAATGAATGGTCACTAATACACTGTGCTCTGAGTGGAAGAAAGATCTCCCTTGAAGTGAGAGGGGTCCTACCTTATCTCAATGGGACTGCAATGATAGACGAATGGATGGGAACTGCCCAGGCATTGTTTGTGAATTAAATTAGGTATTATTATGGTATGAATACGTAATACCATTAAGATACTACTGTACTATGTACTACTAAAAAGGTAAATTGAGAAACTAAAATAATGCAGGACCACATTCTCTCTTCAATTTCTGCCTGTAGACACTGGATTGCATAAAGTTCACAAACATACAGAAGGCAGAATCCACATAATTTTAAAACACTTCTACATTCAACATGCCAATTTATGGCAACGATTTTTCTTTTAGTTTCCCTTTTCCCTACAGTCACTACACTGTAAAATTTATAATCACATTACTAAATGGACAGGAACAGTCCATTCAAAATATTTTGCACTTTTTCCATACTAATAATTGCCTCTTTGTTTCTCACTGTTTTAAGACATAGATATATATATATATATAAATTACTAATATTATTTTAATTTATCTATGAGCTTACATTAATTATAATTTTTCAGAAAGCTAAACCTTCATTCTTAAACTGAAAATTTTATTTTGCTCTAGTGCCATGAGACAAGAAGTAGCAGCTAATGTTTATATTATTGATTAATCAGATACTGAAGGGATTAGGTACTAAGATTGTTTAGTACAGGAAAATCCATTCTTATTGCATTAAAACAGATTTTAAGACCTTGTTTATTGGCTATATTCATGGTCAAGCCTCTGTGATTTATTCAATCTGAAATGCCTATATTATTTTTGAGCACAAACCAATCTGTTAAGAAGAATATCTAATGTTGGTCACACAAAGGCAAGTAATTGTAGTAAATTACAGGTCATTCATTGAAAACAACCACTTACATAAACACTTGTAAATTTAGAAAACTGCCAAAACATTAAATATATTTAGTTAACAAAGATGAAGTTTGGAATAGTATCCACTTTTGGCTACCATTTACTCTGTTTCATTTATTTTCTACTACGCTTTCATTTTGTAATTTTCATGGATAAAAAATTTCATTGGCTTGGCCATAACTTCTACATGTGTATTGAAACAGAACAATTCTTATGCTCGTCTTATTGCTCCCCAGTATATAATGTACTGACTAGTACAAGCAAGTACTGGTTCTTTCTTGGAAAGAGAAAATGTCATAGCTGTTTACATATGTGGAGGTCCACATAAGTGGAGAAGTTCATTTATGTGGAGATCCACATATGTAGCTAATCATGTAATTGAGCATTTTCAACATTGCACAAGATAATGACTTTTTAGAGTGGAACACATTTAAAAAAATAAGAACTGGATTAATAAACAGCACTAATAAACTACATAAAGAAAATATTTATTTGGTGAATTTAAATCTTTAAGATATTTTGAAACCATCTGCAAAGAAAACATATTTTTGGGTTTGTTCTAATTTTTTTTGTAATTTGATATGCCATTTTGACATTTAAAATAGGATGGTGTACACAACATCTTTTTTCAGCTTCCTGAAAAAAACAGTGATTATAAAAGTCATGTATAAAAATATTGGTTTGGATTAAAAAAAAATCTTCAATTTTTTACCCAGAAATTTGGTTAACTTAAGGTTTTTCTAACTTAAGGTATCTATTGCAAACACTTGCATGGATATATACAATTCTACTTATCAGCCCTACAATTGTCATTCTGCATTTGTCCTTTGATCAATTGATTCAATGAAAAATATTTTCTGATACTCTTTCCTGGGTTTGTTTCTGCTTGAAGATATGGTATCATTCAATCTTACCTAATAGTATTTCCTATTATAGTAAGAGATTTCTGATCCACCTTTTCAATTGCTTTTCTTCCTATCATCAGTGATTGGCTCATTCAGTTCATTGCTGTATGTAGCAGCAGTTTTATGGTCCATATGTCTTTCCATTCTTCATTTCTCTTGTGAATAAGAGAATTTTTCTCTTCCAGGATGACAATATTTTGCACAACACAAGAATTTCCACCAGATCTCTATCTGTGAAGTTCTTCCTTCTTCAATCTTATTTTGCTTAAATGACCTATCTTTGAAAGAATGCAAAATTCCTGCCCAAATACATGTGCCTAGAGTGAAGCTTTGCTATACTGTAGGTGGTGGTGCTCGCAACAATAGTTTCACACTATCCAGTGCTTGCTATTCTTGCTCATTCCCTTCTATTTCCCACCCACAAGGACTTCATAAAATGGCTTCAAATAAGTAGGTGATTGTATACAAGACATGTTTTCTTTCTACCACTGTTCTTGCAATTCTGTTTTCATTTCTATTAATTATTGTCAAGAAGAATCTTGGCACAAACAAAGTCATGGCTCATGGCTTGTCATTATGAGCTCAAAGCCTTTTAGTTAAAATGCACATTAAAAAAAAGTGATTTAGTCTGATTTCTTACCTCTAAAATCTAAGCCCCTGTTATGCTGCTGAAGGTGTTGACAAAAAAGTTATGTTCTTAAATCAATATAGTTAGAAGTTATTTTTTAGAAATGCATCTCCTCCGATAGCAAACTTATTTAAAAATTATTTTTTTCTTTAGCTTAAAATTCATCCTGACTGATATAAAGTGGAATGACAAAATTTTTCCTTTCAAATTTTAAAAACATCTTTATGGACACATAACATTAGTATAAAAATGTTGATTTCAATTAACGCACAAGTTTTTTTAAAAATTATTTTCATATATAGAACAGTTGTAAACTATAAATAAGAATTTAAATTTGTTCAGATACAGAACTATTACATGTTAGTCAATGGTTTGTGAGGCAGGTAAACAGACTTTAGAACTGCGCCTTTAGAAGAAGCATTTATGACACAAGTATATTCCTTTTAAAATTAGCTGTGCAGGCTTTAAACTACATACAGATCATCACAGATCAAAAATATGCTACTAATATAGAACTCGGAGAAAGTAAATAAATTTCAAAATTCAAACTGCACTGTAGCTAGCTCATATGATTTAGATAAAGTATGAGATTATAAAGATGGAAACTTTATTATGGTCTATGGTGTTTAGAATATAGATATTCTAAAGATTTCTATTCTGTGTTCTTTGTCTTTTTTGCCATGGCTTCTTTTTCAGCATCAGATGTTGCTGCTCTGTCTAGATGATATTCAATATGTTTTCTCATTCCAGTACCATTCTGCTTAATTCTAATAGAAATGTTGCTAAAAGTAATTTAGTTTTGCTTGCTTTTCCAAGTGCTCTGCATTGGCAATTCAAGTGGTAGTTAGTGTGATTTTGTGAATCCTTTTTTCACTTCCACATAACTGTATTTTCAGTAATAAAATAAACATTTAGTATATAAAAATATAGTGAAACATTTTCAAAAAGAATATTAAAAAAGAGAGTGCATAAAATACCCATTGTTAGGACTGCTAGTAAATACTTGTAGGGTTTTTCCCTTCCTAGTTTCCTGATCTAGTAGTAATTTAATTTGTAGGACCATTTATGGAGTTTAAAGTAAGGGAAAAATCCTTTTCACATCCTAAAATCTTCTCAGCCATTTTCTGTTTTTTTAAGATAAATTTGAATTGTGTCTATAACAAGTGCTTTAAGGGATAAGTTTTGATGTTTTTATACTTTTTGATGTTTTGCATTTCAGGAACTTCATGCATTGCATTGTCCTCTCCAAAGAGCAGCTTTCCCTGCTGTATTAACACTGGTCTTGCAGCATGACCAAAGCCCTTGCCTCACACCCTTTCCATCTGAAAGGTTCATGAAATGCACCTTGGAGTTGGATCAAGTCTGCTACAAGGCACAATGACTGCTCTCTGAAAAGTTCACTCTCCAGATGGAGAGAAGGCAAACATGAAATGGGAGTCAGCAGAGCTCTTGCACCAGTTCTACCCTTTATTTGCTCACCACAATAAACTTCATGTACTATATTTACCTCCTTCTGCCTTTTCCACCCTTTCTTCAACCCGCGCCCACAACAACAAAGAAAACAATTGGGAATATTCTCTCTCTGAGTCACCCTTAGAGAATCTGGCTATTTCTTCTACTCCTGTCAAGCTGAGCTCAGACTACCTCTTGGAGAGTGCTACAAAATTTGAATAGTTCTACAAAAAATAATCAAACCAGGAAGAACTCCAACAACCTTCCTCCACAACAAACAAGCAAACAAACAAACCATGTATTTGTTTCTCCTTTGGAAGTCCGCAGATTTAGAGGGTAACAAAATGGGCACAGTTTGTCTCCTAAGAGATTATGAATGCCATGTGTGACATTACTTGAAAAGATGGAAAATGTTTATACAAACTGTCAGAGATAGCTAAGATAATTTATGGTATGTGGCATACATGTTTTTGAACCAGAAAGTTTGTCATACACCTACTGTTTGGCTGTAGAATCTATGAGAAGACAGATCCTGTTGACACATCTCAGCTGCATTTCAACTCATAGTGAAATGCTTTGACTTCAACAAAATTCACACCATATGTCAAAGAAAAAGAAATCTTACAGTTTCCATCTCTCTTTTAATGTCTTTCACTGAAGGTGAACTACTCTGATATTGCAGGTGTAACACATGAGGTAAGAAAAGCAGTAAAACATATCAGAGGTTTTTTTGAGTTTGTTTTTCTTTTTTTTTTTTCTTTATTTGGTTGTTGGTTTGGTTTTGCTTTTGTTTTTGATTTTTTTTTTTGTTTGGGTGGTTGGTTTTTTTTGGGGGGGGTTTTTTTGAGTTCAGATTTCAAAAAGAGATAATAAATATGACCTACTTGTCACTGCTGTTTCACAGGAATTAGGGATGGAATTCCACCACAGCTAGAGGTTGCCTAGAGAGGCACTGGTAAGGGAAGTGGGAAGAATTGGCAGGCAAGAGGTGATGGCGAGGGATACACACAATGAAATAAGTAACATTGAATCCCTGCACTGCTTTGATTTGTATCAGAAAATGGCTAAATTGTAATAGAAGTCCATCCCTGGCTGCAGATATGCCTTAGGAATCAAAATACTCAGTAGAGATTTGCATGGCTTTTAACAAGATTGGAATGCAATATGCATTTACAATGCTCTTCTGAAGTCTCCCTCAACTGTTAGACTTCCAAACCAGTGAATCTTCCTCTCTCTTTATTAAATAAAATGTTCTCCTGTGGACATAAGATAAGTGGTGAAGAACTATAAATGCATAAGTTGAAAATAGTCCTGTTCAGCTGAAATTGCAAGTGAAGTCCTGATCATATATCAGCCATAAGTGAGATGGTGTTCTGCAATGTTATTGGCTTTCATTATTTTTCAGTTCTCTACATCAGCATTCTCATGAAGACAGTCCATAACTGGCACCAGATGCTATCTAGTAAATTACTTTTGTCCTGAAAACTCTATATGTTTTACTTATATGATGTTGTTTTGGTCAGACTCACTAATTTCCATGTTTTTCTACTTTCTCTTTTTTTTTTTTTTTTCATGGAAGTCAAGTAAACAATCAGTAACTAGATTCAGAACTTAAAATGTAATTTCCATTAATTTTAAATTAGTTGTATAGAATCTTTTGGAGAATAATATTTTTTTTCTCCTATTTTAAAATGTTGATAACTTGTGTATGCATATTTTTCTTAATGCAATATGTTCTATGCTGTTTTTTTAATGTAGGTCTATGGGTTTTTTTTTCTGATTTCTTTATAAAGTTGACTTATTTCCTTATTAAGGTTTAAAGAAAATTGATCATGATTGTATTCTATATCAAACAGATATTTGATGGATATTATAGAGTGTTTTCTATGCATGAACTCTTATTATGACCTTCCAGGTTAAATTTTCCAACAACTTGATGTTTTCACTGTGGCTGGGAATGTCTATATTCCAAATATACAGGTTCCTCCTGTTTAAATTGATTCTACTATGGTTTATGAGTCTATCCTGACTAAGTATCTGGCATGAATTCTATGAATTGCTCAAAAAATTTTTTTCTTATGAATCATTCAGAGTAACTATTGATATATATAGACAGTGATGCTTAGGGATCAAGTCTCTTCCAGAATGAAGAACCAATCATAACATGAAAGCATTGAGGAAAATCCTGATAGTATTTACCAGTCTTGAAGTAATTATATTCCTTTTTTATCATGTGTCTCCTTTCCTACTCTGGATATTTCTGCTCTAAAAATTTTCACATGAAGCTGAACATCCACCTACTGGGATAGTTCTGTAATATCCAGATGTCCTTGATTGGACACATGCCTGGCAAATAAACTATCTCATTCCCAAATTCCTAGAAATATGAAGAGGTCATCAGATTACCTTTCCAGAAGAACTAGAAAAGAAGATATTTCCTGTCACTGGCAGCTGCCTTAAAAACTGACCATATTTTGGAGTTTTGCGTCTCTTAGTTCATTGCAGTCAGATGGACCTAATATAATGTGCAGGTAAGAAATATACCTAAGGTGGGAAGACAGTAAGTGTCATAGTCCTTGAATATTTCTGATGAATAAGGTAGAAGATGAATGGACCCTGAAGTCCTGCCCTAGTGTGAGCAGGAAGATTGAGGGGGAGAATCTAAATGTGGAAGCAAGGTTACTGAGGAGGGCTGACCTGTCTGGATACCAGGTGCCCACCAAAGCCACGCTGTCACTTCCCACCTGTGCTGGACAGGGGAGAGAAAATACAGCTGCTGTTTAGGATGTTTCAATCTTGCTGAGCAGCCAGACCTGTTACAAGCTGTTGTGCACTTGTTTCTGTTGGTCACTCTCACCTTGCTCAGAGTTACCTCTTTCCTTAATGAAGAGCTTTATTCGATCCCGTATAGCTAAGGGGAATCAAATATTTTTGCTTTCATCTGCATGAAAGAAAAATCATTAATTTTGTCTTAGACGGCATATAAAACCCTTATTGGATCTGGCCTTCATTTTTTGATGGGTTCTTGTTCATAAGGAATATATCAATAATGCTGATTATACTGTCTTTGAGATTAAAATTTTGGAGTATTATTGTGAATTTTAATTCAAGCATTCATAAACATTCCAAAATGGAACTAATGAATGAGTATCTAGCAATTTATGTCTTTTGAAATTGCACTGAGGATGACTCTCTGAAGCCAAAAAACATAATTTTTTATAGTTCCCAAGTATACCAGATACTGTGCAATTTTGTGATGTTTGAAAGTATCTTTTCAGTAATTGCTTTCTGGAGAGCTCTATATTTGCTTTCTAACTGATATCTTCTAAATTAATTTTCATTTAACCTTAACTAGTCCTTTCTCTAGGCTTATAATGTCAAAATATTTTAATGTATTACTTGAGTTTTTTGCAAGAAAAATATCATAAATTAGACAAAGAAACAAATATTAAAACATTATAAAAAGAACTCGTTTAAGGAATTAAGACTGTTAATTGTAAAATGAACATTTCTTAATATATATGCTGAAGAAGTCCCTGACCTGAGGCTTCATTCACTAGACCTCATAAAAATTAAATTAAAAATTTGAAAAGGCATTTCTCTTTAGAAAAAAATAAAAGCATATGTCAAACAAACAAGATAGGTAGATTGGAACAGCATGGTTCTAAATGAGCAGTTCCTGATTGAGCACTGATTTTAACTGCTCCAAAGGAAAAGTAGAATCTGTGAGTTCTCACAGATTAGGATGAGATATGAAGGATGTCAGAATGGAATCAAAATTTAAATTCTGTTCTTTAGGAAATAAAAACAAATTGTGAGCTTGGGGGCTACCAGGCCACAATATTTACCAACAATTCTTTTCAATGCTTCCTATTTCAGTGCTGCAAATGGATCTAAATAGAAGTTTAAAGTCCAAACTTTACAGTGACTGGAAAGATCAAGAGGGATTGAAACCTGAACTCTTGCTGCTATTCTCTGTAGAGAGAAGCTGTTGGGATCATCAGATTGTTTGATACCCTTGTAGTTACCCATATTTGTGTATATTGGGATGTAGAAAAGATGTCTGGGAAGTAGGAAAAGGAGATCTGATACAGTTGGTGCAATCATGAGGAGACAGTTTGTGGTGAGCAGGCCATAAAAGATAAGAATTTTGATAGTCTGCCCTATTCTGTCTGTTTCTTAAAAAGTAAGGAAGGAAAGTGTGCTGATTTATCTCTTGCTGGTCCAGTTGTTCTCTGGGGCAGGAACATTACAAGTCACTGTTTCAAATACAGGCTGTCACTTTCGATGATAGAACAAAGGGAAGTGATTGAAAGTAAATAAATCTTGAATTCACACAGGTAAAAAAGGACCTTTTTCTATAAGCAGGCCATTCTAAACATCACTCTGAATGGTTTGTGAAGCAAAAATAATGGGCTTGTTTGAGAAGCAATTGAGGTACTTTCTGACAAAAATAGTATATTAGGAGATTAGTCTCCTAGGGGTGGATAACCTTTTCAGATTCCAAGTATTTCTTCTGTTCTCATGTGTGAGCTTACAATCTGTTAGTCTCAAAATATATCTACAAACCCACAGGCCCACCTTCCTGACAGCTGCTCAAACAACAGAGCGGGGGAGCAGAGAAAAAAGCTCTGCCCTGTCACCCACCCAGCAGTTCTGAAAAGCTTGGTAAGTTACTCACACAATCCAGAAATGCCAGTCAGAGAGGAGAGGGACAGAGGCAGGGGAGCAGAGAAGGCTCTTAAAGTGCAACATTTGCAGCACACGCACCAAAACTAAAGGGGCCAATTAGTATAATAGGTTTGAAATAATTTCAGCACACTCCTAAAGACAAAAGAAAAATTGTCCTTCAGAAATGGGACTTTATTGTTCAGACGAGTATAGAGCTGAACAATGAATTCTATCAGTTTTGGAGACAACATTCCTTCTTCTTCATACCGGACCATACATTATTAATGAGCACTATTTTTGAGTGTGAAAGAACTGTTTGAAAAGCATTAACATAGTCTATTGGATGTGATTGACACTGTCATCCCTTTCATTTTGCTGTTGGCAAGAGGCATCCCTGTAGATTTATGTGCATCTGGACATTACTAATATTCTCCTTGTTATGCACTCTGGGCAGCTGTGATATGGAAATTTTTAGCACGGTTTTTAAAGAAGGAATTTACTGTTGCTATCTGCACAAAAAAGGGATAATTATCCTTCTCTGAGATTATATCAGCCAAAAATATTTAATGTCTGATTCCTTAATAACCCTAATCTGTTTTCAATATGTACCCTTTTTAAAGGAATTCCATCAAGATTTTGTGGATTCTCCAGATATTTCCTGTGACTCTTTTCTAGACAGGCAGTTTAGTTTCCGGGACTCATGTCCACTCATCCTGATTCTATTTTGACCTCTATTTCTTCAAATAACTTACATTTCTAATTAGGTTGGTGAATCAAGAACTACAGCTAGTATCTGTCTGCTGTTTAGAACCACCAAACCTTTTCTGATTTGCCTGTGTAATGGCTTTTAATCACAACAATTAAGACCAGTGAAATTAAGAAACACTGAAATAATACATCTAAATGACATATAAAATAAAATTCCTAGAGGTTATGCAGGGTTTTTTAAAATAATTATATTTTTATTTGCATGGATATTGTAATGTGAAAAAAGAAGAGAGAGAAAAAACCTACATAAAAGGATGAAGACTGATACTAAACATGAATGCCTATGGTAGACACTGAATGAAAAGACATGAATATGGGATTTCTGTGTCTAATCTAGATATTTTTAGTGTTAGCTTTGATGTATCTATGTATAAGTATATAAAAGCTATAGAAGCACAAAATCAAATACCTTATTCAGGGGAATGAATTAGGGGATTAATTAGGCTACAGTTTTAGAACCTCTTTTAAAGACATCCCTTTTGCTAGGCAGCCATCTCATGAGGGCTCTTAATCTGAACAGATCTTGACCCCAGGAGTCTGAATCTTTGGGTTTGAGACAAGGTAACACCATTGGTCTAGAGTATTATTACTCAAGGCTACATTTTTTTAAAATATATTTTCTTATCATTGCATATTGCATCATATTCAATGATGTAGTAGGGAAGATATGAGCTTTTAACTCAATGCAGAATCACCTTCTCCTCCAACCTGTTCCAGAACACCTTTGCTCATACTCAAAAAATATCTCACCTCATCACTGTTTCCTTTACTTAGAGGTTTATGCAACTGCCAGTTTGCATCCAGCCATCAGAGGCTCATGGTCAGCTGTTTTCTGCTCACATTCAGCAGGTCTGTGCTTGGAGATACACATCCACCACCTTCCTCAGACGTCAGGTCCTGCTTCTCCATGGAAGGTCCATTGCTGGCCATGCCAGGCAGTGAGACTTCAGCAGGAAGGTCCCTCCTGCTTGGCAGCACAAGAAACTGGCACTACTCCACTAGACAGCCTAATTACACCAATCAATCACACAACATTATTTCCATGGCTAGAAATGGAAAGGTTATAACTTGCCAACTGAAGAGGTAGAGAAAGAAAATGTGGAGTCAACATATAAGTTAAAAGACATGCAATACAATAAAATATTCTTAAACTGTTAATCTGAACTTTTTTTTGTCTGTTTGGATAAAAAAATCTAAATGGTACATTTAAATATGGATAAAATCTTAAAAATTGATTACTGGTTACCAGACTTGATACTTTGCTTGTTTTGATGTGCTTTGAATTTTAGCAATTTCAGACTCATAGCAAGGTACTTTTAGTTGTTTTAAGGATTGCTTTCTTCCAACTGAGTTGTCTTTATGCCATCCTGCAGAGCATTAGATAGCTGCTCAGAATAGTCATCATAAGTTCCTTAATCAAAATTTTGAGGTTCTTGCATAGCTTCTTAATTTAGTTTTCCCAAGTATTTTTGTGCTATCTTAATATTTTACTCAGGAATTAGAGGAGTAGGCCACATGAGATTGTTTTGTCGTTATTCTCAGAGGGACAGACATATAAGGGAAGATTCCTTTAACTTTTGTTGAGAAATTTCTTGCCAATTCTCCTACTTAATGTGCACAATTTACTTCACCACCTTAGCAGAAGAGTGTGTTTATGTGTACTGGCATCAAGAGAGTCATCTGCATGGCCCACTTTCTTGCACTGAGTGCTTCCTAGAAACCATTCCTTTCACATGTCCAGGACCCATATCTTGATATTTCTGAAGACTTTATAGTTAAATACAAGGATATAATGTATGACTGCCAAAGGTCTTTGGTGAATGACTTATCTGAGAGTGTCAAAATACCATCTTCTCAAATGACTGTACCAAAAAATATTATTTTGATATTGCACAAGTGCTACAAAACTAACTATAGCCTTAATACTTTTGGTACAAGTAGAAAGTGTATAAAGATTAATATTTTATGTTCATTTTCTTAGGAATGAACACCCTTTTTTACCAGTGTTTTGAAGTTTGCAGTGTAAAATAACAGATTTTTATCCAAATATTTGCTGCTGTTCAAAATCTATCCTGTATCCAGTCTGAGGGGGAGGTGTTAAAAAAAAAAAAACAAAAACAAAAAAAAAAACCAAGAACAACAATTTCATGGTGTTTCATGCCTATGTGAAAAGTTAAAGTAGAAAAAATGCTTTATTTGGAGACTTTCAGATTAGACTAAAATTCTTAAAGGCTCTGGAGAATTTGGGAAATTAAACATTTAGATGTTTATATATATTAACCCAAGACAGCAAGGCAGTCACATTTCTCAGTGTTAAGAAACCACTCCTTCATATCTCGTGGTACAGTATTCTTGCACATTTTCCAACACACTGGGAATCCATGAAGGTGGAGGATCACACAATTCACTTTCTTTGTCTCTCCCACATTGCAGCTTTGTTTTTTCCTCATGGAAAGGGTAAATCACAAGGTAATTCGCAATGGGCTGCTAGAGGTGCAGTTTATTAGTTTTTCTTTTCTTTTGTTGGTATAAATACAAGGGTTTTGTCTTAGAATTGGATTTTTTAGCTGATTCTGTTTTAGGAAATAACTGGAAATTCATGATAGAGAATTTAAATATTGTCCTCTAGTGAGTCAAAACATGAAGAGGAAAAACGTGTGTTTTAGGAGCACAGGCTATAATCCTATTATTTAGTATTTTCCTTGTGTGATATGCCTGAGAAATACACATCCATATCTAAATGAAAGAAATTAATATGAGAGCATATATTTGGTTACATTTTGGTTGAACCAGACTGGGGTATTTATGGATCTACCCACAGATACATAAAGGTAAAGAAAGGTACTGGAAAATATTGTAGATTGTAACAATTAGTTGTGTTCTTCTGCCAAAATTTGGGCTATCAAAGAACTTGCTGTCAAAACAATTCACCTCTCAGAATGAAGTGCAACACCAGATGAGGACCTGAATTAGAGGAGTGTATGAACCATTGTTCAAGACAAAACCAGAATAATATATCACTGTCAAAAAATATCTAATAGAAAGGTTCTATAAAATTTAACATTATAAGAATTACAGAAATTATTCAAAACAACCAAACTTTCATAAAGAAAACTGTTTTGTCTACTATGCTCCAAGCCTTCTGTTTCTTTGATTTTTCCCCCCAATGGAGTGTTACATAAAGATGATCTTTAACTGTCATCAAAACTTATAATGCATCCTGCATTTCATTTTCACCTTTTAAGACCACTGCTAGCAAAGGTCATACAGATCAAGACAAAGACCCCTAAAACTGAATCCCCCAGGATAGAATCAGAAGCTTTTTCTCATGGGAGATACATTTCTGCCTTTTCTGACTTGTCTCTTGCAACTACCACAGTAATGATAATTTCCACCATGTCCATCCATAATAGGTTCTCCAGATTCTTCCTTCATTAAAAATGAAGGAAAAAACCCAACAAACCAAACAAACTAAAAGATATTCACTTAAAGTTCAAGTATTGATCATAAAGTTTATGAAGAAACTAATGAATGGAAATAATAGTTTTGAAATTTAAGACTGGGTTTTGTATAGTTTAACTCAAGATTAAGGAATAAAGGTGAAGAAAGCTGTATTCACATAGGAATATTTAAAACAAATTAAAGCCTTCTCTGAGGAATTGGATTTATGTTGTTTGATATATTTCTAATTATTAGCCAGGTGATGCTGTGACAATGTTTTTGACCACTGAAGATGATTAGATATTATCCAGAGGTGTTCTTTATCATTTGACCAACAATGCTTCTGTGTCAATCACATTATTTCCTGAGGTTAGACATAAAAACATAAAGTTAATAAATTCACTCTTGATAAGTGTTGTGCATAAAAACACTGTCACCTTTTTAAATAGAGTTAACTGTTTAAAACCACATTTTTGAATTATTTTTTTGGATTTGAAATTGTTTCTTTACAGTTCTTTGGTAATTTTTTACTAATTCTTTAATATTTATATAATTTATATATTTCCTTATTTTTTTTTGTGGGGAATCATTCTTACTGAACAGTCTGAAGCAAATTTTAACACTTTCATCATAATGTTCCAGTCTGCTTCTCCTGAGAACTTCCCATGAAGCAGTAAATACTGCACACCAGCAAAATATTCCTATGATTCTTATCTTTTTTTGCTGTTTAGTTAGGTTTGTGGAGAGTTATTTTTTCATGTTGGTAATCGATATGCCATGGCTGATGATTTTGATTGAAGTAAAAAAAGAAAAGAATATTTCCCACAGGAATCTCCAGGGAGACTAATGTTCAAATGTATATAAAGAATATAGAGTGATTGCAGTTTTATGCCTGAGGAAATTCAGGGATAGAGGATATAGTAGTATGTATTCCAATCACTGCAAAAAACAATTTTAAGTAAAAAAAAAAAAAAAAAAAAGGTTAAAATACTCAGCTAACATAAGCTTACAGGGTTCTTTAGAGTTGTTGGGGTCCCTGCCTACTCACTCCTGTACTTCAGTTTTGTAATTTATTTTCTCATTGATCAGCTACACAAAGGAAAAACAGAACTCAAACCACAATTCTACTGTGTGTAGTTTAAGCAGACTTGCAGATTATTTAAAAATAAATGAACAAATTACTGCATGAATTTCCAGGCATTTCACCATGCCTTCACTTGATCTCCTTTGGAATATGTGATCAAAGATTCTGTCTATAGCATGACAACCCTGGCAATTAGAAATCAACCACATAAGTCATGAGGTCTGCCTGGTGAAGAAGGGCACACAGAACATTTCACTGTCTAACACGCCCACATCTCCAGATAAAAAAATGTCCACAAGATATTTAGAAAGCAGAAGTCTTGCAATAGAACAGTATGAACTTCTCAGGATGAAGATAAGGTAAAATGCATCAGCGATATCTTTCTGCCGTGGAAAGGGATTAGTTAAACTAATCTTTAAGGAAATAGGCTTGTCACATACTCCTTCTTAAAAACCAGGTCATTAATTCTTTCCCTCAGCTCAAATCCATTCTTCCTATTTATGAAAAGTACATTCTTACTCCAAACCTAGTGACCTAAATGTGAACAGAACAGATAATCTCAAATTGTATCAAATCACATTTCTTACTTTTTCAGTCCCCAGTGATTCTGAAGAAGTTCCCACTCTTCCCTAGATTCCTCCCCAAGTTTTCCAGAAGACAAGGGAGAGAAATAAATCCATCCTGGCTCTGGAAAGTTCCTAGCACAAGCTATGAGCTAATTAGCATCTACACACTACAGATATGCAACATTAATATGGTGGAAATAGTGTAGTGTATCCTTTTCAAACTGCCATGGAAATATGGGATTCATGGGACCCTTGTTGAAAGAGGAAATCAGTGTGCCTTAAGTTGTTCCTGCACTTTGGGACATTCATAAGTGGACAGACAAAAATCCCCATGCAAACCCAATTAAGAATTGCATTGCAGTAAAGGAACCAGAAAACTCTTCATCACAGAGAGTGCAGCACCATATATCCATTGCTCTTTAATTCTTTTTTTTTTCCTGGTATAATAATAAATAGACCATGAGTATGCATTATATTTATACTTAAAAATAATCAATGTTCAAAAAAACTCCCACTTTGTGTGTTGCCTTTGAAATATCTGTTGAGAGAATTATGAAACTATTTCTCATATCCATAAAAGAAATCTCTGAGTACTTTCCTTCATTATTTGCCTGCTCTACTTTGAAACAAACAATTTAATAATTTGATTTATTCTGCAGGAAGAGAAACAAAATAAAATACAATTTAGAACAACTGTATTTCTAAGGGGATAAATGGAAGTATAGTACAATCTAGTTCTGTATGATTTTAAACTTTTTGTTTTCAAGATATCCACAAACCTGTCTGTTCAATGACAAACTTGAGATTATCCCTTGATCCACTAAAATTGGTTTGAGTTTTACTATTTGTTTTAATGGGAGACTGGTGAGGACTAATTCATTGTTTTCAGTATGTTAGTGCTTAATGAAGACAGAGTGGAAAAAGGGTGAGTGGTTATCAAGAATTGATGAAACTGAACTTTGCCCAGGGTCTTACAAAGCACTTTTATTATTCTTATTATCTTCGGTTTATCCAAGCATAATTTTTTGCTTTTCATTAATCTATTTTTATCCTATTTATTTTCTTTTACTCCACATTTTTTGCCATTATTTTAATTTACGCATGACAGAATTCTTTCTAACTCTCAGGGCTAGCAAAGCATTAAAGTTAAACTTAAAAGTTTCTGTGTTTATGGCCCTAAACTTTTAATCAGATAGTAATTCTGATTATAAATACACTTCACCGGTATAGATTCTTTCCACCTAAAGGAGAGCTAAGTCTCCTCAAATATTAATTAACATTCATCAGAGTCAAGAAGTTGCTGATGTCGTTACAATATTTTCAATTAGTTGTCACTAAGGCCAGCTAGAATAGAATTCATCATGAAATTAAGACACTGGGACTGAATGTCTGGACACAGACATCAACAAATGTGTATATTATCAAGTCTTTTGTTATGTCCAGTGGAGATTCAGTCAATGAAATTAATTCATATTAGAGAGCAACAAATCTCATCTAAGCATAAGCAACTAAGGTGGGATTTGTTTACTTAAGTATTGCTGTCCTTTGCAATTTCAAATGATCACAGAGGGTATGTGCATAAAGCTGGCATGCCACGGTGTTACAGCTGATCTCTGCCTCTCTGGAGTGGCAGCTGGTGACTGGGCAGGATGTAGATGCAGGACATGACATTTTATAGTATCTGAAAAGATTTTTGTTTTTAACTGAATAACTCCCCAAGCTTTGCTACTTTTATGGCTTAATTCTTCATGGACTATGAGATAACTCCTAGCATATGTGTCAGATAAATTCTGACACCCTTGTGGAGAAGAGTTATTTTTGATATTATCCTGACTGTTCAGTCAGTTGTTAGTAAGCTAATAGGTAATTTGGGATGTAAGCTAAAGATGTTCATGTTGTTAAATGCTTCAATTTAGAAAAATTAATCACACAATGCTTAGGAAGCTCTGTAATCCTGCTGCTGATTCAATGCTAATGTCTCAGTGACTTCTCAAACTTCCTGTTGATTTTAGGATCTTAACTTTTACAAAAGTTTGGTAGCTAGGCAGCCAAATGCCTTTGACCTTTTTAGTCCATGTATATAATGATCACATTAATTGCTTTATACCACAAATTTTCTAAGCATGTGCAGTGAGAGGGGAGGAGCAAATTCTTCCCACGAAGAGCTCTGAGAGAATCAGGTTACTCTGAACAGAAGTTTCCACAGAACATAGGGAAGTTAGATGAAATAAGCATGAGCAGGTAACTGCAGCAGGTTTTAACTCATGTGTCAAATTTGAAGACTGATAAAACTACTAAGATATGAGTGGTCTGTTAATGACAGGTCTTTTTATTATGTTTAGGTAGATAAATATAAATTTTGGCCGATTTTAGTTATTAGCCCAAATTGTTTTGAAACATTTCATCTTAATTTTTTTTTCATACTTAAGTGTACTTTACATGTATTTTATATTCTTGTCTTTTTTTTTCCTCCAAGATTTTTATTTTATGTTGTTTACAATCCTTCTGGTATCATTCAGGAGTAATTTTCAGGCTTCAGTGTAATTTCTCAAAATACATATTGATGAATAAACTGAAGGAAGATTTTTTTTCATAAGTCTTCTCCTCCTCTGTGTTTTTAAATATTTTGAATCTTTTGGTATCTTACACTAGTCCTTCATAAAAATCCTCTCAATCTCTAGGAGAGCCTCCAAAAACAATCTTATGTGATTTAGGCAAAAAGAATGCTTGACCTATTCCTTAATGGGAGCATGCTATTTGCAGATAAGGAAGCATGAGTTATAAATTTCCTGTCAGCAGCTCATGATGCATTTAAGAGTTATATATTCACACATTCTAGAAGAAAAAATGCTTGCTTTGTACAGTGGAGAAGGAAAATAAACAATCAAACAAGCATTTTGCATCCTGCTAATGGCACATTTGGATGGGCTGCAACAGAACCCTGCAAAGGGGTAATCCAACATTGCTCCACTGTAAAAATACACATATTTACAGTGTTAATTACAGTGCTAAAATGAATATGTGTATTAGTTTAAGAAATAAAAAAAACACTATAAGTAAAAATCAGATTTCTTTTAAAAGTAAAAATGACCATGAAGGGGGATGTTCCTTGGGGAGAAATTGGTAGAACATATGTGCCATTTTTAATGGCAATAATTCAGATGACATGTCTACTAAAATATCAAATCATATTTTTACAGCTCTTTTAAAAACCTGCATTTCTCACTCCTTCCATCTCTTTATCTACATAGGTCACTTGAAAGGCAAACTCCACTTTCCCAAGAATGGTAGTGCACAAAATGTCATTTATGGCATCCTTGATTCTGTAAAATTCTTTCAGCAGCATGTAGAAAAGCAACATTTAGATTTCTTTATATTATTATAGAAAAGCTTTATTTATAAGCCAGACATTTAGGCATATTCTGAGAAGTGTTACTAATTCCAGTTCCATTCATGTCTGCCTCCTCGAGGCAGGTGTGGTCCCTCAAGAGGAGCAATATGCCATTGCCTGCTGTGAAAACCAGGCATCAGGAGTCTCAGACTGGGTTTGCAGAAAAGGGTGAAAAGACCTAGGCTGTACCAATGTCAGTCAGGAAAGGGTTATATTTAATCACATTGCTCTGCAAGTGTTCCAAGGCCAAAGTTGTGATTAGAAGTTGAATTTAGAAGCAGTTAACACACTTGATCCTTTTGCATGGAGAAAACGGAAGTGGAGAATGTGAAATTCAATTCAAGCAAACACTGTGCATTGTAACAGAGACCACTAATATATTTTATTGTGAGCTACCAAAGCACTCTAGGTTGAACATTTTCTGTCTGCTTTACAAAAAAAAAAAAAAGGTAAATTGAAGAGACAATTTTTTTAATGACTTTTACTGGTCTGGATAAAAGAGAAGTTTTAGAATAAGACAGTCAAAAAGGTTTTTGCTTTGTGTTTTTTATATAGGAGTATATTCTAAATAGGAAATAGGCTTAAAATATGTTAAGTGTAGGAATAGATTAATTTCTTTCATTATTCTATTCCTGGAGTGGACAGATAAAGATAAGGAAGTGATGATTTTATAAGATAGGTTGGCCTTTCAGAATATGATGCAGATTCATAAATGGCATCACTTTGAATTCAGTTACTGTTTTACTGAACAGTAAATATTGACTCTTCAGGACACAGACACAAAAGTTTAGAACAGTTGAAAGCAGATTGTCTCAGTCTCTTTACATTTGAGTAAAAGGACAAGTCATTATTTTTTCACCTTCCTTTGTTAGAATATGTATTGTTATACTTAATTAAAAAAAAATGCCTTTACCCTTTTTGAGAAGGAAAATGGATTTTTAAAAAAAAAAATTATTTTAGGAAACTGCCATAACTGAATCTGTACCTATATCCAAAAAAATTGTTAAACATTAGCGGTAATCTAAAGCATCCTATGAAATCTTGCATCTTCAGATATGACACAGATTTTGAGCCAGTAAAGTTACCTGTAGGATTATGAACCATAGAAGCTTGAGATTATATCACTGTTCTTACAAGAAAATTTTTAACTTTAAAGTTGCCATAGTCCCATAACACAAAACTAAACAAAACAAATATTGAAAATCAAATAATAAATTAAACAGAGAAAAGTATATAACAAAGAGCCTGTAACCGAAGACCATGAAGAATTTTTTTCTGCCTGGGTGGTTCTAAGCAAGGTAGTACAGACATTGTAATGGTCCCAGGTTTATTAAGAGGACATGTGCATAACTATGAATTTAGAAGATAAGGAATGAAGTATTCAGGAAGCTTGCACCATCTTCAGACTTTTTATATAGAACTTAATCCAAAAGCCACTAAGTCAACCAAGGTAGATCCTTACGTTTTTGACACCATGGAAACTGGAAGATCTGGAAGCCCAAAGGCCACCTGGTATTTTGTGATGAAAAAACATGGCTCAGTTGCATTGTGAGCTCTGTTTGAAGTGAAAATTGCTCAGCATTAGATTTTATGTTCTGCCAAAACAGGCCATAGGTATCTGTGGCCTCCTATGAGCATTCAGGAGACTAGAATGCCCCCAGCAAGTACTGTAATGAAGGTCAAACACTCTCTGAAGGCAGTATTGCACAGAATCCTGAATGTCTCCCTGACATTCAGGGGTTTAGCTTCAGCCGTGAATGTCACGAAAGA
This sequence comes from Chloebia gouldiae, assembly GCA_003676055.1. NCBI lineage: Eukaryota > Metazoa > Chordata > Aves > Passeriformes > Passeridae > Chloebia > Chloebia gouldiae. The sequence goes on from QUSF01000002.1 coordinate 33,842,052, forward strand.
AATGACATGCAACACCCTGGGTGGAACATACCTCCTGCATCAGTTCATCCTAAAACACTTCTGGGAATTAGGCAGAGATACACGTAAATTTGTACAGAATAATTTATGACTTCCACAGAACACTTTTATAAAGGAAATATTATCTCAGAGCACTGCCTTAATAAAGAATTAGGTTGATTGTAATCATACACTTTCCTTAGTTAAAAAGAAATAAAGTCTTCACAGTAGTGCAAAAATCATAATGGCTTCTGAATCATTAAATATCACTCACCACACTGCTAAGCTAAAAGCAAGGATACAAAATCAAAATAGATGTAGTCACATGGGGAGTGCATGTTATTTGTTGACTAGAAATAATGTCTGTGCCTCTGTTAATAAAGAAAATGCATCACAACCCATTTTTTGGTCCTGCTGCCATCTGCCTTGGCACATCTTATTTCTGTACAGACAAATTCTCTTTTGTCCCAAACTGTAGTAACTGCATCCAGATTGCTTGGGAGGAGGTGTTCCTGGCCCATGATATCATCAAACTGTGCCTGGGCATATTCTCTGAGAGTGCTGGTTGTTTAGTCCAAAATTATTTCAGAGGCCATGCTAAGATTTTAACAGTATGAATGACTAGATGTCCATGTGCAATTCTGTGCATTAGCCCTGTTCACTTTGCTAGAACATATATATTCCATATTATTTGGTATCTGTCAGTGGTGTTGTATATGTTTCTGTAAGAATAATAGAAAGAGAAAACATGAAAGTACTGAAATTAGGAGTAGTGAATGGAATGTGCTTATGGTGAAACAGGAGCTGTGCAAAATATGCAACATTAGTGGAGGGCAAATTTTCTCCTTCATTAACCTTCATGTTAAATAGCCAGAAGATCTTCTTCATGTGTGTGAAATTCCTTTTAATATGTTAGCAATTCAATACTGTCCAGCATCCCATCTTTTAACCTTAGCAGCTTCACATCACATTTATCCTGCATGTAGATGAATTAAAAAAAGAAAAAAAATGTTTTGAAGGAATGTATAATGTGTTCATTTCACAATTGGCACAAAAAGGAAAAAAAGGTACATAAAACAAATATAAATGAAATATGATTCTTTCTGAAGCCACTTTGATATGATCAGCTTCCAACAAGCTCTGAGGTCATTGAGCATTTTATACGATGTTACACAATGGATGCCACTTCAGGTTATTAGTGCACAGTTGACAGCCAAACTTAACTGTGACATACAACACAAGTACTCCAGTCCTACAGAACAGAAAAACTCTCATCCCATTGTGTATGAAGCTCAGGGATGTATGAACATATGCTGGACACAGGGTATTTTTGACACAATTGTCCGAAGGAAATATATGTGCAAAATACATATATGTCTGTTATTATTCAACAAACCTTTTGTTGCTTTAGAATATTTACATGATAAGGTTCACTGTATGATATATATTATCGGGTAAAGAAAACAAGTTCAAAAGTTAAAATCTTCAATATTCAGAGAGAACGCATAACTGTCCAAAGCATAAAGAACTTTTGTCTTAATGCTAGCACTAATAAAATTAAATTACAAAAACAACTATAGCTATGGTAATCGTGTATAGAACTATTATACACTTCTCCCTGTAATTTATTTTAACTCTTTAATACTGTAAAGAAAAGAGTAAAGTTTTTTCTAAAATTTTCAAAAACTCACATGAAGGAATTTGGCAAGATACTTCCAAGTAATACTCTGGGAAAATGATCACTAATGCTTAATCAAATTTGCAAACATAACTTTTTTTGGTTGGTTGGGCTTTTTTATAGTATAAAATATACAAGAAGAAAAAAGCAGAACAAAAAAAACCCCACAAACCAAATACAAAAACATTGTAAACAATATATTTCAAAATTTATTGAACAGTAAATCTTCTGATGTTCTCTGTTCACACTCGACTATAGCTAATGCTACTTGTGTATATTTGCTCTCTCAGACAGCAAGCAATTTACAGTTTCTCTTTCAGTCTTAATAATGTGAGAACAGTGTGTGAGATAGTCAGATTGAGCAAAAAGCAAAGATCCTTTCCAAAGATTCCAGTTTGCTCTGCAAAATAATCTGAGCCTTAAAATTTCAGTCAGTATAGTAAGAGTTGGCTGGATCTCCTCAGATGTTGATATTCTGGAAATCTAAGACCACTCCCAGAATGGAATAATCACGTCCCTTCTCGTTCTTTCTGTAATGTTTTACTCTACAGAACAACATCTGTTTTGCTTGTAGCTCAAGCAAGATTGAGAAAAATCTACATTTTTACCTCTATTGTTATTTCGTCTTAAACAAAAGCAGAAAAACCCCAGGTAGCTGCTGAAGGTTTTACTGATAGCATTGCATCTTGAAATGACAATAGCTTATGATGCCACGCTTCATTTTACTCCATGAACATACCAGAGTGGACCAAACTACCTTCATTAATAACACTTTGGAGAATATTACTGGAGAATATTATTTTGAAATATTTGAAATAAATGAATTTGGCATACAGGTTTGTCCCATAATATTCTCTTTAATTCTTATAACTAAAAGTTTTATCGTCTTTCCATAAGTCTGAATCAGTTTTAAACAAGATATAAATAAATATCATCCATTTCCTTATAACAAAACTCTCCATGATTTTTTGAAGCTGTTATTAATATACCTGTCACTATCATACTCTATTTCTGCATATATCTAGATTCCCATCTCACTCTGATGTCTGGAACTAAGCAAACAGGTGAAGTCCATTGTTTGCATCTCTTTTTTTCTACATTTCTTTGGGAGATAAACCAAACTTAAGGACTGTAAAAAATGTTTATTTCCATTAAGACACCTGTAAAACTGCAGTCGAACTTGCCATTTTATTTAAAATATCTATTACAAGTATTTTGCCTTGTGGAAGTAATTTAGTTTTGACTCTGTTATGTAATATGGATTAAAAGCAGTTTTTAAACAAAAAAAATTTAATTCTAGTGGTTTGAAATTGTTCATTTCTGTCATTCATACATATATCAACGGTGTCACTAGTGTGTCTAAACACACCATCAGATTCTACAGTTTCCCCTGTGCACCCTGAGAAAAAGTGGATAAAGATCTCAGAAACACAGCAGTGATAATCAAAGCCCTGAAGTTTGTAGGAGCTGCATACTTCATTGCATGCCGTGCTTGAAGTTTTGTATTTACCAGTTCACTTCCTGCTGCATATGTTCCTTCCACTCCTTCTTCTACACTGATTGCTTCCCTTTGGAAAAAAAAAAAAATTCAACCTGATTTCCAAGGCAGAAATACTGTGGTCTTCTAGCTGCCAGAATGTAACATAATGGCTATCTGAGCATCTCCTCAGATGGCCATTCTAGCAGGTGTTGATGTTGATCCTGCTTCATTCAACAACTCCTTGTTTCCCTGGAAGAAGCTTACATCTGCTTGGGCAAATTCTGTCATCACTACCATTTCATTTGCAAATGCCATCTGTCTTGGAACTCCCTCAGGAAACAATCTTTCTTATCTGGCTCACAAGAGACATCCACATCATTTTCACTTTTCGACAATATTTTCTTGAAGAACTATATGGCCTGCAAAAGTGCCACCTCAATCCCAAAATTAGCAGATACCAATTTAACCAACTTCACCACTCCCTATTTGCAACTCCGCACATTAAATATCTTTCTAGAGTAGATTTAGGAAAACCCACAGAGCTTTCTTGCAAAATTTCTTCATTCGTCTGTCCTTGGAAAGACCCTTTCTAACCCTGAGCCAGATTCAAGCTGAGGGTGGTAGATTTCCTTGCCTTTGTTTCCAGCAACATAGATAAAGCCTCAAGAAATAACTTATTCAGTGTGCCCAAGCAATAAAATTGCCTTATATTTGGCATGCACAATCACAGCTGGAGTTATATTATTTCCTCATCTCTATCTTTGGTCAAAAAAAGAGAAGAGCTTGGTCAAAAGCTGATAAAACCTCATGTTCATTTAATTTACAGGAAAAGCTGCTCTGTCATCTTCAAGAAAGTGTCACTAACTGTGACAATAATGCTCACAGATGATATCAGAACTTGACTCTTTTCTAGACCTGTATCTCAAAGACAGCATAAACAGATACCACGTAAGTAAATTGTAAATATGTTTTTGGCAGCACTGTGCTTGCTGATCGTTGCAGTTCCTTGCTGCTTTGTAGACATTTCCATAGCTCTCAAGCAGAAACAGGAAAAAATTCGGACTCAGTTAAACACTATGTCAGACAAGATTAAGATTGATTTAGGTTAGCCTGGGATTCTGTAATTAATATTCTCCACAGAGTCAGAAATGAGATGACAACCAGTGTACAACTGAACAAAAACAACTGAAGTAATGTCTTTATTTCCACTTTGACAGACTAATCTGTGATAGTACTTGCAAATGCAAAACATTCTTTTCCAGTCTCTGTTGAAAGCTAGAGTTGAACATCTTCTGGAGCATACAGGAAGTGCTTTTCCTTTTCAAATATTGCCTGATTCTAGTGTTCAGAAGAGCAGAACAGGCCTAAATGCCAATCACATAGCCATGAAGATAAAAACTAGAACAAATTGCTAATCTTCTGCTGTGCATAAATAACATTGATTAGTCCACATTTTTGCATTTAAACAGTGAGGATTTTCTGTCCAGGTAGTGGGAAATGACTGAAGGTACAGAGACAAACTGTTTCAAAGGGGAAGAGGGAAAATTTTGCAAACCTTTAATGCAAATGACATTATTTTGTTTAGCAGAAAAAAAATATGCAGATTACTTTGTAATGGGCAGAAAGTAGGTAATTATAAATTTATGTTTTTGTAGTTTCAGTTCTTGTACCTTTGTAAATAAAATGCCAAATGTCTAAAATGATACACCCAGAATGGATTAGCAGAATATATTAAAAGTTACTTATATATTCTGTACTATAAATATACTAGACAAAATAATAGGACATTGGCCTGAATCCAAGTTATGTCATTGATCCCAGGGGCTTGCTTGCAACGAATAAAGTTACAACAGTGTATGTTTTGCAGATTCAGTCTTGAGTCCTGAAAAAAAAATCTACACTTAGTTTGGCTCTACACCAACCTACTAATCATCATCATCTATATATATATATATGTAGAAGTAAAAAAGAAATGATTTAGTTCAAAATTTCAACTTTTGAATTCATAAATATATATATATAAATGTTCCTGATTTTCTACATGAGAATACAAACCAGTGCAATTATAGCTAAGCAAGAATCTGACTATTCTCTCTGCACATGACAGAGATAGACACTGGTGAATACACCCTTGACCCATACTGAGATATCAAATGTTGTGAATTTTCAGGAGAAGAGAGAAATTCAAAAGAGAGATAATTACGACCTAAGTCTTTGAAGCATGCAACACATTTGTATTGGCATGAGGAAATCATACTTTTTTCACTGCATGAGTCAAAACCTAAATCTTAAGTTATTAATGACCTTTATTTATTTATTTAAAAGCATGCAAAATTTAAAACAATAATTGTTACTCTAAGTTTTACAAACCTTAGCCAGTATACCAAATATCTCAAAACAACTTAGGATTGCCTGATCAGCTCAGAGGATTCCAACTCTGCAGACTTTAAGACAGAGGTAAAATTAAAATGAAAATTGGAGAACAGAGTAAATAAACTATCAATAAAACAAATAACAATTTCAGAGGAAAACTGGACTTTAGGATACTATTATTTATTGCTACATTTTTCATCATTGCTTTTAATGAAAGATGAGTATTTACTTGGCAGCACACAGTATAGTGAAATAGAGCTCATAATTCTTCCTTTTGATAGTATTTTAAAATAAATTTTTTTGTCTCAATTAAAAATGGTCTATTTTTGTAAGAAGTCATAATATTATTCACCAGTTCTTCAAATCTTGTGTAATCGCACTAATAGAAGAAACTCTTGATTCTATTTCAATTAGAAATATACAAGTTTTTTTTTCATAAGAAATTTTATAAGTGTTTTTCCACATTTCCTTTAATTTTCAGGGTTGATCAATTTTCATTTGAAAAGATAAAGTCCCATAAGTCTCAAAACCAACACTAAATAGATTTTAAAACACACATTCAACCAAAAAGATTTACCAATGAATGCTAATGATGAGAACATTTTTTTTCTGAATACATTGATTGTTTAATTGCAAACCGTAGAAAGTTTAGATTATCCCACCGTTTTTATTTTGGAGAGTTTTTTGTTTGTTTGTTTGTTTTGTTTTGTTTGTTTTTGTTTGTTTGGGGTTTTTTGTTGGTTTTTTTTGTTTTTTTCTTCTATGTTAGTTTTCTCTTGTATGAACATTGACTGTATATTAAAAAAATTCTACTGAGGAATAAATTAGGATTAATATTTTAAATATAATTAGAAATTGAATAAACTACAACCAAATATAATTTATAAATTTGTAATCTGTTGAGAACACCAAAATTTCACTAATTTGAATCTTCACCACCTTGCTGTGTTTAGCTTTGTTTTCTAATACATCTTCATGTTGTCACAGCTGTTGGTTAAGATGGGAATCAAAGGTCAGTCTCTAGACTAGGTGGTCCACCAGGCTACTAGGCATAAAACATCATCATTTCTGAAATCAGTGAGCAATAGGAAAACAATATTTTATTCAAACACTTATGACATTCTGAGGTGGAGAGCAACAGCCTGGCTGCAGATAGAACATCTCAGGGTATAGACTTTGCCACAAATTAGCCAGGGAGTCGAAAACTTGCTTGTAAATCTGGAAAAAATGCATGAAATTCATCACTGCCACATTCCTCTAAGGATCTGGATGAAATGAGAAAGGTTTGCTGGTTGCTTTTATTTGTTTGCTACTTTCTAAATATTTGCTAAGTTGTAAATGTGAAATCCTAGCACAAAATAAACAGAGATGCTCTTTTGTACGTTTATCTTTCAAGGTTCTTAGGATGAGTATATTTTGATCAGCAACACATTTCTAAAGAATCATTAATTTGTTACAGTTTTGTAAAAGTTTAGGCAATACTTATTTTTGTAAATTAAATTTTACTCTTTTCTATCTTTACATGAAAGACATAATAGAAATCATTGTTAAAAGGATGCTCTGGTTGTGATCTTCAAATAAAGCAAATTCCTTTACATAGTCAAGTGAATATTTCCTTGGAATGCACACCAGAAATAATAAATCAGTTATTCAGAAAAAAGTCTTCTGAACTCCAAAGAATATCTGGCTTTCCACAGACTGCTTAGTAATTTTCCTCATTTTGCCTCTTCTGAAAGCTTTCTCTGTTCCTCGTATGGGATAGAGTTACACTCCATGAGCTAAAGAAACTGCTACATATTTATACAGCATTTTTCTTCTTTTTATGTCATGGAAACGAATAGCCAAACCATGTTTGCATTCTGTGGGAATACTTTAGAGATGCAGAACTGCAGGGAATCCCCTTCTGTCCTGAAGTTCCTCCCTGCAGAAAATAGGACTGGACTGCTGTGCTGCCAGAGGTCAAAGGCAGAGGACGGAGGATGCTGCTGGCAGTGAGGCAGGCATGGAAAAGGGCATGGCCCGAAGCAGGGTGCAGCATCCCCAGGAACCAGCTCTCAGTTGTGGAGCTGTAACTGAGAAAGTTTGTCAGTGTGTATCGCACAGAGCATCATCAGCACTACTCAGCATACAGCCTCCAGTGCCCTTTGAAGTTTAGTAAGCGTGTTGAGTTGGTGTGTCCTTGAAATCCAGTAGAAAATTTAGGTCCGGCTTGCCACTGAGCTGGAGTAGCCTCACATCCAGCACTTCCAGCCCACCTCTAGCTCTGCTGAAGCATCAGCCACATTGTGTGGGCTCACAGGTGTGTGCATGCAGACCTGTCCTGCCCTTAATGCTTGTCTCTGTCAGCCGTGTGTCTGTCTATGTGCACACTTTTGTGCAAAATAATGTATTTTCGTTAAAGTGAACACTTTTCTATCCAACCTTCCTATGAGTGGGTATGACAATGAAGTAATTTTACTTCTCTTTTGAAATAATTACCCAACCAAAACTTGTGATCAAGGAGATTTTGCAGAACTGGTACTCCTCCTGCTACTGTGTCATTAGAAGGCAATTCATATCATACTCAAAGAGGAAAAAAAAGGTTTCAGTTTCAATTTCACTGCTCCAGGGTTTTGTCTCTACTTTTAAAATGCACAGTTAAACTGAACAGGTTTTATTATTTTGTTATATTAATTTACTGTATTTCTTTCACTGTATGCTCAACATAAATGTTGAGTTTATTTTATGTGAATGCACTTTTACTGATAGCCTTAAATATTCATATCTTGTCTATCATGCATACCTCAATAATCTTGGAATTGAGTGCTCCTTGTTTTCATGTTAGTTCATGGAATTTACTTATCTCTTTCCTCATTTTTGTTGCCCTAGACCTATAATTTTACCACAGCGAAAACTACTGCTAATATAAAATTGATTGTGCAATATTTTTCCTAGCACCTCATTTTAATCTTGCTTTAATATATTTGGTGTAATTTCAAGCAATAAAGATAAGGAGAACAGCCCGTCTTCAAATACAGATTTGTCTGAAGAAATATGTTTCCTATGCTCAAGATGGGAATATATTTATAATGTAATTTTGGATAGATGTTTATATTAATTATATTGTTTATAATGCTTATAGTTATGTTTCTATTGAGTATGGACTACCATCACTTACACCATTATCTCAGTCAATTGCAAGCTGATTGAAGCAATGCCTCAAATTAAACATAGGTATGCTGTATTGCAATTTGAAAGTTGAAATAATCTTGAATAGAAAATGGCATAAACTGTTCAATTTTATTCCTTTATTTATTCAATACTCTAAAGAAAGACATTTTTAAATATAATGTCCTACTTTTTATGTGGTTTTCAAGTGAATTGGTGATTTTAAGATATTTAATGTACACTTCTGTATTTATTGCACATATTGTATTTATAAGGAAAATAGCACATTTTTTCTTGATATGTAATTTTCCTCTAGAGGCTTTCTTTTATTGCACTTTTCCTATCATGTAGGAGGTCTTAAATGATAACAGAAGTAACTAACACAATTTGTTGTCATTTCTTTTGTCCTTTTTCTAAAGTACACTATCTTCCTTGAGCAGAAGGAACAGAATGAATTTTGAATTCTCTCTGTGTTCCTGAGAATGCTTTTGCATAGTACTTAAAATCTTGCCCTTGCAACAGCAATCTTCTTTCAAGCAAAATGTTGTGATTTGTCCCTTACCAATCCGTGAGGATCTCGAGCAATTTAATCTAAATAGACTCTGCTATTTTCACACATGAGTGGGTAACAATTGCCTCTGAGGTGCAAATGTGATGAACCATTGACCGTGTCATTCAAAAAGAAAAGAGGCCACAAAAGCCATAATATATGCAGTGAACATAGGGCTAAATTTTTATCTTCAGATAATAAGTTTTTGAACTTTTTAAAATGTAAACTTTACATACTCTACAATCTTTTCTGTAAACTGGATAGGTAAAAAGACATAGAGGTAATTATTGAAAACCAATTGCAGTAAGATGCAGAACAAAAGCTATTCCTTTTTATGATGATAATTGAGCAGAGCTCTAGGCTTAGTCGGATAAAATGATTTCAAGGCTCTTTACATTGTTTTGATTAGGAGATTGAAAATGTGATGTCTTAATAAAGAGAAATGTACAGTTCTAAAATCATAGTTCCTTTTCTGTATTATCTTAAATATAGGTAATTTTTTCTTTGTGTCATTTACATAAACTGCAGTGCTAAGTACAAAATACCAAAATTACAGGTCTAATTTCCAGGGTACCTTAATAATTGCCCAAGTTTGGCTTTGTGAACACTTGCCCAGTGAGCCAGATCATGCACCTCTGCCAGGTTGGTCTTCCTTCAGTGGCACAGAAAGCAATAGCTGCACCTCTTACCCTTTTTTATTCTGCTCCCACTTCTGCTAAGGCTCATGAGGTAACTGGGCCTCAGAAACACCAAACACAAAATAAGTATTTAGGACAATAAGGTGCATTTTCCGTAAGTGCTGAGTGAAGGTGGTCCTTCTGTTCCTTAAAGTAATGGAACATTTCAGATCACTGACATAAAAAATTATTTCCAGTGAATGATGGTCTAAATCTCCATCCACATGGTCTCATCTTAGCTGTGGTTATTTGCTCAGGAAGAAATCAGCAAATCTTATAGAGGTAACTTATTATGTTTAATCACCATGATTTAGTCTGTATAATTGCTCCAAGATGAAAAATTTCTACATTTATAATTATTTTGAAAACTTTCCTTGTAACTATGGATTTTCAACTTGTGATATAGAGATGTGAAGAGAGAGATCAGTTTGGAAGCACTTCTGAAGTCAGAAAACTATATATCTTTTGTTTCTGATGTTTTGTTTTGGTTCTTATCTTTTTGTTTGGAATTGATTGCCTACAGCAATGATTTGGAAATCTGGCTACAGAGATATTTCTTCCTATAGAATGTCCTTAGGGGATTTCTGAACCAGATCCCATTTCATCCCTGCTTAAAAGCTGCTTGTATGTGAGATGTGGAACACCAGTGTCATACAGGACAGTTTTGCACAGATGTCAGCTGTTAATAACAGCATACTACAAAGCTTTCAGTAGTCACAATTAAAATAAAGGGTTTTTTTTTCTGCAAGAGACGTGGCCTTCTGATTATTCAAACACCAGAAGCACTTTTTTTCTCTTTTATTTACTTTTCTCGTGATTTCATCATTAAGAAATAACATCACTTCTTGAATTGCAACACTTTCCCTTGTCAGAATGCAAAAGAGGCAATTCCCTCTTCCCATCAAATGTAGGACATAATATGCAGGAGAAACATTGTGTTTCAAGTGAAAAAAAGAAGGATAGATGGGTAAAGAGCAACCTCCTCTATGTGGCAAGGGGCAAGGCACTTCAGACTTAATGCTACTAGGAGCATTCAGACAAAAGACATATTAATGGAAAATGTTGATTTGTTCAAAATAAAACTTGTATAGAAATACATAGATTTTAGTGACTGCATTTTTCTTGGGAAGCTTTCTTTAGATTTCATTAAAGGTTTTATTCCAAAATGAGAAAGAGAGAAGAGAACTCTCTAAATATTGTTTGCCTTATGGCCAGGAAACTCTCTTGCGATAAAAAAATCCAGAATTCAAGTATTTAATGACTCATAGTATGCAGACCTCTAAACCTCATTATTAAAATTTGAATGCCAGAATTACTATTAGTTATTTTGGCAATGAATTCACATTTGAAAGGTCTCATTATAGTACCACTTACAAAATGTCATCAAATTATGAATATATTCCAATAAATGGGAAAAATATATATTTTCTAGCTTTTCTATTTTGTTTTTCATGACAAGCTATGTTTATTGGGTTTTTCTCCAATTCTGAGTGATGAGATTTTCCCAGCATGTCTGTCATCTCATATTGCTGTATTTGATCTTCCATTAAACAAACACAAACTATAACCTTTATGGTTGCAAAGATAACCTTCAAGCAATGAAGTGAATGTATTTGATTTTATCAGCAATGTCTCATTTGGTCTGAAGCATGAAATGAATGCAAATTTATTTTCATTTATCACACTGCTGAATATTAATACTAATGCAATCCAATTTTTAGTGTCAAGAACTATTTCTATGCTGATGAAAGCCTTCAGGAGAAAATATGGGAGATCCTGGTGTATGCTCTGTGCCTCCTATGAGTGCACTTTGCCTCCAAAGTCTTGGGGAGGTAAAGATTTAGAGGGAAAAAGAAAATTTTAGGGCCAATAGCCCTTCATATCTATCTTAATAGTAACTGAAGATCTGGCCCACATTATTTCATCTAATGTTATGAAAGTTCAAAACCATCAAAATTTCACAGACATTAACATTGTATATCCAGGCATAGAATTAGTACAATTCTGTTTCTTACCGTTACTGATGTGATGGAAGTCTAGTGCAAATTCTTTCAGTTACATTGTAATCTCAAAAAGAGGCATCCTAAATTAATTATACAAATATCTGAAAACTACTTCCTACCTGTCTTCCATGAAATTCTTTAGAAAACTAGGTTAGAGTCATGGTTCTGTTTTTACTACCAAGAAAATTCATTGGCATCCACAATATCTAGAAAAAAGAATCCATTGAGCCTAAAAGAAGTCATTCACCTTGCCCAAACTTAACTGCCAAAAGCAATAAAATAAAAAGAAAGTGCCATGAGAGAGGTGTTCCTAGTAATGTTAAAATAAAGAAAATTAATTAAAAATAATGCAGATATATCTCTATGATTTTGGGGTTTGGGGGTTTTGTGTTGTCTTTTGATTTTGGGGTTTTTCCTACCACACTAGACTGCACTTAGAGGAGATATTTTGTGCATTTTACATCTGAGAATTTCAACATTTTGAAAAGACAATATTAATATTAGACTGTTTTTGACAACTTTATGCCTGATATGATTTACTGGCAGTTTGTGGTGGAAAATAAATTATTTTCTAGAGTAAAAACAAAAAAAAATCCCAACCAAACTAATCCAGTATTTCTTAAGAATTTGATAAATATTTGTTCCCTTTCTAGCATAGTAATAAATTGTACATCTCTTAAAATTATGAGTGACTTGAGAGGTTTGGGATGGTTGTTTGCTGTGTTTTCCTGTGTATGATGAAACACAAGAGAAAGGAAACAGTCCCTCAAATAAAATTTTCATTTAATCTGAAGCTACATCAAAACAGATTGCAGTAGAAACTTCCCTCTTTTGCATTGTAGTATAAAGAATTCTGGAAATGACAGCACTATATTTCTTCTGTGTGTGAAAGCTGCCCATCATCATTAGGAGGAACTATTTTCATTTAATCTTTTCATTTTCCATTCCATTCTACTCCATTCCACGTATCCACCTCTTCTCCCTGCTCCACACACACAAATAATAATCAGTGTGGAACTGATGATTTCAAGGCCACTTTATTTTTTATTACTTTGGGTTTTTTTTTTTGACTGCAAAAAGGACACAATTGAAATTAAGCCCAAGTGTAATAACATGAGATGGTTTGGTGCAGGAGGACAGGTGGAAGTGTGATGGTCAAAATGACATTAGCTCTACAAAAACCTTGCAATATTTCTTAAAATAAACCCACAAGCTTTCCTGCAGACTGGGCTATATTCCCTTTCACAGAATAACTCATGTTTCTATTATGAGGTTGATGAACTTGGACTCATTCTATTAAAACCAATTTTTCTGTGATATGAAATTACTTTCTCCTGCATTGTGGCATAAATAATGGGATTTACCTGATACTACACAAGAAACCCGAAGCTGAGAAATTCGCAGACCATCCATTCTGATTGGAGCAGTATTTATGGAATTATCCCATATTTTTCCTAAGTAGGTGCGGGCCAAATGTTTTCATACAGTTCCACAGATTAATAAATAAATAAATCAGAAAATTAATAAATATATAAAAATATAAATGGTTTGTATTCATTTAATTTGGGATAACTCCATTTATTTGGATGAAAACTTTAGCTCTAAAATCAGAGTTGCTCTACAGATCTGAGTAAAGCATAAAGCAATTCTGATTAATGTTCCTAGGTAAGGATCTCATTTTTTCATCATTCAAGTATTAGCCCTCTTAGCAATGAATCCTTCATGTCTGCGTTTTAATGATATTTTCAATTGAAAAGGTTATTATGGACCTATTCCTTCCATTCTATGCAGTCATGCTAATTTATTTAAAGGTAGAATCTGGCCTAATGCGTCCTGTGAGAAGGAATCAGTTTTCAGATGCTTGTCTCCAGAACTATGCCAGCTGGCATTTTCAGCTAAGTAGTCAAGGCTAAGAAGCTGTAGTTCCTTGCTGAACTGAAAAAAAAAATAAATAAAAAAAAGACATTTGGGACAATGGGCCACTAAAAAAAACAAAAGAACAACAAAAAAAAAACAACAAAAAACAAGGAAATTACATTAATTAATAAAAATACAAACAAAGAAAACCAAAATAAAATAAAGGAACTTTCCCTCTAGTAGATATACGCAAGTAAAACTCTAAAGAAATATTTTACTGAGAAATTATGTCAATATGTTCAATATGTTCACAATTTGTGGAGCTTTCCAACCAGCTACTTTTCTTATCCAAAAATGTCCAAGTCAGCAAAAAAAGTATGTGGAGGATTTCTTTCTTGCTTAATAAACCTGTGAACAAAGTAAGTCTTATGAGTGGCAATCACATTTTCTATTATCTTTGATGAAACATTTGCATCTGAGTTCTGATATATATACTGAATAATGATAATTTACACATTTTATTAAAAAGTAAAAAAAAGAAAGGAGAGGTAACCAAAATCACAATAATAACTTCCATTGCTGCCCACCAGGAGGAATACCATAGATGTTATCCTCTAAGTATTCTCTCCAAAATACTTATCAAGTAGTTCTAAGAATTTATCTTAAAATTACTAAAAAATTACTCTCAGACCGGAGAAGAGGAAAAAAAAAACAAACCAAAAACTACCACCACAACAATCCAACCCATAAAAAATAAACCAAAAAATCCACCAGAACTCCCCCCAAAAAAAAATCCCAACACCAAAACCAAGAAATAAAACCAAAACAAGCCCAAACATTGTCTGTCCACAAGAAAAAATTAATCAGGAGCAGGGTGACTAAGGCTTGCTGGTGAGGTGTGGGAACACACAGCATTTGTACCTTTCTTGGTCTTTCCAGGAATGCTAGGAATGCTGGTATCCTTACAGTAATCATTCCCTTGGTGAAACATTCCTGAGTGAGTTTAAAGTCTAACATTGCTTTGCTTAGGACACTGGCTGCTCCTGCTTCCAGGCTGTGGAGGAGCAACTGGTATGGGAAAGGCTTTGGGTAATAGGGCTTTAGGAGAAAAGTGTGAAAAATGGGGTGCACCTTCAAGGAGTGTGGAAAGTCTAGCAGGGAAGTAATTTGGTACATGGCTCTATTTTATAATCATCTGAACCCTAACAGAGGTCAATTTTACCTGCTTAATGTGAAAAAGGATGTACTTGCTTTTACACAGGTTGGCACATTTTCTTGTTAAGTGTCCCTGCTATAGATAGCCTTTGTTATGCTTCAGTGAGAAGCCTTTACTTTTATATTATTTTTATCATGGAGAGGGCAACAGTGATTTGAATTAACTCAAATGAGAGTTTAGTGAGTAACTAGACTGGGGCAGGAATTTTCCCCATAGTTCTGTTAGTCCTGTGTTGTCTCTAAACTAAAAAACCTTCCACACCACATCTCTCATTCTGCATTTCCCTTGGACAAAAGCAGAAAATTTAAATGCAATATCATCCCAATTAACAATTCCAATAATTTGCCAGCAACACAAGATCTTGCAAATTCTCTCTCCCCAGTGCCAGAAACAGAACTGTACACACAGAAATCACAGACTGCAGCTTAAGTAGGTGGATTTTTCACTGAACAGTTCTTTAGGTTCTTTTTTTGCTTCCCATGATTATATGAAAATTACTCACAGGCTGATTTCTTGCAAAACAATCTGTAAGCAAGTTACTTGTAACAGTGATAGATTTAAGGACATTTCTTGTATGATTGCTGATTTTCTTTCATCTAGAATACAATTTGAAAAGATGATGTTAGCAATAATCTTTGCTTAATAATTGTTTACTGTTAATAAAACTGTTTTGCTTTCATTTTTCCTTCTTTTTCTCTTGGTAGTACCCAATTAGTTCTGTATTATCATCTCCAGTCAGAGCTTTACCTTGGAACTTTTTCTTTGGATGGGTAAATACTGTAAAAAAATGGGGCTCCAGGTTTTGACTGGTATGTCTTGAGCACTACCTGATAATGACTATAATTAACTGATATAAAAAAATCACATCACAGTAATGACAACTGATAAACAAGAAGTGGTATTTGTCAGCAACTTGCAACTAAAGAATGGAGCACACATCACACACAGATTCCTACCATTTTTAGATTATAATTTGTTTATGGATGATTTTACCTGACCAAACCAAATTTGCCTTCAATCAGGGCTGGACCACACCCTTCCTATGAAAGTAGTCTGAGAAATCTGGGGTCTTCTGCTGACTGTCTGAGAGAGCTGGGGTTGTTCAGCCTGGAGAGGAGAAGGCTCCATGGACACCTTAGAGCACCTTCCAGTACTTACAGGCATCCTACAAGGGAGCTGGAGAAGGATTTTTTACAAGTCATGTAGTTACAGGAAAAGGGGGATTTGTTTTAATCTGAAATAGGGTAGGTTTAGATAAGAAAAAAATTCTTCACTGTGTAAATGGTGACATATGGTTGTCCAGAGAAGTCATGGATGCTTCAGTCCTGGAAATATTTAAGGGCAGGTTGGATCAGGCTTTGAGCAAACTAAGGTTTAGTGGAAGATGTTTATGACCATGGCAAGGGGATTGGAACTAGATGGTCTTGAGGGTCCCTTCCAATATAAAGCCTTCCTATGATTCTGTGTGAAAAAAAAGAATGCAGGAACAGTGCAAATATATATTGTACTTCCAGAATGGAAGAGGTAACACTAAGTGAATTCTTGCTCCTGTGTCAGAGGTATGCTGATGCACACTGCAGGACCTGAATGCCCACATGGCAGAATCTAATGCTGTGGCTGTCTTTAAAGCCTCTGGGTACATGTGCATTTTCCCCTGCATAAAGGCCTGAAGGTGGTGTAAGGAATAATGTTCATGTCTGTCCCTACAGAGCATGGGGCTCTGTCTAGTTGCCAATGAGCAAAAGCACACCTTCCTTTGCAATTTGGATGCTGTACAGGCACCGTCTAAGCAGGAAATTTAATATCTCTACAATGAACAAATACTTATTTTGAGATGTCTGTAACAATTAAACTTTTTGTTTGAACTCTGTTTTATATTTTTTTTTGTTTTACATTTTCTCCTAACAAATAGCTATTCAGGCAGGAGGAGAAAAAAAAAGCCCAGCAAATTTACTAACTAGTTTCTACCTTTCTAATGCTACTGTTTCCTATGAGGTATATCTGTACTTGGACACCAAACATAGAGGACTAAACAACTTACTAATGCTCCTTGCAGAGACATCGAAAGAATGTTGTTTTGATGGATTCACCCAGTATTTCTTGAAACACCATAAGGGTAACAACATTATATGGTAAATTCAAAAATATTTCATCTTTTCAAATTTTTGAGAGGTGTTGAATAAAATGAAGGTGGAGTGGGCTTTAGTCAGAAAGTAAGTTTGATCCATTTTACACACCCACCTAGCTACATCAGAAAACAGATTCTTAGTACCCAGAGCAGAACTGAATGTGAAAAAAATCCAGTAAAGTGGCACATTTTTTGGACCAGATTTGAGGTGTCATAGTGGTATGCAGATCAGCTTTCCAATGTAGAATGTTAAAGGGCAAGTTAAACTTCAAGGCTTAGTGTTGATGGTGGACAGTAAATGAACTCTGGCAATGCAGGAAAATCTTAATGAACACAGCCATATATTTGCAGCAGTGTTATCAACAAGTATAAAATAGTGTTTCCATTATGGGTTTGCTGCACAAAATATTGCATAATAAGACTGTGTAAATCCTCTTATTTTGCTCTCAAACTTTTGTTGCTGATGTTAGGAAGCTAATCTGTCGCTATACCTTGAGAGAACAGTTGAAAGAAACAAACTCCTCTAGAGGTGGATTTTACTTCATCTTGTAATTGTTCTCTGAAGGAATTAATTCAGTTTTAGGCAAAGGTAAGGTAATCAGTCTCATAACTTAGGCACCCAGATGCCTGAACAGCCCAAATACCATACTTCATCTCAACTTTTCTCATAAAGGCATAATTTCTCATTTATATTATGCTATTTTCTGTTAATGGTGTTTGACCAATCCACCAAAAATCTCTCCTAGAACAAACTGCAGAACAAAAAAATTCAAGTACTTTATAAAGACAGTAAGTAGTTACATTTTATACAGGACTCAACTCTTCTTACTTCCACATGGAAACTTGGTAGGTATTATCACTACAGAAAGTGATGGCAATTAGTCATTACTATTAAATATGTGCACCAATTAAACCAAATGAAGAACAAAAAAAAGAAAGAAAAAAAAAAACTGAAACACTTCTTTCAAATCAACATTCTCCTTTTTTTTTTTAAATAAAACTCCTGCAACTGACTGCATTGTGCCACTCAAGTTATAATGAAAGAAGAGACACTAGAAGAAATCAAATGATTTGGTTTTATTATGGCACCTCTGATCAAATGATAAGTAAAGAATCGACTTCTCAAACTTAATTTAGATACATTCCTTCTCATTCCCCTTTTTCAAATAGCTTCTCTGCCTAGGAAGCAGCAGTGTAACACTGCCACCCACTGCTCCACTTCACACAGGTAAAGGCACCAGGGTAAGTAGCTAAATGTTCGTGAACAATCAAGTCTTTCCAGGTAAAGCCATGACATCTTTATTAACTTCTGGAACCTCCTCAGGGTAAGCTGGGCAGGCTTTGTTTACTTTGTTTTGAAGCAGATGGAGTATGATCTTCACCTGCTGTGCTAAACTGGCTTTGAGCATTACAGTATCTTGGTGTGTGGGGTTTTGCTGACCCACTTTCAGATGTCACCATCACCTCTACAGCTAAACACAGTAGTGCTTTGCTGCAGAGAAACTTCTGCTCACTTATCTTCAAATAACAGGCAATTTCTCTGATGGGCACCAACCTTATCTAGAATATTTAGCCAAGGAGAGCTTCTTCTCTAAAGCTATAGCATGACACAACAAGCAACATTTCAGTGAAACTGTAATACTTCTCCAAACTCTTAATTCTATCTTTCTGAATCACTGCATTTGCATATTTTACATTCACTTCAAGGAAATAAATACTTTTGCACTTGTTTTATCAAAATGACAGTGCTTTCACTTTGCTGAGGCAGAAATCATTAAAATTCTACACAGAAGCTCATGGTTGTTATTTGTTTTTATTTATTAGTAGGAAGAAAGACTAGAACCACTTTAAACTCCAAACAATATGCTGTTATTTATTTTAAATTGCCATGTTTGTGTGTGGTTTTGAATCATGTGTCCACTTCTCTTTAAAATTGCATTCAGACTGGGAGCTTACAGTATCAAAACCCAACTAGAATACTTGCTGATTATATTTTTCATCCAGTTTCCAAAACTCTTCAATCACCACTGACATTCAAAGTACATGAGGCATAGGGCATAGGACACAAGGTGCTGCAGTGTCAAGATATTAGAAATTACTGCAAGATCTTCTCATCTGAGCCCACACCACCATGCCAGCTTCAAGACCTTTGATATTTATAAATAATAAAGAGGAAAATTACTAGTTTTGCTCTCAAATACTCAGCAAATTACTAAGCACTGCTTTCACTCATGTAAAATTAATTCACAGGCTCGGTACCTGGCATTACTTTGCTGTAAGAAATTGCATTGTATCTCACATGCATTGAATATAGGACTTAAGGAAAAAAAATCAATAAAAGAAATTAAATATAGCCAGCCTCCCTCAAACAATAAAAATCAATGCTGTGTTATCAGGTACCTAAGAAGCAGGTTTATTTTCAACATTAATCTGGATAGTAGTTTCATGGTAATTGATTTTTTTATACTTAAGCTGTCAAAAACTATAATAAGCAATGATTACTTGTTATTTTCCAAATTCCTAAAAGAATTGATTCTATGGCGATTGTGGGTTATTTTTTCGTCTTTCCCTCTCTTTCTCTGGAATGTCGTTTGGTCACTGAAGCAATTATTAATGTTTCTTTTAGTAATAAAAAAATTGAAAAATAAATGGCCTTAAATGAGATCATTGCCTTGACAGCTGATTTACACCAATAGTAAATTTCTGTTTGTCAGAAAAAATAAGGTAACCATATTTGAAATGTTTTGATTGGCAGAAACTCTTGCAACTGCTGTTTATGGATGAATTAAATGTTGCACTAGTCATTAAATATTATGTTTTTCACAAAATGGAAAACAAATTTTTCTTTAATAAAAAAAAAGTTAAAAGTTCACTTATTTTTACCATATTTTGTTTGTCTTGAACTGAAACAGAGCATGTCTGCTACCTCTGTGTAGTACCATATGGGAAGAGGTATTTTCATTAAATTTTCCTATGGGAATTCTAAAATTCTGGGAACTTTATAAAAAAACTGAGATATTAATCTGTTTTTTTTTTCCTTTTAAAATATATTTAATGATGGAGAATGGAAGACAGGACCATCCTGCAAATAACATCATTATATGAAATCTAGAAATATGAGGTAAATATAAACCTGGATGCATATTAGCAGCAGGTTATTTCAGAATGAAGACATACCATCTTGTTTCAGGTATTAACTTCAGATTTCAAAAGGTCAGTGGAGGGGGAAAAACAAAAAAAAAGAAAAAAGAAGGATTTCTTTACAAAATCTAAGACTCCTTGGTAAATTTTCCTGGTTATTTTATACAAGTCTTATCCCATTATGCCATGTGCTTAGAGGAAGAATATTATCTAGAGAGTAATGAACAAATAAAACACTCTTTGCACTGTTTTGATTTATTCTGACAATCCACACGTAAAGTTCCTTCTAGCTCCCCAAGACAAATCAGAGCAGTAACCATCGTACTTATCCCAAGCAATTTGTAATGATATGAGAGGTTTATGAACACAAGCTTGCTTTCCATAAATAGCAGTGGCAGCTGCAGCAGCAGCCAAGTTTGAGCTGGCAAAATTAACATAACAGAGAGGCACCCACCTCCCCTTTCATAGATAGCATCAGCATCAGTATTGGTAGCCCCATGCACAGCATCTGATCACATTTATCCTGAGAGTGACATTGATGAAGACAACATAGAAGGTGCCATGGCATTAATACTGATATGGAGCCCCAGAGAAAAAATGAGCAGATGCAGAAATTCCTCTGTAAGCAGTGTATTTTTGTTTGTTATGATCTTTGAGATGAAGAACTACAGACATTTTTTTATTATTGAAGAGGTAGAGCAGTAAGACACAGTAGACAGATAAGAGTTTTGATAAGTGTGATAAGTTTTGATAAGTTTTGACAAGTTTTGACTCCATCTCTCTACTCAACAGTGAAAGCACTCTTCAGTATGTTTTGTCCATTCTTGTTTTAAATGTCTTAAGCTTTGTAATTGTCAGGACATACCATGCAAAAATATTCCATATTTCAATATCAGACACTATTAAAATTTTATTCACTTTCACTTTTTCTTCAGACATGAAGCTTAAATCTTTCCTTTTCTTAAATTTCAAAAGTAATTATTCATAATTTTCCTTTTGTACTGATTACAGACTTATGCTAATAGCAGCCTTTTCCCTGTTTTAGCTAGCACAGAGGAATTTCTATGATGATCTCTCTTATTTAGCTTTGTGAAACATTTTGTATTTTTTTAATACATTTTTGATCCCATCTATCTTAAACCTTGTTTCATTATCATTTTCTTCTTCAATGTTTCTAAGTTATAGCACTTTTTTTACTATCACTGTATTTTAAGCCTTTCTATTCCCTAATTGTTAATGAGTTCTGTTTTAATTTTTGTTGTTGGTTTTTTGTTTGTTTGGTTGGTTTGGTTTTGGTGGGTTTTTTGTTTTTTGTTTTTGTGTTGTTTCTAGGTTTGTTTGGTTTGGTTTTGTTTGGATTTTTTGAATGGTCGAAGTAATTCATCACTACCTTTCTGGCAAAAAGATGCCAAATTGCTCAATCAACACTGCAAGCCAAAGATATGATGGAGGTTATAAATATTTGTAAATAATAAAGCCAAATAAACAATGCATTTTGCCACTGCCATACTAAAACATAAAGATTGTCAAATAGCCATTAAACATAAACTTTTTCATTTTCTGCTTTCTTATTTCTGATTTATTTGGTCCTCTCTGATACGCAGATATTTTGATAGTACAAGTTAGAAATCATGGGATTTCTCTTTGAACAGATCACACTTTTTCAGTTGAAACGAGAATATTTTGCTTTTGACATGTCCTCTTGCTGTGCATTCTTCATGTTAGACATTGCTGCCATTATTGCACTGTAAGTCAGATGTTTGCCCTGTAGAAAGAGCAGTAATAATTTTTTTGATGATGACTCACTATATGATATAATAAAATGCCCTAGCAATGCAGGAGGTTATTGATTTCAATGGTTTTAAAATAAAATGAAGAAAGAAATCAGAATATGGAGAATCACTCCTTAGATGAAAGGCATGGATTGTCATGGGCAGGTGTGCAGACTTTGCCAGAAACCACAAAAAATCTAAAAGGTCTTGCAGAATATTCTCCATTTATTGATCAACATTCATCAGCTCCTAAAATTCAGTCCTCAAAAGGTAGGCCTATGGCCTGTATGAGTAAAAAAAAAACAAGCCCAAAACAAAAGTTAAAAAAAAAAACCAACTCTTCAGTAGGTTCTTCTGTATTTTTCATATTTTCACACAGTTGTCACCATGGCATCCTACAACCCCAACCATTAGCAGAGCTCCTCTTGTGACAGGCCCTTTATACCTGCACACAACAATAAGAGCCAGGCCTAGCTCTGAATAAAACACAGAACGAAGATGTGCTACAATGCCACATTCTAACAGTATTACACCAGCCGTGGATAATATAAGCTGCAATGTTCAGTTCATGCAAAGGATTAGAGCATGGAAGTGAAAATGCTTCAGTGCTTAAGAGCAGTGAAACCTCCATAAAAATCCAGCATCACCTCATTTGGTTTGACCTCACAGTACTTAAAAAAGTAGAAGCTCCTAGTATGAACAGGTAGTACTTTCATAATACAGAGGGATCACTTATCAGATATACTGAACATTTTCTTTAAATACTTGAAAGTCTGAAAGGTTATGTGACAAGGTTAAGTGTCTAGTTTTGCACTCTTTTTGTTCCTAGTATGCTCCGAGGTTTTCCTTAATGATAGGATTAAATGTGGTTTCCAGCTCCAAACAGTTGCTCGTCGTTCCCTGTAGGTTAGTCTCTGTATTTTGTTCTTATCACAAACAAAGAGGAAATAACTTTCTCAGTCTTTGAGAGTCTCTTAAAATGCACACACTTTAGGGAAATCATATTTTCTTGAAGGAAATGAGGCATGACCAATCACACAAAACGTGAGAAAATCCCTTGATAGGTGACCTTTGCCACGTGTAAAAGAAGCTGTTCAGTGGCTGAGGTTTCATGGATTTCATGCATGAAAATTAGATTTTCTGGCCACCAGTGCTGTTCAGTAAATAAATAATCCATCATTGTGTCAAACAGTAGAAACACGAAGATACTGGCACTGCTAACTGAATAGGGGTTTTTAGTTAGCAACTTTTGCAAACCCTACATTTTGTCTTCAAGAGCTGTACATGTCTTTCTTGCAGTGTTTAGTTTTCATTACTTGGACCTAGGTTATTTGTGTTTAGAATAATTGTGAAGGAAGTCTGTGGTGGGGATTCTGTCCCAGTTTGACTCTATTTAACCAGAGGCACATATATAAAAAAGAATAACAAAAAATGCTACCATACAATACACTCTGGGAATGCTTTTTGGAGCCTTTCACAGGGGAAGAAATCCTTCTGCTTTGTATTGTTTTATAATAATGATAGATACCTTTCTGGAGTATGCTAGAGCACAGAGAACATCCTAAACACAAAGTCATTTAGCTAGGTTTCACTTCAGTGTTTGAAGTCAATTTACATTAAATAGTAAAATATAATTTTCTCATCCCTATTTCATAATTCCTGAACAAAATTTTGTTAATCACAATTTTTTCTCTCTTATATGTAGAAGATAATCTTCCATGGTGGATCTAGAAAAAAATGCATTTTTCTTTTTCCTTTTCCCTTTTCTTTCCTTTTCTTACCTTTTTTTCTTTTTAATTGGATATTCTTTTTCACAACAAAACTGTAAGAAAACAGGTATTTAGCATGCAATTACTGCACAAATGAACTTTAGGAGTCAATAATAACTCATTGCACATTATTCCCTTTTTTTTCCTTAGACAGGAAATTATCTATATTAGCTTTAATTTTGTTTATCTAAGAAATATTTAATCTCTTGATAGATTTGATCTGATAGCTAGGATTCTAATTCCTTAGTTTATTTTGTACACTTTTAATTGCCACTTATAAAACCAAGAAAATTTAATTATTATATGGCAAAATTCTTTACTCCTTAGAGCTCATTACAATACACAACTCATCTTTTCCATTCACCCTGTGGTTTCTCTGGACTGAGAGCTGCCATAATTTCTTCACTCCACCACAGAACTGATCCTTACTGCAGATACAAAATAAATAAATTAATATATAAATGAAATTTTAAATTTTTCTCCTGACATAACATTTCTTCCTTTGCTACTTTTGTGCTTCAGGTCTTGGAAACAAGACTTGTTTATCCAGTTTACAGCTCCTTTCTATTTATCAAATACTACTGCAGATGGGTTATTGTGCTCACTTATTTTAATATGCTGAGGTTACTGCACTCATTTTAATATGCTGCTAAATGGACTCAGTATGGTTTATCAAGAATAAAAGATGTGATCTACAGTCCCATTAAAATGCATTACTGATATAAATCCATGCAATTAGATGTAAAAAAATAGTACTTTTGTGTATTTTTGTTGCACTTTTCTTAGAGCTAATTAATTTTTTTTTCAGTTATAAAATTTCCTGCATCTTCTTTAAAATTCACACTACTTTATAATTTCAATATGTAAAGATTTATTATGCTTCTGCCTAGTACACATCAGACTTACTAGAAATTCATTGTTTCCTTCCATCTCAGGATCAAATTAAATTATTTTGACAGAAGAAATATTGGTTAATTTGTTTACATAATCTTATATATCAAAATTTTAAAATGTCATAACCATTCAAATATTTATTGTTACAATTTTTCTTTTTCATTACTTATACTGAGAGGTCACATCAGGACAAATATTAGAATCAATCTGTGCATTTGTGCACGTTCACACAAAAACATTGCATGTTTTATTGAGATTTGTGCATCCTGGTGTGAAGATCAAGACAAAAGATTTTATGACACTGTTGGTATATATTTTTGCAGAGAGGACAGTAACTTAGACCACTCCCCGCTTACTTTTTCTGTCCTGAGTGACAGATTTCACAGAGATGACTCAGCATTCCCTAGGCATTTCCTCAGTTTTAAAGGAAACAACTCATATGCTTTTTTCTTCCCTTTGTGATAAAATTCTGAAAAGTATTTCATTATTATTTGATGGCTTGTTGAGGAAGCTTCTTGATTTTTATTGTGACTGAAAATAGCAGTGGGCATACATTGTATGAATGCAAACAGCATGGGCTTTGTAATGGGAATAAAGAATGCAAGTCAAATGAAACAATGAGAACTTGCTCAATGGCAGGATCTAGACTTCAAAAGTTGTCACTGCCATAGTGCATGCTAATAGAATATAATAAGACAACACTTGAAAACTACTTTTCTGATATTTTCATCTATTAGTTAGAGTTCTAAGACTTTTTCCATTGACATATGGATTGACTCATTTATCAGGCAGCAGAGGAAACCACAGCCTGTTGTTTATTACAGAAGATGAAATATATAATCCTTTCTTATGAAGCAGCTGTAGTTCCCCAAACTTCTGGCTGTGCATGAACATAGTTATTTCTTTACTTAATTATTTGTGACATAAAAAATATTTTTGAGTGATTTTATAAGTCTAAGATGGGTGTGGGATTAATTTGACTTAAGTTTAGATGACTAAAATCTAGTTAATGACAGGTCAGTCATGCAAGACCATCCTTATAAAACCAGTGGAGAAAAATAAACCTGAAGGAAAAATGGCACCTCTCTTATTTTAGGCAGGTATTTAGCATGAGGATAATGCTAAAATGGCTAAATGCTAAAATTGCTAAAGTCTCCTGGTTATGCCATTTCCGTTGACTGGAAAGAAAACCCAAGCTGACTGCTTTAGACTCAGATGGCTAATTTTAGATATATAGATATATTTAAAGGTCTGAGTGACTTTAAATGTCTATTCATGTGCATGTGCAATTGAGCTGACATTGCAATTTGAACCTTAGTTTTATCTTCCTGATTAAAGATGTCTGACTTCAGAGTACAATCATCTTACATTGCTTTAACAACCCTGGGAAATACATACCTCTACTAAGGAGTTTATAACACACTTTTTATGTGGGCCAACCTTTTCCTTGAAGACACCTTTCTCATTACCAGCCATGAAAAAGAGAGCTAGAACCATTAAACTTAATTTAGTTTACAATGCACGCTGAAGTTGAGGGAAATTAATCAGGCTGCATACTAGACCTGGGTTTTAGCCAAACATGAGGGTGAAGAGAAACCAGCTGTTTACATCCACTCCAGAGTCCCTTCTTTACCTAGCAGTGTCAGCAGAATTCCTGTCACCATTTCACTGGCAGCAGTAGTGAGGCATCTACCATGCCCTGATACTTACTGCTCCTCCCATCAAATCCACTGTGCCCGCACTGTGCTCTGTAAGCTCACTGGAACACCATGTGAGTTCATGGTGCCTCTGTCTGCCACTCTTTGGCACACCCTCCAAAGGCCTGGGAGCTTTTGGAGATGCAAAATTTTTATTGCACACCCCCTGTCTCCTGTCAAGCCTTCACTCAGCAGCAGTGAGGAAGGTTGTGGTAGATGGGCCAGAGGAGATGGGTGCTGAGAGGCTGCTGCTGACAGAAGCACAGCTTGCTCTGAGCATTGCTGCTCTTCCTTCCCCTGTCCTTCATCTCCTCCAGATCAGGGTGGCCAACTAGTGAATCCCCATTTCTAGCAGAAAGATTCAATCCCACACTTCCCACCTTCTTCCTCTGCAGATCTAAAGACAGAGGAAGTTGGTGGTTATTTTGATTTTTATAAAAATGGTTTTTAATCTGATTTTAAAAGTTAATATATATTTTTATTAAGCCACCTTTTGTGAACAAGATATCCACTTTTCATTTGGCCTAATTTCTAACAGAATATGTTCATTTTTAGTTCTTAAAAATTAAAAAAAAACCTTTTTTCTCTTATGACTGTGATGAAAATTATTTATATAGAAAACATGCTATAGGATAACTAAAAGGAAAGGAATTTGATTACTTTTATACTTATACTTCAAACAATTAACTTGAATTTTCTTGTCAAATTTCTTCCTTTCTCCATCTTGCACAAAAACCCTCCACACTGTTCTTATAGAAGTACTTACAAATGAAAAAGAAAATTTGCTAATATTAACTGCTGAGTGGATAAAATGTTAAAAGAAAAGAAACCTTCTCCTCTTATAATCAATAAGTAACCATCCTTCACAAGGAACAGTTTGTAATATCACTTTCTTCATTTTTGATAGTTTCAACTTTGAATCCAGCAATGACTATGGTACTAATTTTGAGATTGACATTCAAGCTTTTGAAAATTCTAATTTTAAATTAGAAAAGCATACACTTCCTTATAACAATGGCATGATATAGGTCATTCAAATTGTATATTTATTTTGGCTATTCTGGTCAAATTATATTTGCAGATAAACTAGTAAAATTTTACTTCTGTGTGGGTTGACTTGATAGAAACACAAGAGCAAGGATTTTGTTATAAAACTTTGTAAAATGTCTTGCTTTAATCAAGTATAACCAGATACTGATGCGGGGAGCAGAAGTAAAATACTGATGAGCTTTTAATATAATTTTCAATGAAGATTATGAATTTCAAGATTCAAATTCTGATTATGTTTTGTGCAGAAATCCAATTTGGCTATCTCTGTAATAGATAAAGCAGTCAGTGAAACTAAACTGTCTGAAAAAAATATGCTGCATTGGGAAGGATGCACCAGGATCATTGAGCCCAACTCCTGGCCCTGCAGAACACCATCCCTAAGAGTCATAGCAGGTACCTGTGATTGTTGTCTAAACAATTCCTGACCTTGGGCAGGCTTGGTACTGTGAGCATTTCCCTCAGGAGCCTGTTCCAGTGCTCAGCCACCTTCAGGGTAAAAAACCTTTTCCTGATATCCAACCTAATCCTTCTCTGACTCAGCTTCATCCTGTTTCTACAAGTCCTGTCATTGCTCTTGAGAACGAAGAGATCAGTATCTGCCCCTCCTCTTCCCCGTGTTAGGATGTTGGAAACCACAATAAGGTCCCCCCTCTCGCTCCTCTTCTCTTGGCTGAACAAACCAAGTGACATCAGCCACTC
Source organism: Chloebia gouldiae (assembly GCA_003676055.1). Lineage (NCBI taxonomy): Eukaryota > Metazoa > Chordata > Aves > Passeriformes > Passeridae > Chloebia > Chloebia gouldiae. Next base: position 33,870,180 of record QUSF01000002.1, read on the forward strand.
CCTGAAAAGCTTCCCTTTAAGTCCCTTCCTCACCTTTGCTGCACCCAAGATACCTCATGCTCGACGTGGGGCTGCCCTAGTGCAGATCAGAGTGGGACAATCTGATCAGAGCAGGACAATTCCCTCTCTTGCCTGGCTGTGCCTGATGCACCCCAGGACACTGCTGGCCCTCCTGGCTGTTTTGCGATGACACCAACAAGATCTTTGAGGATTTTTGGATGATTCCCACCAGGCCCCATAGATTTATAAGGATCAAGCGGGAGCCACAGGTCCCACAGAAGTTCAGGGCTGATTGGAAGTCAATCATTCTCACAGACATGGCTCTCCATGTCAGGGCACTGAGAGCCTCTTGGTCTGTCATCTGTGTTGGAGACAGAGGCAAAGAATGCATTAAACACCTCTGCCTTGTCCATGTCAACACGTCATGTGACAATTCTCATCCTGTAGTAGGTGGATGATATTTTCACACTGTCTTTTCCCATTAAAATATTTGAAAAACTCTTTTTATTGCCCCCCACCTTTTTGGCCAACTTAATATCCAATTCATATTTGGCTGTATGAATTTTCTCCCTATAGAACCATTATGCTAAGCAGTTTGTGTGGATCCAACTTTGAACCAATGAACATTCAATTCAAGGACATTGTAATATTAATCCAAGAAAGAGAGAAGAAGAGTTAATAGAGATATTCTTATATATTTCATCAGAGTCCAGCAATATAGCTGGAATGTTGCCAAAGGCATTTTGCAAGCATTTATACCACAACTGAAATGCAATCCAAATAAATAAACATTTGCCTCCCAGGAATGTTAGGAGATGAACAATTAGTCACATAACTGCAGTTAGAGACCCATGGGTGCAATTCAGAGAGTCTGCACAGCCACACTCTGCTAACAAACCTCTCACCTAAAGGAGAGCTTCAGGAATTTCCTGCAGCTTCACTGCATGGAACTTACAAGAAAGGCTTTGATGAAGTCTGAGCAGGACATCCTCTTTGTAAATGACTAGGTAAAAGAGCCTGAGATATCGTTTAGAGTTTTAGAGGCTCGAGACTCAAAACTAAGCTCGATCATAAAGAGGATTCTTCAATCCTCTTTTTTAGATCTAGGAAGAGGTGTCAATCTTGCATTTCCCTTCATTTACACTGTCTGATATCAGCAATAGTTAATTTAACTTCTCTAATTCCTCTGGACTGAAATCTGTGAAAGCAGAATCTATGTTTCTTCTCCTCCCCAAAACCAAAGAATTGCTTTGAAATCTTAATCAACAACCAAAACCATACAGTTCAGGAAAAAAAGGAAGATCTTTCAGGAAATACAGATATACTGTATTGAAGAGTCCTTGTCATTGATATCAGAAACAACAAAAAAAAATTCTTGCTTACTTCTGTCAGCCTTCAGCAGTGGAGCGCGGAATTCAGTCTATTCCAGTGGGTAGATATGGAAGTAACAAATTTGGAGCAGTTCTGCTCTTCTGAGACAAGCAGGCATACCTCTTCTCCAAGTAAAAAAGCAATCTGAATGGAAAGGCCCAAAGAGTGGTGAGGAATGGAGCTAAATCAGTGCCACTAAACATTTTTATATACAGGTGTTATATGACCCACCCCTGAAGGTGAGAGGAACTGAGGTTCTTGTTAATAAATCCACTGGTGAGGGCTACAATGAAGAGACACTGAATGACAAGTGTTTACACACACACACACACATATTTGTACATATACATATGGATGATTTATTTTAAAACAACTGAGTTGCAGTGTAAAGGAGGTATGTAGTAATTTTGTTTATTATCTATAGAAATATAACAATATAAAGGTATCACTTAAGAAAATATATACAGAAAAAAAGAAAGAGTAGGAGTAAATAGTAGGGAGGAAAGATGTTGGCCTCCAGAGACCCAGCAACAAGACTTGATTATTGCAATTTATGTGTCCATTGGTCATGGAAGATTTGATTTGTTGAGGGTTGGGAATGGGTTAATATACATTCAGGTTCCGGTGGGAATGCTCAGGTGCCTCCAGTTTAGGGGAAGCTTTATACTGTCTGTTGCAACACTGTGGATCATGTGCAGTCATCTGGTGGAAGACCCCAGAAATGTGTCTGAGGGCACTTCAGGTGTCTTTGATGAGATCTTCTGAGACATGACACCTGCTTTTCATGAAGCTGAGCTAGTTATGCTATATCAGAAGGGGTGAATACCTTCAGACCTATGTGTGAATGTCCTGATACATTCCCTGGAGGGGCGTTTTACACTTAACCCAACGGTTTAAGGGAAGACATTGTCACAACGAAAAACATTAACCCACCCCTCCAGGACCTGTTTCTTACCAGTCTTCTTCCCCATCTGGCTCAAAATACAGCTTGCTGCTAAACAAAATCAGTTTGTCTGTGGCCATCCTCCCACGGCAGATTAGCACTCTATCTGCACCTGGGCTGTTCTTATGCAGACCAGAGGTTTTGCCACCAAACACCAAAAGCTCTCCTTCCTCTCCTACTGGGGGTGCAAACCTGGCTTAGCAAAACACCCTGCTTCTTTTGCAAATGGACAATTGTTTGAGTCATTAATCCTTAACACTTCTCTCTCTCTCCATGGGCTTACTTTAAACCGTAATCTTATTTTGTAAACATTCACAGCCAAAGAATCTTCACTTTCACTGTTTAAATTCTGGAAGTTGCTGGGTTTTGTATTTTTCTTTTTGAGAATGGAGAATTTCAATATAATTTGATTGACTTATTTTAAAGAAGAGTAGTTTCAATTTAAGTGTCCAGCCAGCTTTTACCATAAACCCTAAACATTAAAACTGAAATGATAGTAGGGCACAGAAAAAAAGATTTGAAATAGGTAATTATAAAACATGTGTAAGAACATTTTAATGAATAATTCCACGAGTATATAATATCAAAGTGATTTCTGAGATTACAGTAGATGTACAAACCCAAAATTTAATTTTTTGGTGACTTCGAATATATAGGTCTCAGTGCTGATTCACAAAAATGTACTAATGGGTTTTCAAGCCAAAATTTCATTCAGTACAGAAAATCTCTGAATGCCCACAGACCACACAATACCCTTATATTACCTCTAATACCCTTGGACTGAGGTAATTCTGAATGAAAATTTCTCTATTGCAAGGTGAAAATATCCTTTGGTAGAGTGCTTGGCAGCTATTTTTAAAGTACCGAGGAAGTTGCAACATTACATCAGGATGTGATAGGTGATGATATTCTGTTTGTTCTGTGTGCTGCTCTTACATTCTGGAGAGTGTAACATAAGTGCATAAAGTTATGCACATAATAGGTGCAGAACTGATATTTGTGTGAGTAGAGTTTTCAACTGTTCTCATTGTAAAAGGTGCTTTAAATGTAACTGACAGAAGTACCAACACATTCTTCCATGACGGCCGTCAAGTCACAAGACAATCTTTAAAAAGTGGTGACTCAAATCCAACAACTTCCGTAACAGATAAGAAAGCAATTGCTTCTTAATGTAGGAGGGCTTTCAGTGAAGAGGTTAGGGGTTTTTGTTTGGCAAAGCCTTTGTGAGATTTAATAGTGTGGCAAACCAAGAAAATAATCAAAAAAGTTACAGAATACACAGCTCCAGTACTCCTGAGATTAAGGGATAGTGGAGGGATAGGTAGGGAGAAAATGCTTTGAAATTAATTCAATGTCATGTAATTGAAAACTGAGTAAAAAATAGTCATATTTTATTTTTCATTTTAGACTGCAATGATTTACAAAGCTTCAAATGCCCACACATCTACTAAGCCAGACCATTTAAAGAACCTAAATAAGCTTGCATGTTTTTAAGGTCTCTAACTTTGAATATGAGCTTTGAAGTCATGCCAAAAACCAACTGCAGCAGAGCTGCTTTAGAACTGAATCCCTGACACTGGAATTAGTGTTGGGTGCATGGCATGCCTAATGATAATCTTGACCACATTTGCTGTAGACAGCCATCACACATGGTGCCTCTGAGTCAATAACTCTCCTAAGATAAGATTTGGAGCTTTTTTAGTTTTTACAGATTGGTGTTTTGGACACTGACCATTCTGCAAAGCCAGCTTGCCTACTCACATGACATTTTTACATAGGACAGGAATATTTCTTGAACATTCCTTTAAATAATTCCTGTTAAAATGTTATTGTGGGAGCCCAAGACAAAAAATTAAAAGTGAAACTGTCTCACATGCATTGGATGTGAGACAGTTAATTGGATTCTCAAAATTCTTCAGTTTCTAAATATGTTAGAGATTCAGTGTTTTATTTATATAAAATACTAATATTTATATAATTAAAAACTGCTCACTTCATAAAAGAATAAACTATCATGCCACTTCATCTATGTAGAAGAACAGAATTAACATGCATACTTTTTTTTGTTTTTGTTCTCTGTGCTGCACTGAAGAGTATATGCTTCTGCTACTGAAAGCTTTAGTAGTACCATAGTATGTCAGAGCTAAAAAGAAAACCATACACAAGTAGATTGAGTTTTTTTTTGTAAAACATGTTCACATGTGTCACTGTCTTTCTCACGGAAGTCTCCTATCCTAAACTCAGAAAGGTAAACAACAGCATTTCCACTGAATTTAATGGAGCAGAATCAAGCTGTTCTAGCTCCCCAGGAAAAAAAAAATTGCTTCTTTCACTCAAACATTAGTCACTATGAAAGAACAGATAATTTACTTGAAATATGGAACTCTTAAAATGCATTCTTCATCCTGGCTAGATGATTTCATTTAACTTTTATGACATGATTAGTCATCCTATCGTGATGCAGCACAATGTAACTGAGCAATCAGGCATTTTAGATAAGAGTTGCCTTGCAGATAGAGATGTTTGCAATGCTTTCAAAGCACACTCTGTCTTGAATGCAGGCACAGAGTACACAAAGACAAATATCAAAAAATGGTATATGTACTCTAGGCATTTTGAACCCTATATGGGAATTTTCCTGTACCTCAAATGATATTCCTGGCCTGCATTTAGAAATCATAGAGTGGGAAAAATCCACAATTTAAACATTGAATCTGCCACCAAAACTTATTTTTCAAAAAACTTTGGCCGTTATATTTCTAAATTTCCATATTTCTATGAAAAGTGTTTATTGAACTTTATTTACAATTGATTTATATATCGTGAATTTACTAGTTCTTGTATGAAGACTGAAAAATACAGTATGTTCAACAACCAAATTTTGTGAGAAACCATTAATCATGTAGAATTCTATATTCTAGCCATTAAAAAACCTCACAAACCCCAAAACATAGATTTCAATTTAAGAGGAGCAAGCTAGACATATAAATAAAAAATTATTTGATACTCAGAAGCCAGGTTATATTTTGTTCCTTCCACATACCCATAACAACCACTGTCTAAATTTGACTCTGATTTTCTGAGGCAAATGCAGAAGTGCTGTGCTACTACATCTTAGAATACGTGATGGTTAAAAAATATATCAAGAATTATAAGATTCCCTTTAATAATTGTCACATTTTAAAAAAATTATTTAACATCCATGAAATTATTTTTATAGCTACTCTTTCTAAAATGTTTCGTTTATTTTGTTTTAATGTTCTAAACTTTGCTGATAGAATACCATGATGATAGAATATTCAAATGTCATTTGCTGATAGAATTTACATGATTTAATTAAAACATTTAGTTCTTTACTGCTCACACTTTACTGAATTAAATTTCATAGGGAATGTTAGATACATTAAAACACTAGGCAAAACCCCCAAAACCTGAAAATATACAAACCTAAATATTTTTATGTATGATAAATATGTATTAAATATCACCTCCATTTCCTAAATCACTGCTATTTGTGTCATGGATTAAATCAGTATTTTTGTGTGCATCTATGTTTCCAAGAGCAAAATAGTCTGAAATCCAGGGAAAAAACAGCATTTTTCCAATAATTTCTTGAAAAAAACCCCCAGGACCTATGGAGAAATAATGGTTATAAATGCATGTATTTTTTCTCTTTCTAAAAGATGCCAAAAATTTAAGTCTTAAATTAGTTAGCTATGTCATTTGTTATGGGTTTATTCCATTTCATAGTCTTTATGGTATATTGTAGCAAAATAATTATGTGTCTTAATTAAGAATTATTCTGTTTTCATCTTAAGGAAGAAAGGAAGCAGCATTATATTTACAGGATCACAAAATGGCTTGGTTGGTAAGGAATTTTATCATCAACCATTGCTACAAACCACCCTGCCATAGGCAGGAGCAGCTTCCACTACACCAGGTTGTTCAAAGTCATATCCAGACTGTCTTTGAAATCCTCCAGGGACGGGACAGCCACAGCTTTTCTGGGCAACCTGTTCCAGTGCCTCACCACACTCACAGTAAATAATTTCTTCCCAATATCTAACCTAAACCTGCCCTCTTTCAGTTTGAAGCCATTCCCTCTTTTCCTATCACTACATACCCTTGGGAATATTCTCTTTCCATCTACCTTATAAGACCAAAAAACTGCAATTTAGTCACCATGAAGCCTCCTCTTCTTCAGGCTGAACAATCCCAATTCTCTCAGCCTTTCTTCATTGGAGAGTTGCTCCATCACTCTAATAATCTTGATGGTCTTCCTCTGGACAAACTCCAACATGTTGATACCCTATCTTGTGCTGTTGACCCCAGAGCTGGACCCAGCACTCCAGGTGAAGTGACACCCACAGAAGTAGCAGAGAGGGGCAGAATCCCTTCCCTCTCCCTGCTGGTCACAATGCCCAGAATACAATTGACTTTCTGAGCTGTGAGTGAGCATTGCCCGGTCACAAACAGCCACTAGCACCCCCATCAGCAAGGCAGCTCTCAACCTGTTCATCCCCCAGCCTGCCTTAAGGTCAGCCTGTTGCACTTGGTCATGTGAAACCTCGTGAGATTCACATGGGCCCATTCCTTGGGCTTGCTCAGGTCCCTCTGGATGGCATCCTGTCCTTCAGGTGTGTCAACCACACCACTCAGCTTGCTGTCATCTGTATTTAAAAAGACTTTTTTCTATAATTATAAATCTTACCCTTTATGTTTACATTGTAACAGGCATTCTAAAGATGTTCTTGGTTTAGTTTTTAATTGTTTTGTAGTATTCCTTTACGTGGCTTTCTACTTGCATAAGCAAATTAATATTTTCAAACAATATATTGTTTCATGGAGTCATATAAGTGTTTCAATTATTATGATGGCCAAAGGTTACAGGTTGAACAAATGAAAAGAAAGAGACTGTTTATGTGTTAAGGAATGTTTTGAAATTATATGTCACTGATGGAGTCATGAGAAATAAATGTAATTCTAGAAAAACATGAATTGTATATAACTGAGTAGGTAAATAGTCTCGTCTTAAGAAAATAAAGATTTCCCTTTCACTTTCATTCAGCTGTAGTTTTTTGGGGGTTTTTTTTTGGTTTTTTTTTGTTGTTTTTTTTTTTTTTAGGTATTAGATTGTAGTACAGAGAGAAGTTTTAACCTAAGGGGGAAAAAAAATGGATATAAAGAAAACATTTCTCATGGAATTTTCATAATACAAAAATTTAAAATAAATAGGATTTTCTTTTTTTAATGCTAATTCTTTGGACGTGTAACAACATTAGTCTCAGAATATTACTCGTGGGCTAAAAATCCTGTCTCTGCTGAAGTCGTAACTCCCACTGATTTCACTGAGATCAAGAGATCACAGCTGATCTGTACCAGTGTGAGATGAAAATCAGGCTTCAAGATATTGTCTAAAATTTGACAAACCAAAACCAAACAGCTTCACTCAGGCCTAGCTACAAACAGATGTGTTCATTCTTCTGAGTCTTACATGGAAATGCCAAATGTCAGCTGCTTTGTAAACTGCCATTTGGACAGGCTAGCATGCAGGGTGTAAGAAGTTCATTTTCAGAGTGGAGCAAGTGCATTGAGAAGGCAACCAGCTTCTTTCCTCATGAGAAAAATACAATGAATTCATATAGTCTTCCTACATGCACCCTAGACAAAATGGCAGTGAAATTAAATGTTACCACGGATAAGAAATGAGCATCCACTGTTTGTGTAAAATGACTCTGTAAAACTCAACCTCTTCCTTTTACTGGAGATTTAACACCATGAAATGGGTAGAAAAATACTTTTTTTCATTGACTACAGAAAAAGGGTAATGTTTTATTCTCAAATTCCATTGACATGACATGACAACATAAATTTTCCATCATTTTTCACTCAAATGTGGAACTGAAATTCTTACTAAATATTAGTTTCTATGTTAAATAGTGAGTAAACACATGTGCATGTGCATGCATGCATATATATATGTACATACGCTGACATATGCAAGGAAAGCTTGTTGACAGAGCAAATATTTGTAGGGAAGCTATTTCTTATGACTGGTTTATTTTTATATAATCTCAGGACAGATTATTTTTCTTCCATACATGATTTCAACTTCAATTTGTACAGTGGCATTTATTTTTCTTTCATTCTGATTCTGTAGAGGCCATTATTCCAAAATTCTAACTTTAAAGCTCGAAATATTTGCCTTGCTGGGGCCACAATTTTGCATTTCTCAAAAATCCACCCAAACTCAAATGAAAACCCAATGCTAAACTTAATTTTCTGAGATCATTACTTGGGATATAGAAATAATCTTTATGCTTATAATATGATGATGCCCTTCTTTCCATACACTGCAGCAATATGAATAAAACTTGATTTGTTTGAAAAAGAACTTTAAGCATTTTTGAAAGTATATAAGTAAATATACAATATATGTAAATGTAAATAAAACCTCTTTATTTTGTCTGAGGGGGTTATATCTTTATTCAATGTTCTATAATATTCTTTGGAGTGGAAATTACTGTAAATATGTTAAATATATATTTGCTCAATAGTTAAAGGTGTTATGTCAGAAAGAAGATATATATTTCTATAAAAGCATGGATCTGGAAATAGATACTTAACAAAATGAATGCTCACAAAAATTCTCCAAATTACTTTCATGATTTTGAGGGCTGGTTTTATTTCTTTTAATGGTAACACAGCAATAAAAGCAAAATGGAAAGTAAACCCTGTTTCCTTCCTTTAAACTTCCAGTTAGATAGGTTGAAATTCTTTCCTCTTAATACTTTCTACAGGTTTTGAAATTGGTGAAAGTAAATCAGACAGCAAGAAGTATCCTTTACCTTCCCAGAGGTATAGTCTTATAAGAAGTTTTGTTTGGCACTCAAGAATTAAGCATGCTATAAATTACTTCTATTCCTGCATTATTAGTAAAAACCATAAATGTGCAGACACACAAAAGATATCTATTAACGCCTACAAAAAGTAGTTAATCTGCTTTCAAATTTTGAGCTAAATTTCTTTGAGATGTTGTAGCTCTAGAAAAGATTGTTGGTTTTCAGTTTTTAAAAGTATGCTTAAAACTAGGAAAAAATATATATGATAGACTGCAAAATTTGGAGCACTTTTCAGCTGTCTTTTAAAGTGCTTGTTTAATTGATTTTTTGTTGTTGTTGCAAATGGAGATTTCTCTCTCTAAAACATCTGCTGTGTTTTTTTGTAGTCTGGTAAGCATCAACGCTCCAAATGAGCCTGAGTCTCCAAGGAGGAAGCAGAGAATCAGAAAGAGCATTGTGCTTCTTTTTTCATTATTCTGTTAACAGCCTTCAGTTAATGTATGCCTGCTTCTCAGGCAAACAAAAAGCTCGACAACTTCTCTTTCTTTGAAATGATATTATACCACTGGCTTAATTTGGTAAAATCAGTCTGCTCAGCTGTGAAAACAGACGTGGTTTTTCTGTTGTTTGATATATGCAATGAGTTATCATCGTACGCCCAGTACTTGGATGATGGGATTTTAAATGTCAGTAAATAAATGAAAATATCAACAGTTTGGCAATAGGAAGATTTCTGTTTAATGTGATTCTGACTTTCTGAGAGTCTTTTTGTGAGTTTTTCCCTGAAATCTAGTTAGTGAAGATTAATTCTAAATTGAAAAGTGACAGTAGATGTGAGTTTGCCTGTGTGTGGTGCATTTCCTTGAGGAAGAACCAGAAAATTGTGAGTGTCTTGTAATGGCTACTATGAGAGGGCTTCTTGAGGCAAAATTAAATCTGTTTCATACTTTAATTTGTAAGGGTAACAGACAATATGAAATTTCAGAGTAAAAGTTTTCAGATATTTACCAATATTTAAAGAGATATTAATAAACTATTATCCTTTTTTCCCCTCCCTAGCATTCACACATACATACACTTCCATTCATTCACTTTTAAAATAAACAGTTTTATATTTAAGTTGTTATATCAAGAACAGATAATACCCGGTTTTTCTTTTTCATTATTAAACCCAGACTTTCTGCTGAAATTCAGTTCCTCCTCATTTGCAGTACCATCTCCTGATGCCCCAACTTAAGACAGCATATTTGTGAAAAGCATTTTTAATATAAAAATATACATATAGACAATACTCCAGTTTTCTATGTGAAATCTGAGAAAAGTTAGGATTACCATGAGAGGTTTCTGGAATTTATGATGTCATTTGTAGGGAAAGGGTATTGAGGACCTTTATGAATGAGTATGTAAGTAAGATTTAAGAGAAAATAAATGTAGGTCTAGTTCAGGTGAGCTATAGACATGAAGTGAGGTGAAAGGCAATGCAAGGCCTTGCATATGAAAAGGAATTCCCCTTTAGAAATAACTTTTTTCTGCTTCTGTTTCCACGACAGTTAATATGAAAATTTATGAGTATCCATCACCTTCATTGAAAATAGTGAAATGGCTACAAACATCTTTCCTTTAATGAGAAATGAAAAACAATGACGCTGCTTACTTCCATTCACACAGCAAGTTAGTTATTTGCCTCAGTGGTTTTTGTGGGTATAGCAATCTGAACCCTCATTTTATGTGTATGTACATGTATATCTGTGAATAAATGCATTAAAATATACACTAGGCAGGAGTACAAGCCAACAATGCTGAAAACGTATGGAACCTAGATGTTCCTATGTTGATTGTTTATTCTGAGTTTGAAGCAAATCTGTTGCAGTATTCCCTTCAGCCATCAGCTGCCTCACTCCATTGTAATATAGAGCAGTGAAGGTCAGTGTTGATAGATTCTTAGTGTGTTTTGAAAAAGATTAATGCTTAGCAATGAACTCCGTATGAAAGGTTTCCTTTCAAACAACATCTTAGGATTACTGATTCAGCATAAAAAATGAGTTTGTATCATAAAGGTCACAGTTAACACTGTATTTGGCTGCCAGGTCTCTGGTTTAATATAAGCTGAATTAGATCCCATTTTTCTCCCCATAACACAAATTTAAGACTAACCAGCACTGAAACTTTTTTTTAAAGAAGCTTTTTCATGTTACTTAAGACACTGACAAGCATAAAATTCCTAGAGGAGTCCTTTGCCTTGACCACTCAAATGATAAGGAATTGTTTTTTTTTTCAGTTAAATATTTTAAAAAGTGTGATGTGGCTAGAATTCAACAAGGACAAAGCATTTGACTCCAGGGTAATGTGGAGCACTCCTCTCCATATGGAGGAAAGAGGACTAAGCTCTGTCCTGGAATGAGTCTCTCAAGGCAGTTAAAGCTGGAGACAGAGTGGTTCTTTTCAAACAAAGCTTTTGTTCAAGAACTTTCTTCTATTTTACAAAGGACTGAAGTCCAAATCCCTCTGCTGACAAGCTAGGGTTGAGTCCTAGTGTGAGTTTCTCATTGCCTAATTAGATATTTGAAAGTAAGACATTCAAATCTGGACTAATCTATCTAGTTTCCCTTTGTAGTTAGTGGTAAGAGGATGGGGCTTCTGCTGATTATCCCAGGCAGCTATTCTGGGAGTCATCTCTGGTCTATTTCATATGGATTATATAGTCAGACTAGGGTGATTACTTTATAAATGACGCTTTTATTTGCCAGAGGTAGGACAGATGAATCTCTCCCCTAGCCTCTAACTTTAATGATAAAATGTCCTAATAGAATGGGTTTTAGTTAAGCCTGTTTCACTTTGATTAAAAAAGAGGCACATCTGGGGACAAACAATAACAAAAAAAACAAACCCAAAAAAAAAAAAAAGGCAGATGAAAGATTTGTTTCCACAAATCAAATTCAGGAAAGAAGGATGATGGTTTAACCATTATAATTGGTGATAAAATGTACACTTTTCTCTAACTATACACAGATAGAATAGTTCTAGAGCTGTGCATGACAACAAAGTTCTTAAATTTTGGTCCAGCTCTGATGATGCTGGGATTTAAGTAAGATATCACCTGTCACTGCATTGTCAAGAATATTCTGTCAGTGTTCAGGTCAGCAATTAAAGTGTTTCATCCTTGAGATATTTATGCTTCTAGGATAATGAAGAGTTACAAATATTATGTTGTGCTTTTGCAAATCTAGCAGTGAAGTGGGAGTAAGTGATAAAACAGGTAGTACACCAAGAACTTCAAGGACCACCTTCACTTGTGGCACTTTAGCAAGACTATTGCACAGAAACCACAACCATGGGTTTAGCTTAGTGATGACAACTTGTATAATAACTTTTTCCTTGGTCTTTCATGTTCAATATGCAGCATTTTCCAAAGGGTAAAAATGCTGTATTATTTTTTAACACAAACCTAAAGAAGGATTTCTTATAGTCACTAACAAACATTTTGTTCTTCTCCAACTTTTGCACTGCAGTCAGTGCTGAGAAGCCTATGGATCCACAAGCACCAAGGACCCGGTCATAGCTTTTCAAACATACATGGCTGGTCATTGGTGCAGAGAAGGGCTCCTGCAGAGTGATTCACCTATTTCATCTCCAGACAGGTGTCTAAGTTAGTTGGATAAATCAACCTCTGGCGAGTCATCTCTTTTCACTAAATTATAGAAACATTTCAGAGGATGAGCTGAGCATTCTTCTTCTACCATATCTCGTTCTCATTCTCGTTCTCGTTCTCGTTCTTGTTCTCTTTCTCCTTCTCCTTCTCCTCCTTCTCCCTTTCCTTCTCCTTCTATGACAAGGGGATGCACACAACAGATGAGGGAAAGGCCATGGATGCTGTGTAACTAGATTTCAATAAAGCATTTGATGCCATGTCCCACAGCATCTAAGAAAAACTGGCTGCTCACAACTTGGATGGGTGGACTCCTTCACAATAAATTGGGTGCGAGCACTGATCTGTTCAAGGGGAGAAAGGCTGTCCAGTGGGATGTGAACAGACTCAGAAATGGACAGCTCAGGGTCAAGGACAACCACATGAGGTTCAATAAGGTGAAATGCCAGGTCATGCACGTGAGTCACAACAAGCCCAGGCTACACTACAGGCTGAGGGAGGAGTAGCTGGAGAGATGTTTGTTAGAAAGGGCTCGGGGGTGCTGGTTCACACCAATAACTGAGCCAGCAGCTTGTCCAGGTAGCCAAGAAGGCCAATGGAATCTTGGCCTGTATAAATAATAATGTAGTCAGCAGAGAAGGGATCATCCTGCTGTAGTCAGCATTGGTGAAGCTGCACTTTGAGTACTGTGCTCTGTTCTGGGCCCTCACTTTAAAATGGACATTGAAGTGCTTAAGGGTGGACAGAGAAGGGCAACAAGGCTCATGAAAGAACTAGAGAATGTGTTTTATAAGGAACAGCTGAAGGAGGTGGTTTGTTTAGTCTCAAGAAGAGGCTCAAGGGGACTTCATCACTCTCTACAACTCCATGAAAGGTGTTTGTGTGGAGGCCAGTCCCTTCTACTATGCCTACAGTGACAAGACTAGAGGAAATGGCCTTAAACTGAGGCAGGGGAATTCAGATTAGCTATTAGATTTTTTAAAATTTTATTTTAGGGTATTCAGGTATTGGAGTAAGTTGCTCTGGGAGGTGGTGAAGTCTTCTCCTCGGAGGTGTTTTAGAGGTATCTGGATGTTGTGCTGGATGATGTGGTTTAGTGGTTTAAAGGTTACAGTGGTAGTGTTGGGTGGAGAGTTGAATTGGATATTCTTGAGGGTCTCTTCCAGTATTGATGATTCTATGATTTTATTATTCTAGTGTAAAATATGGTAAATTTCTCATCTTTCACCATGTATTTCCTCAGCTTCAGATGGGCTGTATCTAGACTACAGAGAGCTTGACTCTTTCCAAATTTCTATTAAGTTCAAAAGCAGGTAATGTTCTGAAACAATCAGCTTTCTAGAGAATCCACAAAAAATCCAAGCAAATACCATGCAAAAAAATTAATAATAAAAATGGCTCCAAACACAAACTTTGTGTACGTATGTCCACAATAATGAGATCTGGAAAAAAATAAAATTATGAATCTATGTTTAAATGTCTTTTCAACTTACTGTTACAGAAAGCCTAAATTATATATTTTGTAAACATCTGTAATGTCAGTAACAGCAGCTGCTCCCAATTTAGCATATAGTGCTATTGTACATATTATTTGCTTTGGAAATTGTTTTTAGTTTCTAGAACTACATCATGATAGTTTGATTTATTTTTTTTTAATGCATACTAACAATTTACAAAGCTAAAACTAGTTAGTAGGAATGACTCTATACTCACAGTTTTTTTGTAGTAGTGATTTCCTTTTTACTATCTTCTATAAATGTTTATTTGATATGTTAAGTACATGAGAGTGGTGTTTGAGTATGTACATTTGTGCAAATTTACATGCTGGCATAGGCTGACACAGTTGCTTTCCAGATATTCATAGAAACTGCTTGCTAATCACTGCTGTTTTTCTGACTTCACATAATTTAGGTATCTTCTCCTCTTATGATAATTTTCTAACTATGGAAAAGACAGTGCATAAAAGAATAAAAATACTAAAGAGAGCAGATATAAAACCTGTTTAGAGTACTTCAGGAAAAGCTGAGGAAGAAGGAAGAGATAGTTACATTGCAAAAAAAGTTTCAGTGATTTAAATTGTAAACTTCCTCAAAGTTCGATAACACAGAATTTTTAGGCTTCTTTCAGGTATCAATCATGTTCTCACCAAGTATTTCATGGGGACTTCATACTCCAGGCCAGTATCCAGAAGTATATTCTGCCCTGATTCCTGGCTGTCACAAGCAAGGAAAACAAGCTTGTATTAAGGAAAAGTTTTCAGACAGTTTTTACTGGAATGTTATGTTACTCATAGCTAGTGATGGATACTAAAAGGCAATCTTGACTTGGAAATTTAATCAATTGACTCCATTTTTGATCGAGGACTGTATCATTACACTCTTGTTGTCTGACATAAAAATAATTGATGGACTGGATAAGTATTCAGTTGTTTTCCTGGAACATATCAAGAATGTTCATCAGAAACGTATTCTGTATTGTGTCAGCCTTATACCTTTGTGGCTCTGTGGATTGTAGCTGCTCCAGGCTATTAAATATCAACCTTCACATTCTTTCATTTTGCAGTCAGCAAGAAATGTTTTTCAAAAAGATGTTGGAATAGATGAGAGAGCCTCAAAAGATCTCTTTCACTAAACTTTTAGAAAGTTCATTATTCAAATAATCGGAACATATTCTTTTGTTTAATAATGTCATCCATTGTACTTTCATTAGGTAAATTCTGTAAATTTGATAATCTGTTTTCTTACACAGTGTTCTCCTTCTGCCTCATTTTTCTGTCTTTTGCTCCTAGTCCTAGTTTTTTCCTTTATGTTCCATATTTACTGTCATGTTTGGGTTTTTATTTTTATTTTTTCCTTTTTCTCACATTTCAAGATTACATTTTCCATTCTAATGCTGGGTGGATTTGGTGCTTGGGTACAGTTACCAAGGTTTACTTGGAAGTTTTTTATCATCTAGCTAATACAACTGCTCATAAATTATCTCCGAGAATTTTATAGAAAATAAATATGTGGTGAGTCAATACTTGAAATCACCATTCTCAGAAGTCTGTAAGAGTATTGTTTATTTATTTATTTATTTATTTCCTTTCCAATTCATCAAAGCTTACTGGGCAAAAAAAAAACAAAGATCCACAGACTTTCAGTTCTGCTGTGAAGTTGGTTTGGTTGGTTTGGAAGTGTTCGTTTTGTCTCAAAGGTTTCCAAGAACATACATTTCACAAAGGATAAAGGCATTACAGAAATAATTAACCAAAGTAGAAATAAGTGTAATTATTACTATTAAAAAAAAAAAACAACAACAACAAAACAACAGCAATTTGAGGAAAAGCAAAGCATTAAAATAATGAACAAACAAAATATTAATCTTGTCCTGAATGTAGCTGGCATTTGGACTTCCTTTTGCCACTCTCAGTATTTAGTAATTTAAACTATTGGTTTCCAGGAGAAACCAAGTTGTTTCTGTCCCTCCTGTATATCCCCTCTGTTTCATATATCATCCCTGACAGAAAGGAAGGAAGGAAGGAAGGAAGGAAGGAAGGAAGGAAGGAAGGAAGGAAGGAAGGAAGGAAGGAAGGA
>QUSF01000002.1:33886566-34021465 GCA_003676055.1 Chloebia gouldiae
GGAAGGAAGGAAGGAAGGAAGGAAGGAAGGAAGGAAGGAAGGAAGGATTTAATTAAAATGTTTGTAAATAATTTATATGGTAAAAAATAATATTTCGTAATTGCGATAAGATGAACATACATAATAAAAGTGACAAAACTTGAGACACAAAATGTCTTTTCTACAGCTGTTAAATGCATAAAGAAAAACTGAAATGCCAGAAATACTAGCATTCAAGTATTATCAGAGGAAAATGAAATAAAATAAAGTCAAATCAAATGTGAAGTTCCTTTTTATAATTTTGAATATAAGAATGATATACCTCACAATGAATATATGTCTGAAAGTATCTGGAATTAGGCTGAGAGCCACAGTAGCTCTTGCTATTCCTTCTCTAGCCAAGCCTCTCCATGACCTTCAGAGAGCCCTTCATGCTCCCTATCAGCAAAACAGAGACAATGATATTTAGAGAAGAAATCTGCAGCTACAGCACTTCAGCTGTCAATCTGATCCTAAGAAGGATTCCCAGGCTGCAGGTGATTATAACTGTGGGAACACATTTCTAGTAAAGGCACCACTATGGTGAGACATTAAGCTCATCTTCTGCCTTTAAAGTTCTGGTGCATGTCCCTTTTCGTGAGAGGTGTTAACAGCTGAGTCCTAGCCATGTTCTGTCTCTGTTTAATGCTCTCCCAAATCCACTCTCAACTGGATAAAGAATTTATTTCCTATGACACCTGTGGGGGGAGGCTGAGTGTGATACTGAGCTGTCATCATGTTCCTTTCAGGGGAGCGTGGCATCCGAATGGGGTCTTGGCAGTTCCCCTGTGTGTGTGTGTGCACACGTAGGCATGCACATCTGTAACTTGATTCCTTCATTCTTTACAGCTTATGCAGTCACTTGTTCTTCTAGAAAGCAAAAGCAGAGTGGGGAAAAAGATTGCTATATATTCTATAGATGGAAACAACCATATGCAGGGTAAGGCAAAGGCAAAGGCAAAGGCAGGGTAGATACTAGGAAGTGCTTCATGGAGCCAATTACTGTATGTACATAGCATTCTTCACATAAGCCTTGTGGTTTTTCTATTGTTACATACTTTTTGAGCCTATGCATTGCTATGAGCCGTCTGACTGCAAAAAATAGCTGCCATTTTGTGTTCTGGACTGATAAAGACTTATTCCAGTATGTCTGCAAGATATCTATTCTTTGTAGGTTTTTTTAAAACTAATCTAAAGCAAAAATTAGAGGTTCCAAGATCTTCTACATTACACTTTGAAGTACTGTCTCCTACAAATGCAGCAAAGACTTAAGGAAGGAGTAAAACAAATTAGATACAGATATAGCTTTAAAAATTTATTATGAGGAAAATGCCAGTATTCCTGATGACTGAGCTAATTAACAAGGGATGAAAAAAAAATGACAAGATGAAAAAAGTTATGTCAAAGACTCAGTGTCAGTACACTGCTTAGCTAAGCAAAACTGTTCTTCATTGGAACAGTAAACATTAGCACACCTTCAAAGAACAATAATAAAATCTTTTGAAGCACAAGATTGTTTTCAGTAATTAGAAGCACGGGTGTCATTTGCTTCAGTCTTCTAATACACTTTTCAAAGAGTAAATTTTTCAGGTAACTGAAAACATTAAGAATTCTGATACAGCACAAGAGGATTGTTGACACACGGGTTCACTGTGGCTATTCAACAGCTTCATTGAACTGAACTTGAACTGGGAACTTCTAGTATTAAGTGTTCATACCTAAATATATTCACCTTTCATTTAAATTCTATGTAAATTTTTTTTTCCTAAAAAATTACTTCAGCCTTTCCACTCTGCATCTCCATATTTATTCTGGAATAGGCATCAATCTTTATCATCCCTTTCAGTTTCCATTTAGCCACTAGTGGCATTTTTAAAACCAATTCTCTGCTGCATAGACTGTTAGACCCTGTACATACAAGGTGCTGGAGCTGAATCCTGACAGGAGCTAATTAGTTACTTGAAACTCTTGTTCAAGTTAAAATTTCTGAGAGTTTCAGACTGTGTCAGGAGAACAGCTTTCTTATTATAAGCATATGATCCTTTAGTTCAGAGCATGCTGAAAAGAAAACAAAAAATCTGACAGATTACACAGCACTACAGGCCTGGACATATACATTATGGGAGTGGTCAACAGACAATGCAGCATACGTGTCTCTTTTCTCCCAATAAGTAAAACTTTTTTTGTATATTATGTAGTAGCTCAAAAGCAGATTAGATAGTGAGATTTGTACCAGAGTAGCAAACAGATCATAGTGAAGACAGAAAACTATAAAATATTCAGGATCAAAAAATTCACCCTTTAGCTTACTCAGGACAGTCTTCTAATAGAGATGCTCTTGAAGTTCTCTGCATGCACCTGAGGGATTTAAGTTTCCTACAGCACTGGTGGGTAACCTGCCAAGCATTGGTGGGTAACGTACCAAGCTACTAAAAATTCTCTCTCTCTTCAGATTTTTGTTATTTTTGTACTTTTGTCTTTTCTCAAAGGAAAGGGAGTAAAAAAAAGTCTTTTCTTAACAGGGAACTTTGAACAGGAGCTTAATTCCAGATTATGATCCATAATTTAAAAAGACAAAAGGAAGAAGCTATGTGTAATTTGAGAGATGCTTACTCATCTCTGCCTCCTTTTACCAGGTAGTTCCCAGCCTTTGCTCTGCACATCAGTGATAATTAGCTCAAATAGTGCATTACTTAGATAGCTTCTAAAAATTCTTTCCTCAGATATATAAATCTTACCAACTAATCTAGAGTTAACTGAAGGTTAGGCATGAATTATTGAAGTAACTAAATATGTTTGATGAACTGCCTCATAAATCACAAGCTCCGAAACCCTCCACAAAGGCTCTCCCCTAAACCCACGAAAACAAAGGACACCCCGGGGACTTGCCTAAGAAGAATTCACCATGCCATGAACATCTCTTGATGGTGCTCAAGGAAATTCATCTTTACTCCAAATTCTGCAGCTGTGTTAATGAACCTGGGCACATCAACTGTTTACACGGCTCTGTTTCTAACAGGACTGTAGTTGAAAGTATTTACAGTCTGATGGACTCTTCAGTAAATGCTCTAGAAAACAACTCGTTCTTTATCCCTTACAAGTATGTAATGGCAGGGCATGATAAGACTCTTCTTCTGTTCAGAAAGAGGCATTCACACTAGAAGGCTATACGGTACAATTTGACAGATAAGTACATCACCCTTTTTAAATAGTTTATTTTTCCTTCGTTGCAAAAGGCTCAAAGGGATCTATACCCAGCCCCTACAATAACAACACTGTAATTCAGAGGTTCCTTGCAAGGCAGGTAGAGTCACAATTTCATGTCACTGCATGAGTCCAGTGTTCAGCACGAAAAAATTAAACCAATTTTTATTTTGAAAATCTAACCTATTTAGTACATGCTAAACCAAGGATAAATATTTTCAAATATGTTCTGCATATGTTTTGGGGTAAGAAAAGACATTTTAAGTCAGCTTGCTTTCCAAAGAATAAATCAAGTATGTAACAAAAAACAGAAAAAAAACAAAAATTTAAAATTTTTAGAACACAAGTAAATATGTAAAAATGTATAAATATGTGTAGTGTGAAAAGAACATTTGCACGATTTTTCAGTGCAATGTGCAAGGAAGGATTTCTAGGAGATGAAAGGAAATGTACTACATGGTTCTGAAATTAAATTTTTCCCCTGATTGGGTCTCATAGAAATGTACTAGCTGCTGAGGCTGAGACTTTTAAAACTCCATGCCTGCAGTTCAGAAATAATTTTTTGGAGGGAATAATTGAGAGTATGACAGTTTGTCTACAAATATGTCACTGCGTGTTTACTTCACCGTGTATCAATTGGATTAGTTCCTTATTCAGGGGGAAGAAGCTGAATCAGCGTTGCAGATTGCCTGCTGCCTGTCTGCCTCTGCAGCCTGGAAAGGACCCCTCCTGCTACCAAGGAAAGCAGGGAGTAAAAATCCAAATACCATGCCCTTGACTTGGTTATGGAAAAGAAAACAGGTTAGTAATAAATTAAATGGGCTTCTATGGAGATACCTGTTAACTGTATACCTCAATTTACCCATTTTCTGTACAATGGTTTGTGTATGTGTCAGAGGAATCTCAATAGTTCACCAATTACTGGAAAACTCTTTGAGTTAAATGTTTGGCTGAATGATGGCTGGATTTTTTTCTTAATTCTGCTTTTCCCTCTGCAAACAGCTGATGCCTGCATTAAGCTAAGATCAAATGAAAAATGCATTCAGCATTTCAGAGATACCCAGAAGCAAAATAGCAATATAAGGAGCTAAGCTTTCTTACGCTTCCTTTGTATATGTCAACTTATATTATCCTGGGTGATGTATCATCCTTCCCAGTGTACTTAATATTATAATGAAAGTGGATTATTAATATTGAAAGTCATGAGACTATTTCTTTCATATGCAAAATAAATCACATGCAACCACACCTCTGATATGAACTTTTGAACGCGGAAGCTGCAAAAATTGCTTTTTACACAGTCCTGAGAGTTTTGATATGGCCTACTACATTTTTCTTTTTTTTTTCTCCAACAGATGAAAAATTTTCCTGTTCATGGTCAGAAATTACCACATTAACCTGTGATAGCTGAATCATGGAAGGTATATTTGACACCTTTCTAAAATGTTTGTTCTAATTTTTTCTAGTATGAAGATGCAGCACAGAAGTGGAAAACTCAATAGAAATATTCTCTAATAACCTAAGAGGGATAAATATAACTGTGAGTAACAATTGTATCTCTCTTACCATTTCTTTGTCTTTAACTGTCTCTAAGGTACAAATAATTTTATTTCTCTAGATATGATTTCTTTTTTGCCCCTATTATATTGATATCTCCATAGCATTGTAAGGTTTTTTTCTTTGGTTTTTGTTTTTGTGGGTTTTTTTGTTGTTGTTGTTGTTCTTGGGTTTTTTGCTTTTTTTTGTCTGTTCATCTATTTGAAAAAGGAGAGGAGAGGAGGAGAGGAGAGGAGAGGAGAGGAGAGGAGAGGAGAGGATAAAAAAACAGGTTTTTTTTTTTTTTTACAGCTATGGCAAGATTTGGCTTTTCTGACTATAAAGCTCCCCTTATAAGAGAAAAAGGAGATATACAGCCCAAAAGAAATACAGGACACCACATTTAAAGCTGAATTGAAATAAATGTCCTACCAAACTCAGCAAAGTATCTTGTATTGGTGACAAGTTTAGCAGTTTAAAAAGGTATACTTGAAAAAGAGGGTCCTCTCTGAATGCCTTAATATTTCCAGCATATCCCATAATATGCCTAATGGTTTACCACATAATTGCATCATTAGTAAAATGGTGTTCTTGTTCAGTTACAACTTTCTATTGGCTTACAGAAAGGATTTCAAATTTGCATTTAAATGAAATTGAGCAAAGAGTGATAAAGGCTTCAATTAAAAGGCCACCTGTTTTTGTTAATTCATTTTTAATAGGAACAGTAAATATTTTCAGTTGATGCACTTTCTGCTTCAAGATTAGTACATTCTTCTCTTCTTTATCTCCAGTGTCAGACACCCCTCATTAGAGGAGTCTGTCATTTTCTCTGACTAAAGGAACCTGTCTCAAGCTTTATGAATCTGTTGGTACAAGACAAATAATAAAGTAAACCAAAGAGCTATTTAGAAAATGCAAACAAAAACACCCCAACGTATGATCAAAGTAAATTCTGTAAATAAATTATTTCAAAAAATCAATTAGTTTGAAGGCTGGGTGGAAGCTGGTTTCTCAAACAAAACACTCAGATTCTTACTTCATTTACACTCTTCTTGGAGGTTACTGATCTCACTTGGGCACACTGGTATGAAACAAAAGTAATCTTCCATGTCATAATTATGTAATGCAATTAAAACTTAAGGATTACAAATACCTAAAACACAAATCATGACAAGAAGCTTTTGTGGAGTATAAATCCAACTAGTGTTCACGGAGTATGAGCTTCAACTGGCATCTGGAAACAATAAATCTCTCTATAAAATGTCTTCCTTTGAGGGTAAATTTTTCATGTTTTGCTCTTCTCTTATAGGTTTACAGGTCTAGTTTAGCTTAGTTGCCATTAGAAACATAGCAGTTCATCTTGCTTTTCTAATATTTTTGAAATAATTTGTTGTCATTATTGCTTCTGTTTTCCATTTACTGTAACCATAACTACTAATTCGCTAACAACCGCTACACATCTGTTATAACCAAAGCTTAAAAATCCAAAAGATCCACAAGAACAACTTGCAGTGGACACGCTTCTCTTTTGGGATGCAGTATAAGCATTTAAATAAAGTATTGAAGCATTTAATTAGTTTCTGCTTGTTTCCTGTTAGCAGGACATCATAGTAGTAAATAAATGGATTAAGTTTCTTGTAACACAAGCTGAGAGAGATCTTCACAGTTGCTTTTCACTCTCAGATTCCTATTTAAGGGAAACACAGGGGTCCAATCCCACTTTTAAAAACTTTATCTTTGATTTAAATCATGACTGTTTTTTAATGCTATGTGATTTTCCACAATGAACTTAACAAGGGATTATGTTTACATTTCTGGTTGAATGAAGAAAGAAATTAACAGAAATGTAAATAGAAGATATTCACATGAAGCTGCAGATTAGGGGATTTACCCCCTATTTGTTAAAATTTAACCACTTACAAAAGAAAATAAATACTGAACAGCTCTCTCTCCTTGCTTCTTCCCTTCTCATTTCCCTTCCCCTGTATGTATTTCTGACTGACATACTCATATAATTTGTTTGTTTTTATATTTGCTTGATGAAGGAATATATCAGGAGTTTTAAATAATTGATTTTTACTCGACTCAGGTTCTACTTCTTAATTGGTAGTTGCTGCAGTTTTCTTTTAATGCTTGCAAAGCTGAACTAAAAATATCCCTTGAAGACAAATTTGGCATGACTACATGTTGAAAATGGTTTGGCCCTAATGTTCTGCCATTAAATGAATATTTTAGTAATTTTCTTTAAAGTTAAGTATATCAGGCACTTGTGTGGGAAGGCTTTAATAATTGGAGATGCTACAGGGGATGTTTTTTGGGAGAAGATCCTAGAACCTTTCTCCATGTCCCACAGAGAAAATGCTGCAGCCAGAAAAAAACAACCTGTACGACTTCAGGAAAAATGGGGAGCGAGACTATGTGAGAGAAGCCAGGGTCAGTGCAGAAGGAGTGGGGGGAGGAGGTGCTCCAGGTGCTTCGGAGCTGAGATTGTCCTGCAGCCCCTGGTGAGGCAGCTGAGCCCCTGCAGCCCATTCCAGCCCACAGCGGAGCAGAGATCCACCTGCACCCCATCTCCAGAGCAGCTGGGTGCCTGAAGGACACCGTGACCCTGCAGGATGCCCAGGCTGGAGCAAGCTCCTGGCGGGGCTTGTGACCCCACAGAGTGGGGACTCCTGCTGGAGCGGCTCAGGACAAACTGCAGCCTTTGGGAAGGACTCGTGCTGGCTCCTGCGGGACTGACCCCGCCCTGGAACAGGGAAGGAGCGGCAGGATTCTGCCCCCGTGAGGAGGCAGCGGCAGAGACAACTGGTGATGAACTGACCACAACCTTTCCACATCCCGCTGTGACATTTTTGGGAAGAAGATTGAGAATTCAGGGATGAAGTTGAGCCCAGGAAGGAAGGAGGGATGTAGGGAAGGTGTTTTAAATATTTGTATTTATTTCTTATTATTCTATACTGATTTGTTTGGTAATAAATTAAATTTAACTTTCCCCAAGTCAAGTCTGTTTTGCCTGTGATGGTACCTGGTGAGTGATGCCTCCCTGTTATCTTTACCTACAAGACTTGTGTTGTGTTTTCTGTCCCCTTTCCAGCTCTGGGGGAGGGGAGAAATAGAGCGGCTTTGGTCAGCACCCGGTGTCCAGCCAGGGACCAGCCACCATAGAAAGCTAAAGAAACTGGAAAAAAGCATATAAATGACTGATTTCAGTTCAGCTCTAAGGGTCAAAAGACTATAAATAATTACTAGGCCTATAGAGAAGACTGTTTTATGCTCTCCAACACAGTTCAGAGGACTCAGTGCTCTTTCGCTCATTCCCCTGATAAAGCAGTATATGAGTTAATTATTGCTGTAGCTGTTGCAGTTTAAACCAAATGGGGAAAAGAGACAGCATGAAAGTCAAGCTGAAGTAGTGGGAACTGGCAGCTTTTTACTCAATGGCCATCTGCAGCCTTGCAATATTGACCTGATCACTGGAAAGGTCACAACATGCTCTGTGACTGAAATGGCAAGTGCAGAGGAATATGTACTCATCTAACTCCTGTAGAATTAAATATCTAGATATATGTTCCAGTTTTAGAAGTGAACATTGCCTTTATTTAAGGGTAATTAAAGGGTGGAGCTAAGTTCATTTTTTTCAGTAAAGAGCTGGATTCAATAAGCAGCTAGGTTTTCTCTAGCATTTACCATCAACCTAAAGGGAAAAGCATCTGTCCTATAAAAGCATAATTAGGGGTATCACCAAGTGGAAAACTTGGAAGCCCAAACACAATAAAGTCACATTAAAGAAACAACAATTATATTTTCATTTCCATAAATATTTATTTTTTACATTGCTTATAAAAATAGGTTTTAGCATTTCTAACTTTCAATAGAAATACACAAGTTTAATTGACAAGCATTTTTCCCCCCAAAAAGGATGCTTTATAAACGTGTTCTGAGACACAACTTTATTATCTCAATTCTAAATAACTAATTTTTACCAATAGAAAAAGACAAGTATTTTTCAGATTAATCCTTTTTTTTTTATGAGAGAAGAAAAAAATTATGGCTATCACATTAAATATTTGGATAATTGCACATTATTCATCATGAGGATAGTGAACCATTTCTCAGGAAAAATAAAAAAATAATTGGAGATGAATAGAACTTATATGCTTCTAATTGTGACACCTATTGGCCAACAGAGGAAAGCATTTAAACATCTCATTTTGCTGATTTCTGAAAAAAATCTGAAGAATATCCCATAAACTGATTGTTTATAACCCTGGAAACTTCTCTTTCAAAGAAGGCTAAAGTAAGTTCAGAGTCCTGTTCCTTGATTTTGGGTTAGGGTTTTTTTGTGGTTGGTTGGTTGGCTGACTGGTTTGTTTGTTCATTTGTTTATTGCAGGTATTTTTTATCTCTTTTGCTGGTTGACTATCAAGGATTCTTGCCAGTGGATCTGAGATTGGGCTGGGAGCACTTTTGGCACTGATGTCCTCTAATATTACAGTGAATTTGTAAGCCTTACCTGAGTAACACAATGGGATAGGAATTTATCTTGGTTGGTTGTTGGCAGTTAGCAAGAAGCAGTGACATGACAGATAAATCTACCCTTATGTGGCTCTGCCAGCTGCTGCTTACCCCTTTCCATGGACAAAATAAATGCAAGTGTAGTAAGCATGTCACTGTCATTGGGTTGAGTTGTATTATTCCTTGAAGCTTCTCTGCCCTGCTCTAAATCAGTAAAGAAGCCAGAAACCACACATCACATTTGAACCACCCTCTGGGCATCTGTCCATCTCAGGAGCAATGCTAGCTAGAATTGGAATTTTAACCTTACTTTTTTCTACTTCTGATGCATTTTTGATTTATTCTTGTCATGCAGGAGGTTTAAAACATCTGAAGGTTAGTTTAACATACTCTTAAAAGGAGTGGAGGGCAAGGGGTAGGACAGGGATTTTAATATTTTGTCAAGTAGAGGTTAATGATATTATGTTCTGCTAACTATTTTTCCCTGGAAATATTATTTTTCTCTGCCATTCTGTTCCCATTTTAGCTCAGTTCATTGCATAGGTACCATTGAAACTCCAAATTGATCCAAAACATGGATGACCCCACACCCTTCTTTGTTCAAGTAGTGGGAATAACACACACCAGAAGAGTTATAGTTCAGCCTGGTATTGAATTCATCAGAAAACTTTGCAAAGAAATCTCTTGCTCAGCTTTAATTAGGATTAACCAGTCAGAGGTCATAGTCTGTTCTGGTTAATACCACTTCTACCACCTGAAATATAAATGGATTATAAGATTAAGCCTAGTTTCTGAATATGTCAAAAACATACATGTAGATGATATTATAGCTTAAAAAATTATGAGAGAAAGGCTCACATACTCTTGTGGTTTTTTTTTTTTTATTAGAGCTTAGGTCCACTTTTTTAAACAATAGTTTAAGAAGATTTTATCTCTTCATATCCTTGATTCACATTATATGTGGAGGATACCTCATACATGCAGTTTGGGATTCATCAAAGAATCTCATTATCACTTCCAAATTGTGTTGCTTTCTTAAAAAGAAAAAAAAAAAAAAAACGAAAAAGAAAAAAACAAACATTTTTCCTTCAATAATATGGAAAGTAGATAACACAAATTCTTTAAGGTCTGATAAATCTTCAGAAGCCCTTGTGATGACAGTAAGGAAAAATGGATACCACTTACACAAGCAGTTTAACATTGATGGCAATTGCAAGACACCGTTCACTTGTACAAAACCATGTTGAACTTTCATTTGAAAAATCACACGATGGAAATAAAAGGAGGAGAAGTAAATTTGACGCATAAAGCCACATGCAAGAAAAATACTCAAACATCTAAGCAAAGACGAAGGGAAGGTGAACAAGAGTATGGATAGTTTTGTATGTGCACATAAGACAGAATGTATATATAGATACATAAAATTATGTGCTTATATATATACATTCCATGTAGGTGAAAAAATTTGTGATTGTCATATTTTATGCCATCAGAATTCCAGGCATTGTTGCATACATTTTTCTTGCAAGTCTACAAAATGTCTCAAGGCTTTAAGTTCAAAGACTCTTATAGGTAGAGTAGGGGTTATTAATTACATATAGGTGATCATAGTTCAGAAGAAACTAATTAAATGTCATGATTAAAAGGAACTTTGGATATAGGATTTGCTCCTGAGCTCAATGAGAACTCAAAGAAAGTGCAAAGATTTTATGGAGATCTTGCCTTAATGAGCATCACTTAATGTATTGCAAAGTCCTCTTTTCCTATTAGTTTCCAGGATGGAATATGCACAGCATTAGTCAGCTTCTGTACTGAACTATCTACTTTTGTGCAATTTTAATCAAATTCCCTTTTCCTCAACATGCCTTTTGAAGTGGAAATGTTTCACTTTCAGCATCCCCAACATTAGAAGAGTTGGTCTTTGCCTAATATGAAGGTCAGTTGAAACTAATGCCTTATCTACTCTCCTGCAGCATTCATAATATTTGTCCCATGTTGAATAATTTAAATATTTCTTAACATGACCAAATACTTTATTATTAACACTTACACACACATTTCATGTATTTTTTTATCTAACATTCAATGTTAGAGAAACCTTCCTATCCCTACTCCACAAATAATTTTTTAGATAAAAAAAGGTGGTTAAGCTTTCTCTGCATAAGATTCAATCTAAAATTACTTGATAGTCAACATTTATACCAGTTTAGGACCACACCAAATAGAGATCTAAGTCCAAAATGAAAGGACAGGTGAATGGAAATTATGTGATCCTGGATTTATTACCTACTGTGGTGGATATTGTTAATGGAATGGCAAAAAAGCCCCTTAAATCTCCCTGGCAAATCTCCAGGGTGATCTTTTAACTCAGTTGTTTAGGTTGTCATCAATTTCAATATTTTACTTGGGGATGTCTAAAAGTTTGAATGAACTTTCATATAGAAGAAGGTTAAGTGAATTTATGAAAAAAAATTCTTCAGAGCCATCAATATCAGTCTATAATAGCAGGAATTACTAAAAATTGTACTTTTCCCTATAAATTCACAGTGAATTTTAAGTATGAAATTCTGATTGTAACTATTTAGATATAATACTGAACTTTACTGAAGGTATAAGAGGAGTGTTTGTGTTTATTTTTGATACCTGTTACAATACCCCTGCCTATTGATGTTAATATTTTTTTTTATCTTTATGATTTACAATCCTATAACTTGTTTTCTGTTAAGACTGTTCTTGCAGTTGATCATTTTGTATCCTTAGTTCATTATTAAGTAGAACGTATTTTGATCCTCATAAATTTAAATTTAAGCTAAAACACAATTTTGCCTTGCTAATACTAGTTTCCTTCAGTAGTCTCCATTAAGTTTAATTAAAAATATAATTTTAAAATAAAATAACTGCAGAAAAATGGTATTTGGAAATTATATACATGTGAAAGTGAAAGCTTAGAGAACTGCAAAGCATCTCTGAAGTAGATAGGTCTAGGCTCCACTAACTTTCCTACATCAAAGAAAATACGGGGAAAATGGTTTTCTTTTCAGGGTTGAAAACTATTTTTATCATATTAGATATGATGTTGCTCACCTATTTATTATTTCTCTTACATGCATCTTTATGCTACCATATACTTCCATTTATTATTTTAAAAGGTACTTTCCAGTTTTACTATATTCTAACATTTTTTAAAAAACCACTTCATGCACATAGGACATTAATTTGAAACTTGTCTTAGCAGATCCATTACTAAGAAGATGCCTGTCAAAATTATTCAAATGATAGGATATTTAGTGAACCTGGCAATGGGGAGATTTTCACCATACTTAAAAAACTTCAAAATGCACTGAGTGTACAAAACTAACTGTACAGAAAGCATAGGATACTTCCCATCATGATTATAATTTTGAAAATGAGCCTCAATATTTCAGCATATTGAATGTTGGTAAAGTGAAATACTTTTCATAATTCTGAAACTGCTTTGGTGGATGAACATAAAGTAATTGAAAACTTTTGTTACACAGCTTTTAAAGCCAAATAAAAATTTCTCAATAGTGTACTTTACAGCATTATGCAATATATGAGGCAAGCAATTAACTTCAAGCAAATACTCATTTTCATTTCCCATTAACTCTGTAGTCATAGAGATGTTCTCCAAAATTAATTCTGGGGTACTGGTTGCAAATAATGATATGTTGTCAAAGTTCAAACCAGTTGATTGTAGTATAATTTTTTCTTTCTTCAAATACTGGTATTTCATTTTCATTGATGTCCTGAAAATAATCAGGCCAACTGTAGTGTTACTCTCTTTCCAAGTGTGCATCATGGAACAATGATCACAACCTCCATTGTATTTCTGCTAGATATGGGGCAAAATATACAGTTTTCAGCAAAATAACTGCGTTTTTTCTACTAGAAAAAGTTAGTATATTGTTTTCAATACACAAAGTTTTTGCTTTCTTTCATTCTGTGGATTAATCTTGGAAAATTACAGCATCTGGCTTTTTAATCCTGAAGTAAACATTATGAAATATTATTGGTAGATTCTGTTGCTTCTGCTCAGTTTTATTATTTCTAATTATTACTAACAAAAAAGCCAAAATAATCTATTCTTAAAAGGTGTGGTAGGATTATTGGTATACGGAACTGACTGACCTATTTCCTTGCCTCATTACCTACATTACCTGGAAGCCAGTGTTCACTAAACTTTGCAAGAAGATATATGAGCAGCATAAAGAGGAATAATTTTCTGTTTGCTATATCTCCTAATATACTTTTTAAAAATTTTACGTTTTCTTTAATAGAGGTTTTGTATGTCTATGCTTTCATTACAAACATCTAAAAATTATATTGGTAGGGGATTTTTTGCTTGTTATTTGAGTGGCACATAATTTTGCTACAGACTCAGTGTTTATATTAAAGAATATATTAAACAAAAGGCATGGATAGACAGATGCAGAGCAAACCTGCCACAGAAGCACAGTCTTATTCAAATCAAAGCAGGTATGTCAGACTTCAATCAGTGTGACAAAGTGCTTCTGTGGTTCTGAGACCAGAAAGCAGAAAATGGGAGAATTTAACCTGTGTCCCAGCCACCTCAAACTGATGAAGTACTGTCCATGTGCACCGAGGAGAGACAGACCCCTATAGCATAAATTTATGATATAACTTGATTTTAAACCTTTGGGTACAACCCAAAACCCTTTAAACCTTAGGATGACTCTAGGTCTTCTGAGGTTGCGGTTGTGGTTGCAGTTCTGTCTTGTCAAAATCTGAATTGTAACAGCATCTACAGATTTTATTGTTGCTGTTGTTATCCTTGAAACACTGATCACTGTTGGTTTTAGATATTTTTATTTTCAAGAGGCTTTCCCATATAAATATTGTTAAGTGAGCAGATTACACTCACTAGGCAAAAACAAACAAACAAAAACAACAAAAAACAAACAAAACAAACAACCCCCCCCCAAAAAACACCCCAAAAAAAACCCCAACCAAACAACAGCTTTCCTTTTTTTTGGTTTTTTTTTGTTTGTTTGGTTTTTTTTTTGCCTGAGGTCCTTTACAGTGGAATGAGAAAACCTGGCAACAATGCAGGAGATCCAGCTGCTGTTTGTGTAGAGAGGAGCAGTAGATTGTCTCAATGGTATCAGAGGGCCAAGAGCCTTTCTCAGTGACATGAGATACTGGCTAGGATACAGTTCTCTTCCTGGTGTAGTGGCCATTACTCTTTCCCCTGTTCCCATGCAAACAGAAACACATTTTGTACTGGGGAGTACTCATTCAAATATAAGACAAATAAAGACTTGGCTGGATAAGGAAATGCTATTGGGGTGGTTTTTCAGCCTAGGTTTGTAAGTCATGTAGGATATTTGCATCCCTTCTGTGTGTTCATATGAGTCAGAACATCACTAGAAGCACTGGCGAGCTTGCACCTGTGAAACCATGATTTTTTTATATCAATATGAAGACAAGAAAGACCAAAATAATAGTGATCTGTGTCACAGGAACTAAATATCCATTAGAATATTTATGATTGTTTTTTTAATACTCAGTATCCTGTCCTACTTTTTTATCTCTTTAAAATATATTCATTATGAATTATGAGGTTTTTTCCTCATTTCACAGGAATCCTAGCACAAGGTCTAGGATCCAGCTTGGTCCATTTTATCTCCACAATACAAGGATTAAAGCTATGCAGCCCACTAAAGGATATTTTTACCTAGCCATGAATTTCATCCTATATAACTAAATGTACAAAATACTAAGAACAGTATCTATCTATCTTCTACTCTGAATTACCAACAGCAATATTTAGAATTACAATCATCTTCTGCAAATATAACTGTTTCTATCGCAATATATTTTAAGTAGTCTTTAGGGTTTTTTAAATATGTACTTTCTCTTTCCCTAAACTTAGATTTTGAGAATTTTACATAAAGGAAGAAAGTTAGATCAGTAACTCAATACAAAAATTTTTTTTCACTTTGTAATTTATTTTGTATTTCTATTGGTTTGAGTTAGATATCTAAGATATCCTTTATTCTCTAATAATTTATCAAATGTATTATTTATCTCTTTATTATTCATTATATTTTTGTATCAATTAAGTAATTTATTGAAGCCAAGAGTGTGTCCTTTTGGCCAAGAAGGACAATAGTATCCTGGGGTGCATTAGGAAGAAAATTGCCATCAGGTTGAGAGAGGTGATCCTGCCCCTCTACTCTCGTGAGGCCACATCTGGGGTGCTGTGCCCAGTTCTGGGCTCCTCAGTACAGCAGAGACCTGGAGCTCCTGGAGCAGGTCCAGCAGAGGGTCCAGACTGAGGGAAGGATGCCAAGCAATAGGACAAGAGGCACTGAGCAGAAACTGATGCACAGAAATATCCACAATTAAGACCTTCTTAATAGCGTGGGGGACCCAGCACTGGAACAGTGAGATTAAGGATTCTCCCTCATTGGGGATATTCAAGAACCACAATCCTGTGCTCTAAAATGACTCTCCTTGAGCAGGAAGATTGGATCAGATATCCCACTTTGATCCCTTCCAACCAGACCCATTCTGTGATGCTGTGATTCTTTAAATAGCAGTTGCCTGTAAGCCTGGAAAGATCTTCCTAAAATCTGTGAAAAAAATACCCGAACGTTAGGGCCCTGATTTTTAGCAGAAAGTACATAGCATTCCTAGTTTTTTGGGAAGTGTCCAAGAAACTGAAATATTCAGAGCTTTTCAAAATCACCATATTGTTGATTCACTCTTGAATTCTTTTGATGAAATTGACAGTGATGGAGTAGAAGTTTTGTTGTTGATAACATATTGAGATATGTGTTTTAAATTTAATTAGGGCAGCTTGCCTGAAAACTGCAGATAGTAGCTTCTATGCATATCATGAAAAATAAAAGTAGTAAGAAATAAGGAATAAAATAAAGCTGTGACACATTCTCATTCCTTTGTCATGAACAATCATCATAAATTTTTTTGAAGTTAAATTAAAATCATATAAAGATAGACCTCACTACCCTAAAAAAAACCCAACCAGTTTCCCCCACCCTAAAGAAAAAAACAAAACAAAACAAAACAAACTTAAAAAACCACCAACACTTAGAAAGAGAATAAATGTCTGTCAAATAAATAATCACTTGCATTGAGACCTTAGTGCTTACTCAGGAAATACTGAGAAACCCTACATGAGTGTATCAGATAATGTAATGAGGTTGATATTGAGGAGAAAATAAATTATATATTTCAAAAGTACAGAACTTGTTTCTTCCACAAAAAAATAATTTAAAAATGTAGGTAATAATTTTTAAAAGCCTAAAAGTAACATGTACAATACAGACCAATATTGTACTATTACAGACTTGTGTTTTGAAACTTTGCAATTAGCAGTAATTTAGAGTTTCAGTACATAAAATAACGAAAATATTATCTAAATTATTTTCCATATGTAATTTAAATATACATTTAGAAATGCACTTAATCCCTTCAAAATTAATGACAGGAGTATAACTGGGATGGTGTTTGGTACAAGAAGCAACAACCTGTGTTAAGATTCCACAGAGGTGCTCAGGCTGGGAAAAATCAATTATCTCAGAAAAGTCCCATAAATCATCAGGCTGAGTGAGGCGCAGCTTAGATGGACTAGAATGGGTGTGAAGACCTGTTTGAAATTCTATGGACAGGTGCTTCTTGAAAGACTTGTCAGTGCTTGCTGAGCATTCCAGTGCTATTGATAACTCTGTGTCCTTCCTCAAGACATGCTCTTTAGTATATTTCTTAGAGTAGGAAGTGTAAATTTTAAGTCATTAGTGAAAGGAGAAATTTCAGTACAAATTCTCTTTCCATGCGTATTCTAAATGTAGGAATTTCATCAGGAAATGAAAATTTTGCTGTTACTGCTTTTTAAATAAATATTGTCCTAAGAGATGTGTTTTGACGATTCAAGGAATAAGTTCCAGGATGATGAACTTGGAAATTAGTTGGCAAATGTGTACTTCCAGAGTGTCAGTCAAGGGTGGACATAGAATAGGATCCAAATTTTCATGGAGAGTAACTATATAAAACCTAACTCTTCCCCAGAAAAATGCAGCACAATTATCCACAAATATGTTTCTAAGCATACAGAGAAACTTGTGGTATTCATACTGAAATCAGAATACCAGTAGAATCAGATTGTTTTTAAATTAAGCAGTAGTTGAGCATAAGTTTTCAAGATAATCATTGAATACAGTGAAATGATTTAGAGATATGTATCCTTTGGGAAAGATTTCTCTTTTTTTTGACAGTTTTACCCATAATCCTACTGAGCCAGCCAAAAGAGATAATAATCAATATCACTGGTAACATTTTTTGAATTCCCTTACACTGTCCCATCAAAGCATTTTAGAGGTAAATCACATGTAGTATGGTTGTAGAAAAAATTCTTAAGTGCTGCAATTTTCCATGGCTTGATTTCTTCTTGTGTTTGCTGTACCGTGTTCTGCATGCTCCTTTTTCTATATGCACATGTGCATGTATTTCCATATGTGATTCACAGAATCACAAAATATACGGATTTAAAAGGACCCACAAGGATCATAGAGTCCAGTTCCTGGCTCTACACAGACCCATCCTCAATGGGCCTGAATGCATTGTCCAAACATTTATTGAACTCTGTCAGGCTGGTGCAGTGGCCACTTCCCTCAGCAGCCTTTTCCAGTGCCCAACCACCCTTTGGGTGAAGAATCTTTTTCTAATGTCCAGACTAAACCTCCTCTGATGCAGTTTCAGGCCATTCCTTTGGGTCCTGTCACTGGTCACCACAGAGAAGAGACTAGTGTCTGTTCCTCCTCTTCCCCTCATGAGGAAGCTTCCACTGCAATGAGGTCTCCCCTCAGTCTCCTCTTCTCCAGGCTGAGCAGACCAAGTGACCCCAGCCACTCTTTAAAAAGCTTCCCCTTAAGTTCTTTCACCATTTTTGTTGCCTTCCTTTGTGTGGTATAGAATACCTTAATGTCTTTTTTGTGCTATGGTGCTCAGAACTGCCCACAACACTCGAGGTGAGGCTGCCCCAGTGCAGAGCAGAGCAGGACAATCCCCTCCCTTGCCTGATTGGTGATGCTGAGCCTGATGTCCCCCCAGGACAGGGTTGGCCCTCCTGGCTGCCAGGGCACACTAATACCTCTGGGACTGCTCCCGATTCCTTTATATACACATTCTTCCCTTCCTTTCTTTCTTTGTTGTCTTTTTATGACTTTGTGTATCTTTTTTATTTTCTGTATTTATAACTCTTTCTCCTTCATCCAGACAATTCTTGTGATATTTGTACAGCA
Source organism: Chloebia gouldiae (assembly GCA_003676055.1). NCBI lineage: Eukaryota > Metazoa > Chordata > Aves > Passeriformes > Passeridae > Chloebia > Chloebia gouldiae. The sequence goes on from QUSF01000002.1 coordinate 33,905,145, forward strand.
GTTGACACTAAATGATATACAATAGTCAAACTTCACTTGAAATTCAGCTCTGAATACTTCTGAGATGTGCTCTGCTCATACTAGCTCAATGTTATTGATCAATGACAGCAAAGAAATGTAGAACAAAAGGAGATGAAGGGATGGCAGAAATCACAGAGAACCACAGCAGAAAACTTCCTACAGACACATGAGACATTCAATGCCAGTGAGCACAGGTCACTACAGCCTGTGTTTCTCCAACCGACTTTCATATGTATAGACACAAAATTACAGGTCTTACTGAACAGAAGTCTTGACAAATGAGTAGAGAGTTGTATGATGGTTAGGGTTCTAGCATTACAGTCATCCATAAGCAGAAAAAAAGGGTTTGAAGTATTTTTCAGAATATTCAATTACATTTAATTTCAAAAATTATAGGGATAAGCATCTATTATTAGAGTTTAAGTGTTTCTGTGACTAACTTCATGTATTACCACTTCAGGTAACTTTACAGGTATTTTTTGAAACAATTTCAAATGAATCATATGCATTGACTTCCTACTAAAAAGTGTGCAATATTCTCACATGAAAAATTAGATCCCCATACTGAGATTGTTCTGTCTCAGCTCATGGCATATATTGAATTTATAACTGGGTTTTTTTCTGTCAAGCTTTTTCCCAATAATGAGTATTAAAATGATTATATGAAAATAAATTACATTACACAGTATTGTAATGTTTTCAAAGATGACATTACATTAGTCTAACACAGGTCAATTTTCTTTGGTCCTCTAATAGCATGGATAATACTTTGCTTTGTGGGTGTTTTTGCTCTTGTTATTCCTGATTTTCTCTTTTTTTCCTGGAAGAAATGTGCAACATTTCCCGGCACACATAAATAAGGTCTGTTTTTAGATTGTACTGCGGGCACCATGTCTAGGTTTACTTCAGCCACTAAATCTAATAAACATCTACTGGGATAGTAATTTTTAAGTTCAAGTTCAATATCAAACATGTCAGCAGTGCACTTAGCAAGAAGCAGGGCAGCAGTTTGAAGAAAATTCAAATCCAGTCACCAGTAATTTTTATCAAATTATAAACCCTTGTTAGAGTGCTGGGATTTCATCAGCTAACATTACCAAAATAAAAGCAATCCTTCTGCAGGAGGTGATTGCTTTTCTTAGGCATAGGTAGATTAAACATCAATTCATTTACATACTTTTGACACACACTCTTCCACTCACATCTTCATTATCTGCATTTGTAAAATGAATGCTACATTTTGCAAGGCATTATCAGGAAGTTTCATGCTGATCAGAAACGGACTGACATTCATATTTATTTTCTTATATCTACTGATGTCATTTTTCATTGAAGTATTTTTTATCCTCTTTGTAAAATAATTGCTGATGACTTAAAAAAATTATTCATGTTTAGAGGTGTGTAATACAGCGGTAAATGTAGTTTAGAGGGATATGTAGTTTAGAGGGTTTAGTTTTACCATTGGATACCGAAGGTCTGTGTATATTTGGCAGGTAGATTAAATACACTGAACACATTTTTCAAACAAAACAAATTATTTCTGGGCTATGATTAGATAAAGATGTAGAGGATGTCCTATTTTAGTAAGTCAAATTCAAAATTTAAGACATTAAAATTTTGGTGTGCAGATTAATTCTGAAGTTACCTTGTTCCACTACACATCTATCAAGTTCTGAGTTAGATAAATGGTTTGATGACTAAATTCAAAACAACTCCCATTGTAGTTTTCCACCTAACTTGGACTAGATTCAGAAAGTGATTTCAGCAGTCACATTTATGACCTGTCTGGAGCCTTCTGGCTGGAGTACCTTTCAAATGAGGAGGGACTGAGAGCTAGAACAGTTTATCCTGGAAAAGAGAAGGTTTAGGGTGATTTCAAAGTGTATTAATACTTAATGGGAGGGAGTGAAAGATTCAGACTCATCTCACCAATGCCCATTGACAGAACAAGGGGCAAAGGGCGATGATTAAAATGCAGGAAATTCAATCCAAACATGAGAAAGAACTTTTTACTTGGAGGTAGTAAAACTCTCTCATGGGTTTCCCAGAGAGGTTGTGGAGTCTCCATCCTTGGAGATTTTCAAAACTCAATGGAACATTGTCCAAGGCTTCTAATTAAGAAGGATAATGGGGCTGGGATGCTTGATTTCAAGATGTTCTTTCCCACTTCAACCATGCTGTGATTCTGTAACACACCCACACACAGCCCAGGAGGCAATATTTCCAATAGCCTATATCGAACTGAAATGTGAAAGACCTCTGTGCAAAATTGTCACATCTGACTTGCCTGGAGTTGTGGACATGCATGACTCAGTTCTGATACTTGCTCCTGAGATATATATTAAAGCTGTGTTTACAAAATATTCTAGATTGGATCTTCTTATTTGTTTATTTATTTATTTATTTATTTATACACCCTGCACCCCCTGCCCCCGAAGGTCTTCTGTGTGTTTCAGGGGCTATAATCTGAATATCTAAAGAAATGGCAAAATAAAGATAATCAGTTACCTACTCATTTTAGATGTAAGCGCAAAGGAGAAAAATACTTAATAGACCTCAGAAGATAATCTTAAATTCTTTATATCTTCTCAGAATTTTCTCTTAAGTTGATTAATTTTCCACTGATTATAACATTATATAATAATGCACCAAACATCAGCAATATTACTAAAAAATTGTAAGTGTACACCATGGCTGCATCTACATTTTTTTATTTTCATGTTCAGCTTGCAAAAATTTCAATATATGACTCAGTACTGAGGCTTTGAATTGTCTGTGAAAGATATTTGCTATCACTAGTCCATTACATTAATGTAATATGACTTAGATCTTGGGAATCAATTATTTAATTAAAAAAGATTTGAGACATCTTGTCCTGTAATCATGACAGCTCTGCTTATTATCTTTTCTTCCAGTCCTGACAGGGCTAGAGACTGTGACATAGCTTATCATTTTCTTAGGTGACATAAATAACATTTCTGCCTAGCTCTTTTTATTTGTTACTTCAAATACCTAGCTAAACGAAGCAATCTTCTCCCATAAACAGAATTTTGGTATGTCTATGCTGTCCAGTAAATTGACTGGAAGAAAAAACACACTAAAAAACATGTCAGATGCTCAGAAGGAGTGAAGTAGGAAAGGACCTCGGGAGATAATTGAGTTCCAAGATCCCATGCTGAAGCTGGATAAAACTTGTGCTAGTTGCTCAAGATTTGGTCCAGTTCATTTTGACTATCTCCAAGTACTCCACATCTTTTGCAGACAAACTGTTCCAATACCTGATTGTTCTAAAAATGGACCTCAAAGAACAGATTGAGTTTGATTTTTGTTTGTTTGGGGTTATTTTTTTGTCGTTTGTTTTTGTTGTTTTTTTTTTGTTAATATCTTTGTATTTCCAATTTTATTTCCACTTACAGAAATATGCATCTGTGTCTTCCCTACAACTCTGAAATAAAATTTCCTCACTGTCCAATGATATTATTCTCCAGGCTTTCCTAAACTAAATGGAGGACCAAAATTTTTTATGCTCAGAGTCCTGAAACCAAATCCAGCTTCTTACAAAATGAATGATATTTCCTGTTGCAAATCAAATTTAATAAATTTATTATGAAGTTATGAAGTATCTTTTGTGCTGCCCTTAAAACTTTCAGGTAATTTTCAGATGTGTCCTCCTTCTTGATGCAAATCTATGATGAGTTCATATTATTTTTTCATATCTTTTTCTTTCTTCTCCAGAGTTTCCAAGGCTAAGCTGTGGGTAAACTGCACTGATTACAGCTTCAGTAATCTGTCTTGGTCTATCCCTGTCTCCTTGATAAGGCAAAGGCATTTCAGTCCTTTGCCTCTCCTTTGGTTGAAGTTATCAGGCTGTTATTTTAAAGTCTTTAAGAGAAAAAAAAAAGAAAAAAAAAAAAAGAAAAAGAAAAAATAACACTTTTTAGCCTGTAAAAGACAGTTTTTTCACAGGGATTTGGTTTTTAGCTCTCTTCATGCTTTCTTGAGACTAATTTTTCTATGATGTTTCCTAATTGCCTCTTTACTAGTTCATGCAACAAGTTTCTCTTCTGCTGCTCTGCCAAGGAGCAGAGTTCAGACTTTTTCAAAACTTCAAGGATAAGCATAATCTAACCTAGCTGTAAAAGTCTACATTAAGAGTAAGTAAACTGCTCTCTAGCAGTAATCCATTTATGACAAACTGAATATTGGCCTCAGCAATATTAAACCCATAGTATTTATGATATAACATCAGGATAAGGGTGAACAAGGTTATTCCTTAGATTTCTTCACCAGATTTCTGTTTCAGGAAGATACAATGTGATCATGTAGATTTTACACAAGAGTCTCAGCAAAAATATTTTTAAGAATTTTAAATTGGTGCAGTAAGCCTTAACACCTGAGACAATAACATTTTTGTGTTGTCCTGTAATTTATGCTATGGAACTAAAACTACAATGGTGCCAATTTGCCAAAAAAAGAAATGTGAAGTTCAAATGAGAGAATATAATTTTTATTACAAGTTATTTATTTAACAATGCAATATTTTCTTTCTACTTTTTAGGTATTTTATGTACTACTAAATATATAATATAGAACTACTGGAAAGGGAATTTTTTTCTGTAAAAAGAAGCAGTAGGCAGATTTTGCTGGTTTTGTCAAAATAAAATATTTTCTTATCTTTCCTAGTCCAGAAATTTTCTTCACACAACCCCTGTGAGGCCCAGATGTAAATATGAACATAGATAGAAACCGTCTGCAAGAAAATATCTCAGTGTTTTTAATAGATATAAAAAGACTTTTGTGTTTATTAGTTAAATGTTTGCCTCTGTGCTGAGCTGGACTTGGTAAGGAAATAAATCTTTATAAAATGCATGATAAGACATAAAAGAGCTTTCTCAGCATTACCTGTTGAAAAATATATTGCATGAAACTTTTTCAGCACTGCATCCTGAATTGCTGTTGCAGAAAGTTTGTTTTAATTCATTTTCTTTTCATTAAATGAGCTTATATATATAGATTGCAAAGGTTTCCATCAGTAGTCCTGGACACCCAGAGAGATTCTGCAATGGAAGTCAGAAAATTAATATTGGAAGAGACCAACGAATATTTATAAATGTAAACGTCTTTAAACTGTCATGTCCTTTCTAAGGACAGAGTGACTGTGCTGTCAGGATATTTTGGATGTCAGCAGACCTATACTGTTTCAAATAAAATAAGCTACCCATTTTCAAATCTGAGGGACTCACTTTGAAAGTAATTTAAATAATACAATTCTTTTGTATTTGACTATATTTTTTACTACACTTACTTAAATAGTATAATCAGGCAATGCTGCAAAGAAAGTTGTCCTATGTCATTTGAAACTTCAAAGATAAAATCATGGTCCAATAATGTCTGTATTTATAAAGAATTAATTTTAATTGCTTCCAGATATTTTGGGAAAACTTCTAAGCCTAATACCACTGTATTTATATAGAAAGAAATACGCAACTTCAGAGGCAATGAATTCAATATTGTAATATTGGAGGTTGGACTTCATTTGTAACCTCAAGCTTCAAGCGAAAGCTTCTCTACTGGATATGTTTTTGCAGCCAATGGAGAGGGAACAGCTGACCTCCAGAGGGTGATTAATCTTTAACAAACCAGAAATTGCCCTTATGTACTGCCTTTTTTATTCTATAGAATGTGAAGCAGCTAGCTTGTCCATTATTGAATTCTGTCCATATATAAGAAAAAAAGAAAATAATATAGCTTTCAGGTAATAGAACTGTGGATGACTTAATTGATCAAAGAGAAGCATTAGAGATTGTTGAAGGAAAATTTCAAAGTTTTCTCACTCTATTGAAGAAAACGGTCATTTGAGTAAAAAATGATTCTTACAGAATATTTCCTGCTGTTATACACCAAAACCCAGCTATTATCCTGCCTGCTTAGAAGTCCATACATTGTTTAATTTGCAAGAAAATTCTTTAGAAAATAAAATGCAGTTGAAATAAGAGATCTATTAATTTTATATTTTTTTCATTCATTTAAGAGAACTTCAAATTAATAGTTTTAGATCTTACACTTCTACACTAGGTATCTGTACATCAAAAGGGAGGAGAAAGAAGGAAAAATAGACAGAAGATACCTCTAGAAACAAAAAGAAAATAGAAAAAAAAAAGAAATAATTATTGCTATCCAAAAGTTTCCAATCTCTCAACATTTGAATGAAAGCCTCTCCTATATAGAGCTAAAAAATGGGCTGAGCTTTGATGTCTGTGAGGCTGGAAAGTTCACTGAATTTTGTGTGATACAAGGCTAAAAACATAAATTCTGAAAAGAAACCTGAAACATCTAAGACTTCTCATTTTGATTAATAATCTGATTTCAAACTGTCTAGTGCATGTTTTCTTCCTGTAACTCATGTAGGGTAGAAAACAATCCTAAACTTCAGAGTTCTCAGTCAAGGATTCAGCAATTCAATTCATATCAAGGAATTATCATTTTTCACTCCTCCTTTATTTAAAGTAAGAGAAATTAATGTAAATATTGAATTAAGGAAAAGGCATTCTTAATAAACTTCAGTATATTTAAGCTTGTGAATTAAATATAATCATTGATTAAAAACATAAAATAGGTCAGGAAAAATAATTAACTGGAGAAGATAAATGGATGCCTAGTATTTTTCCTTCATGAGATGAGCTTTTCTTTTTATAAAAAATATTTACTTGAAAGAATTTCCAAACAACAATAAGTAGTTTATTTTGTTGTTGTTTTAAATAACACAGGTAAGAATATTATCATATATGGAATGATACCACAAATTATATTGTGGGGTTTTCTTAAATTATATTGCAATTCAATGTATTGGGATCCCAAATAGGAGTTGTTGCTGCTTTTTGTGATAAGTTAAATCTTTAAGTTTAAATCGTTTTAGTCTGTGGTGTGCTAAGTAGAAATAAAAAAGTTTATTCCCATTTCAAACTAATCAGTGGGCATATTTTGCTAGTTATCTGCCTTATCCTGCAAATCCTGTGAGAGCATTGCTCTCCATGAAGCTGTTGAAATTTATAAAGTTATGGTGTTAATAATGGAAGAATCAGTCTCTTATGAAAACCTAGTAGGACTTGGACTGCACAACATCTGCCACCATGTGCCTATATAGATGGTGGCTCATAACATGCAAAGGGAAATGATTCATATCCAAAGTAGATTATAGAAGAGAATAAAGAAACTGTAACCTCTTTTTGCAGCTCCATATCGCAATGGTCATGAAACTTGAGGTGTTATGCTATAGGCTGGCACAAGTCAGCAGAAAATGATTTCTGTATATATCTATGGTAAGGCTGGAAAAGGATTCATCTAAAAACACAGCTCTAGGAATTAATGAAACTTAACTGCCCTCAAAATCATTATGTTTTTCCTGAAATCTTTTATCAAAGAATATGTCTGAAATTTATATTGTTAGTAATAAATGTTCCATATTAAGAATATACGTTCCCTGTAACTGAATCTCATCTAGAATATTTGCATTAAGGTGAACTTAATCATTCATCACTCAGGTGCCTAAAACATGACCTACCTTAAAAACTTAAGAAGCCTAGACAAGGAGGATAAGACTTATATATCAAGGGTATACTAAATTTCTGGTAGAGTTACTATTATATAAATATTAAAATAATGATCCTGAGTATGTCAACATTTTCACAATTCATAACTTTTCCAGTATAGTCCTGCAGAATTATTCTCTAACCGAAGCAACATAAACAGCTCATGCATGAAAGCAGAAATTAGAAAAAAACAGAAGTCTTTGTTCAGCAAAGACATTTTGCATAACCTTTATTAAGATGAGACACTAATGTTATAGACTTAGAGGCTTGGTCATGAAATGTTTTTTGAAATTCTATTCCTTTGCTTGAATAAAAGTCTCTTAACAAGTGCTTGAGTAGTTGCAATGGTTATATTATCAACCATAAACAGCTTTGCCCTGTTTTTTGATCCTGTTGCACTTCTGTTATGAAGAACAGGATTCGACACAGGAAGGATGAGTTTCAACCAGAGAATGAAATACCTAGGCTTGCATGTCTACAGATGTGCACGCAAGATTTAATTGCTTAAACAGAGGCATCTAATGATGTTTGAAACCTCCTCATGTAACCCACCTGATTTCTAGCTCTTGTTACAGAAGGTATGGATCTCCTGCAGTTATTGTGGTATAACTGCCAGCCCTGTTTGTTTGCTCAAAAAAAAAAATATATATATATATGATATTCACAAGGTCATTAAAATGGTACTAGATGCATAAGATTTAGCAACTGAACACTATTCTAGCTGTCAGTACTTGAAGAAAACCTAGCTGATAACATCAGCAGAGTAATTTAGCTCAGCTGAATGTAAACATCTAAGATGTGATTCAGTTATCCATAAACCCTTACTGTCTTTTGAGATAAACCTGCAGAAGATAGCTGCCTTTCAAGAGGGACAGCTAGAGTCCAGCCACAGTATCCTAAGACATCTAAAACTACTCAACTGGTTTTAGGTAATTCAATTTCCTATTACAGGATTATCTATTCAAAATCCTGGAACAATAAATGCCAAAATATCAACCAATATCAACAATGATGTCACAAGAAAGACCTCCCATTAGAGTCTTCCTCTATTTTATTTCACTCTGCTACAAAGAACAAAATGAATTATATTTTTCCTACTAAAGCAACATTAGCCTTTATACTTTCAGGTTTTGGTTTAAAATATATCATTGCTAGTGAACAGAAGTTTAATTTACAATCCAAGTAAAGAAGAGAAACATTATATAATATGGTCCTACTCCTACTCTCAAAAACACAGAATAATGATCTGTGTTGCAAAACACATTGCTTAATATTGTTCTGCAACATTTATAAATTCTTGGAAGATGCATATTATTAAACTATAATTCCTGTCCTGCAGAGATTTTTAGCCTGCACTCATGTTCTATTTTGAACATTTAAACATTACACAAGTTTGATATTTGCTTTTCAATTGATTCTAGTAAGCTTCATGTAGTAAACAACATGCTTCTAGTAAGCAACAAAATCTTTAAGAGTTTGCTTAAGGGAATGATTCAGTTGTAATTTCAATGGGATTGTACAAATTGACAGCCTTTCCTGCAAGCAATATGCCTCTGGGATGTGGTCCATCTTTGACATAGTAACACAAACATCATGATGAAATGAAGTATGATTATACTAAAGAAGGAGTATGCAAAACATACTGGTATGTGCAGCTGTATGCTTCAGCCAGTGTAAATCAGTGAAGCCAATTTAAGTTAGTGGATCCCTACGAATATTAGCTAAATCCCTGGCCCTGCATTTTCTTCTCAATAGTCTTGAACATCAGCATTGTTTTTAGTTTCTTATGAAATTCTATATTATAATAAAGTACTTAGGTATGTTTAGCCAATCAATTAGCTGGGTAAATGGAATAGTCTTAATGCTGTAATTGTGCAATTAGAGTTATTCGGTCTGTGTAGAGCTAGCCATTCTTAGATTAGTAGATTGATAAGGATACAAAGAGAAGGCCAAAGCATTTTTTTAAACTGAAACTTTATTTCATTATCATGTAATTGGGTTAGGTTTTATTTTATTATTCCATATTTCAGAGGGTATGATAAATTTGAGGTGCCCTGATGATGATGCTCATGCTAGGATTTGCCTTGTTCAAGGTTTATCTGGGGTAATGTAAATGTCCCAAGATTTTTGGAGCAGCCCAAATATCACATTTACTGTGGAATAAAATATATTGTGCTTTACTGGTAGCTTAACATTAGCACTTAAGCTTTTGTGTACAAATTCTAATGCATTGTTAGTTCTAACTTAAGAAGCAAATGCATATGAATGCAAAGATTATGGTTAAAGATCTTGCTTTCCTTTCTGTTATTTTGCTGATTTTAACAGAACTTTATGCTAAACATGAGAAAGCATGGGAAAGAAATATTTAGAAAAGATAAAAAGTACTCAGCAATTATTTTTTATTTCTATCAATAATTCTTTCCTGTGTAGGAGGATTTTACCACAAATTATAAATCATTTTTTTTACATTAATGAAGAATGGGATTCTTGCTATATTAATCACTGCTGTCTTTTTAGAGGTGTATGTGCAGTAAAAGAAGTTTATCTAGTTATAGATGTTTATTAATAACTATGGCAAGATATTAAACAACTCCTGGATAATGGCATGCAATTATCGCTGACAGTAAATTGTTTGAACAGTACTAGCAATACCTTTGGCCTGAGCCAACTGGTACTCTGCAACAAAATTCCTGGACATTGTTTGGCATTTGGCATTAATCAGGAATATTTCTGAATATACAGTTTGGATATGACCACTCTCTTTTAAGGCTATGTTGTGTTGGTTGGCATCTGAAATATGTGAAAATGGTCCCATGGACTGTTTAATTTATTAGGCTAGATATAAACTATATGTCTTCCCTAAGTTGTTCATCTATTGCTTTTTTTTTCTGTTTTGAAGAGTGTTTTTTTGTTATTAAAAAGGTCTACCTGAGCCAGTAGGTTATTTCTGACAGTGATAACATCAGTGCTTAAGGAGAGAGGGCAAGAAGTTATTTCCTGGTATAAGTTCTCAGCTTTTTAAAATCTGAAATATGACTTCTGAAGAAAGAGATTACACCTATACATCCTGTATTTCATGAGGCTGTGCAGCTCCTTCTTGAACCCATGCTGCAGCATCCTGCATCCTACCACAGTGCATTCTGCAAAGTGTGTGCACTGCCTAATTTGTTCCAGTGGTCCATCACAGTTTCTTCATGTTCGACTTTCTCTTTTGTGCCAACAGTGATTGCTCTATCCCTGTATGCTGGGTTGATCCTGCCTGGATACCAGGTGTCCACCAAAGCCAATCTATCATATCTGTCCACTGGACAGATGGAGAAAAATACAACAAAGCCATTGAGATAAGGACAGGGGGAGACCACTTGCAGCTACCATCATGTGCAAAACAGACTCGACTCTGAGAAACTAATTTAATATATGACAAAATAATATATTACCTAATATATTACGCAAATTAGAGTAGGATAATAAGAAATAAAAACAAAACCTTAAACACCCCACCCCTTTCTGGGCTCAATTTCACTCTTGAATTCTTTACTTCTTCCACCTCATGAGCTCAGGAGGATGTGGGTTATGGTTCCATTCATTGCACATTCTCTCTACTACTCCTTCCTCCTCACACTCCTCTCTTGCCACAAAGTGGGATCTCAGCCTGTTCACTACCTTCTCACATGAAAGAGTACCCATAAAATTGTTTATTATATTTTTTTCCAGTTCTGTACCCATGGATATGGATTCAGACACTTACTCCTAAATTAATCACAGCTCAACAAACCATTGAGCTACATACACAGAAATGTTACCTTCCACACTAGAAAAACAGGGCACCAGCTGCAACAGAAAGGAATGTTTTAATTTATATCCTATATTTTAATTTATATCTCTTTAGAAGAGAAAACAATGTGAGAAAATAGATTCCATGTCTTTAGGTGATCAGAGGAAGATCACTAGCTACTTTAATGGACAGTGTTTTAAGCATAAGCAATCCAGTACTTTGATTTTCTTGGATAATGCTAATTCTAGCATTATATTTGAGAAAGTGCTGTACACCATTGATGAAAGTGATCAATCAAGCTTAGAACATGTAAATCAAGCTTACAACATGCACAACCCCAACAGTATCTGTCTTTCTGCTGCTGAATATCTGCTCATTAGCAGGGGTTTATGCCAAATTTCAATTACACCTGTTAAATGATTTCTACCAATCAGAAGTTCCAAAAAACAGTGAGCCTAACTTGATAAGTTTCTAGTATCATTGTCTCTCTTCCCTTTAAGTGTGGATTCAGTTACACAAGCAACATTTTGTCTTTCTTCTGTGTGTAGGCTTGCTATGCTTTTACTTTGGACACTCTATTTATCTTTAGGTACATAAGGGATGCTGTCCCATCTTACTGCTCCTGCAAAAGCCCAGAAAGCACCCTTAGTGTAGGAATAAACTGCTTCCTGATTTGATAAAGTGATTTAATGTAATTATCAGGTTTAATAATTTCAGGGATGTTAATTTGGCTTCAGGCATACCAGGCATTTATTTTTTTTTTCATTAAAGAGAACTGTTTTTGTAGAAGGAAGCTTTGCAGAGTGTCCAGTTTGTAGGTAAATACAGAAGCTGAGAAATTAATTTTTTCAGTGTAAGACTTAATGACAATAAAGTTTCTAGTGTAGAAGTTATGTTGTTACTATTAAGAGAACATATGCTCATGCAATTCCCTCACTAATGATCTTTTAAAGCATTGTAACTTCTTTATAAAGATGATGCCATCCCTTGAGCTCAGATCAGATTCTGTGATTCTACCACAGTTTCTTGAAAAACCTGGGAATTTAGTAAATTCTAGCATCCAAAAGTGTAAATCACAGACAAACACCCTAAACAAAAATGTCAAAAAGTCATGTATCATATAGAATAAAACAAGGTCACCTTTTTTAAAAACTCTTTTGCTTTTTACCTTTTAAAAAATGAAGACAATATAAAGCATAAAATATGGGGGGGGGGGAGTATGGAATATTTATTCAATGCCCAGTACATCCACTAAAATTTAGATTTGTTTGAGCTTAAGAAAAACTGAGAAGTTGGGAATTTTTTTTCCCCTATAAATGGTGCTTTCCTTCACTCTGAACAATTTAGCATGTGCATCAACCCCATTATGACCTCTTTATCTTGCAGTGAATAATCTGCTGCATCTAATTCATGATAGGGCTTTGGCAGGGCGTCATTGCAGTAAGAGGGTGAAGCTGACTGCTCTTTGTAATTCTGACAGCATAGGAGACAGTGGACTGATGGGTCCAGGAGAAAGAATAAGCAACTGAGCAGGGAGTGATAAATACATGAATGTCTAACACTGCTTCTGACTAGTGACAAAAAAGCATTCTTTTTTCTGTCTGATATGGCTAACTAAGCAGGGAAACAAGCCCAGGATCTTTATATAATATTCTTAGCCTCAAGCAACTTGAAAATGTGAATCATAAACAGTAAGCAATGGAAGAAAATTCTCCAAAATATATTTTTAATTCTGCCAACATCAGCAGTCTGAGCTAGTACTGACTAGACATTAGAAAAGAAAATGAATAAAATAATAATAATAATTATGAGACATCTAGCTGCAAACAGAATTGAGTGCAGAGAAATGGTGATATAAGGAAATCCTCTGGCTTTATCTGAAAGGAGAACAGAAGCGCAATGGTCTTCTGTTTATTCTAAAATATGGCCTGGAGATAAAATAGGGTAGAGTCACATTTAGGGAAAACAGTCATATGCTTGGAATTTCAATGTATATGGACAAAGACTGTTAGAAACTAGAAGAACTGAACTCAATTATACTGAATGAATACAACTCAAACTTCTTATGCCAAGGGAGAATTTAGCCTAAAGTTTTCCTTTTTTTTGTAGTATTAAATTTGAAATAATTGTTTATATTTCAGCATGTTTACTCTGGTTCTCCTGGGTATGCTATTGTATGGAAAACATTTGCTGCATCAGACCTTTCAAAGATCAATAATTCCTAGTGTTTTCTGTCCTTGAGACTTCTATGATAATTCTGATGCAGAAAATTTTCATTGTATTGTCTTGCTAAAACTAAGAGATCTATCAGTTTATTTCTTTGTCTTTAGAATGTCATATGCTGAGGAGAAATCGTCAGGCTTAATAAAGAAATCTACTTAGATTCTCTATTTCAATCCCAATTATTACAGCTCTCTTTCCTGCTGGTACTATTAAAACCGTTATATTTCCATATTAGTTTTAGGAATATTTCAATTATAGAGGTCACGCAGTTATTAATATGGGCTCATGTGTCATCTGTAAACAAAATGTTTTTTGTTTTCAAAAGAAATAGCTAAAATGCTATTATCAAGATCTCCACAGTTTCTAACATTGATATGGTTAATCCTTAATCCCCTGTAGAGTTAATTAATACAAATATTCATATTGACTAAACTAGAGCACTGTGCTCATAAAAACACTGAACCTGGCTATATCTGCCAGTGCCAGAATGCATGGGTTGTTAATATTTAGGTAACACAACCTGCTTTCCAAAAAGACACAAAAGTTATCACTGCCCATATCCATCATAGACATACTAGCCTTGTTACTCAGCTTATCACTCAAAGCTAGAAATTGAGTGAATATGTCATCCTTAATTTCTCTATTCTCTTCCTTATACTACAGGTCTTTCCAGAGAATTTTCTTATGCTCCCTAACAGCCAGCCTTCTAACTATTTTAAGGTTTTTCTTCTTGAGCTTAATCTGAAAGACATATATAACTAGAGCTCCATGTTTCTCAGGCAAAAGCAGCAGGTCAGTTGAAACAACAAATCTCCTTTAAAACTGTGATACACATCAAATTATTATATGTTTGACTGACTGAAAATTAAGACTTCTGTCTGTGAAAATATGACATAAATGTCAGTCAAGTGCTTGAAAAACTCTGTGGGCTTTTTCAAACAGTACATTTAGTCTCTGAATAGAAAAATAAACCTTTCTTAAGTGAAAATACATTCCATTTCTTGAATGTTAATGGAAAATAATTGATTGATGTAAGGATAAAGAGAAGCAATTCTAATTTTATAAAGTTTTGTGCTGTGATGATAAAGTAAATAATTATTTAGTACAAAGCAAAAAAAGAATTTTCTTTGTCAAATCTATAAAAAGTGTTTCTCCTAGGATTTTTGTCTATCCCTGACTATTAGAACAATGATAATAATATAGGTCAAGATAGATTATTTGCTGCAATTCATATGGAAAAATAAGGTAGAATGCATATTTAAATTCTTGAACGGGTTGGGGCTTTGAGGAGCTCAAGTTGTGGTATGAGTGCTTTTTGGAGATAATTTATTCATGTGTAACTATCTAAAGAGAGTTCAAAGTGGGATATTGTTCAAAACTAGCCACATATTAAATGGAAAAGAAGATACAGAATAATTTTTATTGGAAGAATTTCCAATCTGTGTTTGTATTATATTTACAAAGAATTGTGATATTTTCTTTGAATTTAGTTATGGTTAAGTAAAAAAGATAATTAAAAAAACAGGGTGTGAAGAGGAAGGAACTTACAACCCAGTGTGTAGCATGAGAAAAATGAAGCTAAACAAATTTTTCCAAGAAAAAACATGTCTTTCAAAATTCATTAGTACCATTAAAAGACAAGCAAGGGAAAAAGCATCAAGTGATTGAAGTTATGTCTACCTAAGCTGGCTATGCAGTACATAGAGAAGACCTGTAGTGAAACCCCGTAGAAAAACAGCACTGAGCATTCTGTACATGTTTCAGGGTGGGAAAAAGGTGGGGGGAGAAGGGAATATTTAGAATTAGCTCTAGTCTGAATGCCCATTAATGGCTGTAGGATTCTGCATGTGCCCCTGGCGTGTGTCTTTTCATTTAGATTCATCAGAAAGGCATCCACCTCGTGCACTCCAGTACCTCTCTACAATGACAGCACAAGTACATTAAAATTAGAAGAACTGGAAGATTTGTTTCTCAGATTAACTCCTAAACTTGCCTAAGGCATTAATATAAACAACTCATGCAAAAAATAGAGGGCAGCTTCTCCATAAAGAGAATACTGTCGGAGCTTGGATTTGGCACATTTTTTCTTTAAGATGTCCAAAATTATCTGACTGCTTAAATCTGGTGAAATCAGACAAGGACTTCAGGGCAGGGCTCCCCCTCCCACACTTGGAGCAAAAGAAAGCATCAGAGCTTTTTATATTCAGTGAATGAGGGAAAGGCTGATTGAATAACAAGGGTCTGTGTTGCTGCAGGAAATAAGAAATTTTTTTTTCCTACAATTGCAGAAGAAATAAGTATTTGACATTGGTGTTGCTCTACATAAAATTTCTTAGGCATAATTGAACAACAGATTCTCTTCCTGGAAACAAATGAAATGAAAATGAGCATTACTTAAATTATAGAAGAAAAATCAAGAAATTATTAATCTTTCTAGTCACAAAAGTAAAACAGAATTTGTAAAGCCTAATCAAAAGAAATCCTAATTTAGTAACTTTGCAAACTTTGTTCAAAAGACCACAGAAATGCAATGTTTGAAAGGTACTGATACCACTGGAATTCATATAAAGTTTTAGCTATTAGATATAACCTTACAAGGTTCTGTGATCAGAGAAAATTGCTTTAGTACTACCTAGTTTGAATCTAACCAAAGGTTGGAAGCTCTGGGTTTTAAATCCCTGTGACTGAATAATTCAGAAATTTTAGATTGATACTGAGATTCTTCCTTAGCTCTACACTTTATGTATCCAGTTGCAACCAATCCTTATTGACAGAAGAAGCAGTATGTGTTGAAGTCATTGCAAGACCAGACAATACCTCTTTAGTCATTTACGTAGCAGATTTGCTTGATATCAGAGCCCAAGGGATTAATCTCACTTCCTCCAAACTGGAAGACGTTACTTGTAGTCTGACATTGTCCTCAAAAGTTCCTTCTGTAGTCAGCAGAGATAAAGAGGCACTTTTGTGGAGTGTCTAAGGTCATTAATGTGAACCTACCTCCGGAAGAGGTATTTTTCTCTGTTTACAGTAAAGGAGTCATAGAGAAACTAGTTTTGGCTTACACATGCAAACAAAAAATCCAACAAGAAACCCTGAGAAGAGGAGTTCAGACCTGTGTGCAGCTCTTTGCTTAATGGTTGTTGCTGCATTGGCACACCAGCTCCAAGTTGTACCTAAATTTCATAGAAGCCCATTTTTGATTACTGGGTCTATCACTGGACCATAAATCATGTTTTGGGTTCATTTTCCCCTCAAGCAACTCTGCTTTCAGTAGTGAAGTGCATATTCTTGGTTCTGTCTCTACCTGTTGTTCTCTTAATTTCTTCATATTTTTTTTTGTTTTTACTGGGGGAATTGGAGAGTGTTGGAGAAGAAAATAAACTTCTAATTTTATGCTTTGTTTATTTGAGCTATTGTTTGTATATGACTAGTTTAATCATGCACAACATTCACCCTTCATTACACTGAACATTGCTAGAAGTAGATGCCTCTGAGCACAATAATGCCTAATTTGCATTAATCTTGCTTTGCTCAATTCTTTTATACTGATGCAAACATGTGCCACAAATTGCTCTCCATTTTTTTAAACCACAAGAAATGCATAAACTACACTCTCATATTAAGTAGCACTTAATTTGCTGACCTCCTCTAAAGTAACTAAAAATGTTACAATGTTCTCAATTCTGAAAAAAAAGAACAAAAATGTCTCAAAACAGGCAACAAAACAGTGTCTGCATAATGATGCAAACAGGTAGCACAAATAAATAAATAATTACACTTAAATCTTGTTTTTTAAAATTTCTTCCCTTTCCCTATTGTCTACTTTCCTGCAGGTGATTGCCTATTCCCTATTCTCTATTCCTGCAGGATACAGGCCAACCAGTATAATTTAATTTGTTAGAGTATCTAGAAAAAGGCTTGTAGCCAAATATAGCTTTCATATAGCTGCCACTGAAATTAGCATTAATTCTGTTTTCCATTTAACTTCTCCAATATATACTACTTCATTGTCATTCATTACAATTGTTAAAGTTGTACTAGAAGTTATATTTTTGAGTTTTGTTTGTTTATTTTATTGTTTTGTTTTTGTTTGTTTGATTTTTTTCCAGAGAAGTCTACACTCCTCCAATGTATTTAAAAGATTATGATGCTGTAGGATGTGTATTTATAAGCCCAGGAACCACAGAGGTTGTGGAGAAAAGCAAAGATCTCCCTAAAGGGGAGCTATAGAACACTGAATTGGCTACTCAGCAGAAGCAAACAGGGTGCTTTCCATCTCCCAGGTGACCTAGATTCTCTCTTTTTATCCAGTGATAATGGTATCCACGTCCTCTTGTAGTTTAAATTAAATACTCAAACAAGCCTGGAAAAAAGAATGATCAGCACCTGATGGCTATATTTTGTCTTATTATTATCCCTATTTTGATCCAGCTGATGTAGAATTTCATCTTAAGCAGTGGCCAATTCTTTAAAAAAAAATCGGAGAGTATACCCAGCTATATCTAAGATATACAAAGTAACTTAAATCCTTATGAAAATGCTCCTTTTTAAAACAGATCTGCTTTAGCACAGTCTCAAGCTAGGGATCAAGTTACATCTGCATATTCTCTAATCATTTTTTGTTTCTTTCAGTAGCATTTCCAGAAAAGGTCTTGTTTCTTGTTTGGTTGCTGGTGAAAAAAAAAATATACATGAATCTCCTGAGGAAAAGCTGGTGCTGCAGGTTCCAAGCAAGATCATGTTTCAGTCTATAGCCTCTTTTAAGATGCCTGGGATATGGTCTAATTGAGGTTAACTCTATGTTCTACTCCTAGCTCTGGAAAACTGTGCACGCATTTAGTTGCCTGCCTATGCTTTGTAATTACCTCTGAACTTGTGCCAAACTCCATCCCTCCAGACTTGAATGCAATCCAGTTGTTTCAAAGATGTCACTGGAACCCCAGCTCACGAGCTACATCTTATTGTCATAGGGATAACTTAGCAAGACAAACACCTTAGCAGGAATGGGTACTCAAACCCTTACACACGTCCCAAACATTGTGCATCAACAGCTGTGTAAATGAGTTGGAATGTTCACATACTCAGAGACACCTGCATGGGAAAGATGCAAACCACAGCAGAATTTGCCATAAGAGCCATTGCTGAAAGGTGAAGGACATTATTCTGCACACTGTCATCTCCTCCCTGTCCTATATAGATTCTCAAGGAGAATTTTATCCATGAAAACTGTCAGAATTCCAAACTGGAACAGCTTTCAGAGGAGATTAACCTTCTCCATGGCACAGCAATTTTCCCTCCTGAGGAAAGCCATATTATTTCAGTCTGAAGAAGGTGTCTATTACTTTAGAATTTAAGAACCCACATGTTTCTTCTCAGAGAGAGAAGCAATTACTTTAACTGCTGTGCTCAGCATGAAAATGTTTGGGGGAAAAATGCCTCTCTTAATCATATTTTGACATCTATAATATGAATGGGGCTAAGCATATGAAAAACTAAAATAAAATTTTAAAATGTGTACCTATAATAACTATCATGAAACTATAAAATACGACGTATAACTTATTAATATTTTACAGTGTGGAAATGCATTTTAATGAATTACTCTATATTGAAGTTTTGAGAGTGTTTTCTCATTAAAAAACAGTTTCAGTGAAAGATATTCTCATACACAAAACCATACTTTGGCTATCTGAGTAACTATAGGCCTTGATTTATTATTCATTAACAGTTCTTTGTTAACAATTGAACAACTTTTGCAGTGAAAAGAGAAAACTCTTCAGTGTTTTTCTACATCTGACAAAGAGGATTCACCCTGTAATCTTAATATACAACTTTGAATGAAGGGTTAGATTACCAAAATATATATTCTATTATTAGGTAATCTATTTAATTTTGGAGGTTCTATTGTTTTTGCTACTAGTTAAAGTACATGGAAACACTGACACAAAATAGCACTTGAAGAAGTACTTTGTCCTCCATTTTCTGTCCAGCATAGGAAAGGATAAAATAGTTGCATAGCTGATAAAAAAAACAAAAAAAAAATCTCAAAGGATTTGCCTCTGATTTGGACCATAGAGGTAAAAATGGTGAGGGTATAGCAGGTGTAAAGGGGAAGACTCATACCCACTTCTGTGCTGAACTGGTCCCTTTCCCTCATAAAATCTCACTGCATTTTCAGGGGCTGGTACAGTGCCAGAAAAATACAATCTCCCAAGATAGAGGGGACTGTCTACTTTAAATTACTGGCCACCTTTCACAGTTACACCACTGTTGAGAGGAAAGCCTGTGGGAGAGATTTTTAATATATCACAGTAGATCTTGATGTCATGTCACTTATCAGTGTGAGCCTTTCCTAAGCTTCTTAGAAATCTACTGCTCAATCAGTTAGTTTACCTTTCTTTTGCCCTTTCTTCTGCCCTTTCTTCTCTCTCCCTTATCCCTTCGTTTCCATGGAGGAAACTGATAGACACAAGGAGGTACAGAACAGTCCGGGACTGTGTGTAAGTAATTTTTGGTGGCAGGACTGTAACGTGTATCCCTCTCTTTCCTGGTTCCCTCAGAGCCTCACTCCATTGGAGTTCTCCTTTTCAGAGAGCTCCCATTGTGAATGGTTTCCACAATCACAATTGCTGCAAAAACACTTGATAACCTTAATCTGTATTATCTTTCGAGAGGAATCAATTAAAGGGGATGGAAAAGGCTAATGACTTGAATATTTTGTTCTACACTACAGCTTGCTGGAGCCCATGAGTGAATCAGTGTAATTCAAGTCTCTAAGTGATTAACTCAGGAATTTTCATGAGCAGTAAATTCACTGCAAAAATAAGGCCAAAAGGTAAAAAATATATTGAAATTATAATCAGGTAGAAAAAAAATCATTCTTAATACAAAGTTTATAGCCAAATAAACATTATAAAAAGGAGCATTGAAAAACACATTAATTTGAGGGCACCTTCACCCTTCCTTGTTCTATTTCAAGAGAGTAACAGGGAGATTAAAGCAGTAGGAGAGATATAAATGTCACACTAGCAATTTATTTTAGTGCTATTGAAAAAAGACCTCTAAAAACAAACAATCTGGAGAGCTAGAGAAGGCTTGATCTAAATCTGTGTTGAGGAAGGAAGACAACATAAGCATTTGCAAAGCACAGTTTTTGGAGAACCCATTATAAATAATTTTACAGGGGTCTAATGTTCTAAGGTCTCTTTGAAGCTCAGTTTTGCCCTCCTTAAAATGTTTCCTTAGTGCTAAAGAAAAGCTCATATGAGGTCCAGGGAATTCAACTGCAAACTGTGCAGAGTATTGCCATCTCTTTCTACATCTTATTTGGTATCAGCTCAGAAATGTAGTGTGTAACCTGTGTATAAAAAGACCTAGCTTTAAAAAAAAAAAATCTGAATAGTGCATATTTCCAAAACTTGAGGTAATTTAAAAGAGAGTGTATCTCCTTTCCGCCGTATTGACTGTTGACATATAAGTGGCTTGAATTAATTATCACCTTTGGTGACCCAGATCTTCCAGATATTTAGTTTAATAGAAATAAGTTTGCTGTTGTGTTTGTAACTCACATCATAAATTACACTTCTGCAAAGACAAGGTGGTTCTGTGTTTTGCATAAAATAAAGAACATTTTTATACATAATATTGCTGCATTTTATTGGAAATATTCCATGAGAGAGCTGAAGCTGTTGGACACTCTGAATACCACATAAAGTGATACTGAGAAATTACACCCCATTATTGAAATTAGATGTAGAATAGGACTTTGGAGTATCTCCCTATATTAGTCAGAAGACATAAAAATAGCTGATTTTGGTTTTGTTCTTAAAACAAAATCTGGGTTTAGGAGCAGCAGTGTAGGTTTTGTAAGCAAGTATTATGAAAAGAGACTTCTAGTTGTCCAAGTCCATGCTTACAAGGTTTCAGTCTTGTCTCCTAATCCTGCTTTCTGCCTCCACCATTGTTTCTGTCTTGAGCAGCTTGTCTGATCTTTACAAGAGCATACAGACCTACTGCAAAGAGAATTGTTGGGCACCTTTATTAACATCGTCATGCTGCTCTGAAAATATGGTGAGCTATAAAACTGTAAAATAGTTTTATTGTCATTGTGTTCCCAAAAGTGGCTAATCTCCCATAAACAATGATCATAGGTGTTCTATGAGTCAGAGAGGTGCCATCACTACTGTCTGTAATGAAGCCAGGTTGCCAGTCTAATTGTACCTATATTTTGACCTGTTTCTTAGCTGTCGATATAAAACAGCAAGATTTAGACTATCAAATAACACTTGTATTCAAGAACTTCTTCTAATAAAAATAAAAATAAAAATAATTAAAATAAAATTAAAATTAAAATAAAGAAATTAATTTTAAAATCTAATAATGATAAACACTGAATTATAGTATTTAATGAAAATAAATACACTTTTTTGGTGCTCAGAAAAAGCTGAACTTCAGTCTTCCTTCAATCTGTTTTTCTTCCTAATATTAAAAAAATGAGGACGGTATGAAATTGACGGAACTATTGAAAGTAGTCCATTCAGAGAAATTTGGAGTATAAAATGGTATCATAGGAAAAATTATTTTCAGCCACAATATTAATGAAACAAATCCAGATTTCAAATTCCTCCGTCTAGCAGTTATTTCATTAAAATTTCAGTGTTGCCTGAGTTCAGAAGTGATCCTTGTCCTCCCAGGGCTCTTACCCACGGGTTAACAAGGCTGCAAGCATCAAGCCCCGGTTCAGCAAAGCACTTCAGCAGTCTGTAGGGGAGTGAGGTGATAGATCACATATGGTTCAAACACCCCCTAAACCCACTTGCTCAGAATATATTGATAATAACATCAGTCATACAAATTAGACATGGAAAAAAAAAACCTATTGAATCATGCTGCCTATCACCCTGGAAATTTGTGACTTATCACATTGGGATATTTGTAGTAGGCTACTAATTTTTAGTCTGAGTGCTCAAGTCATGGATATGTTCTTCTGAATCCTGTTTAACACAGAAATCTACTGATCTTCTAGGAAAGCTTGGGGGTTTTTCCTTCTATTGTTAAACCTAACTTAGCTTTCATAATTTTTGTACTGCCCCTATGTTTCTACATGATGAAGCAATTCAAATTGGTCTTTCCAAATATTTTAAACACTTAGTTAAAAGCCATAATACATATAAATTATTTTTTAAACAGTACAAGAAATTAATAAGGAAGTGACATAAAGTAAAATGTAGCAATACATAACATGAAAAATAATTGCATATAAAAATACTTGCATGTATAATATAAACCAAATTAATCACCTTAATAAATAATTTCTGAATATACCAAAATGAAACTGTAGGAAAGGAAGGAGTCTTTTTATAACAATATTATTATGGCTTTCTTGTCTGAAAATAAAAATTCTAAATCAAATCAATGTTATCTAATTTGTACTTTTTATTGTACCTTCTTATACTCTATCTTAAATGCTTGAGAATTTTATATATGTATGTTTTCATATATTTATACCATGCTTTAATGCAAAGTAATTATACAAATGTATAAAAACAGTAAATTCTTTAATTCAAGAAAAATTACCATAGAGGCATAATGAGACATCCAGTCACTTTGAAAAGATTGTATCTTTTCTTTGAGCACTCTCCTGTCTATATCATAATATCTTCTTTGTAATGTCTTGCTTAGAATTGTGTGTAATTTTCCAAAGACTGTCACACTTCGATCACACACCACAGTGTGGTGTGCAGTTTTTATTTTCTGCTGCAAGACTTAATGTTTTTTGGGGTTTTTTTTTGAAAGCATGCCTTAAAAATGAGTTGACATTTTCATGCCCCACTGTATAAAAAACATGTGTTTTCATCCTTACACATAGAGTTGTTTTCAGAACTACTACTGTCCAATTTACTGCTTCTGTAGAATGCCTGTGATATTTTTCTGTCTTTCAGAATCAAGGAATGGTAAAATCATTTCATTTGGTAAAGACTTCTAAGATTATTGATTTTAACCCAGCACTTGAAAATCTGCCACTAACCTACATCTACACATCTTTAAAGCACCTATAGCAATTGCAACCCCACAATCCTCTGGGCACCCTATTCAAGTGCTTGAAAACACTCTTTGTGACAATTTTTTTCCTAATATCCAAACTAACCTCCCCGGAAGCCACTTGAGTCCATTTCCACTTTTTCTTTTGCTTGCTACCTGGGAGAAGAGATTGAACCCCACCTGGCTACAACCTCCTTTCATGTAATTGTAGAAAGTGTGAAAGGAATAAGTCTCCCTTCAATCTCCTTTTCTCCAGACTCAACAAATGCAGCTCCCTCAGCCACTTGTGCTCTAGATTCCACTGGCCCTCTCTGAAGCACCACAATGTCTTTCTTGATATGAGGGGCCCAAAACACAACATAGGATTCGAGGTGTGAGGCCAAAAAGGGTACATCAGGGTACAAAGAAAAATTCCTTCCCTGGTCCTGATGGGTACACTTTTCCTGATACAGACCAGGGTGCCATTTGCCTTCTTGGCTGCCAGGGCACTTTGAGCCAGGTACTGACCTGCTGGTTCTTCCTGTTTCTTCCCACATCACTCACTGAAACTGGAAGGGTAGAGGAGGGCACTTGTGCCCCTGACCCCCTAACTAGTTATCCCAAGGCCCTGAAATGCCTCCTGATTACCCTGGGACTTGCAAATTCATTTCTGTCCACTTGAAAAATCAGTAGTGGATGGCAAACTGAGGGCTCTACTAGGATAGGAAGATTTCCCATCACAAATTTAACCTGGTCTCCAGGGAGGTAGCAGACTTATCTAAAAAGTCTGAATATCAGGGTTTCTCTTCCCATTAGAAGCGAGTCTCCTATGACAATGACCAATTTTTTTTCTCTATAGAAGCAGATTTGACACAGGGCATGGACTGACAACCTCAATGCCACCTCCATGCTAGAAGAATCATCATCCTCATTATTGTTCAGTTTCATCTGCAGAGCCATTATGACTGGGCACCTGGGAAAGGAGGGAGCAGTCACAATGGAGGCATGCCTGCTGTGTCTAGGAAGGAAATTTTCAACATTGTTCCCTATTCTTACATTTAAAAATAATAAAAAATGTATGTTTTACCCTTGTTCATTTCTGTAACAATTCACCTTTTTTTTATTACATTACTTCTGAGGGGCTGCAGCTGAGATCAGTAACCCGCTGTGTCAGGCATTATGTGAGCATAGAGGTATTTTCTGATGCTAGTTGTAAGATAATTGTCTCCTTGTATTACTTCCCTGTCCTCAAAGCATCTCTTTAGTATTATCTGTGAATGTAATTAATGCTATTTACTTCTCTCCTGGGTTAGTAAAGATATTAATCCCTTACTTAATACAGATCCCTGCAGCACCGTGCTACACACCTCTTCCCATCTGGATATATTGCTGACGTTATCCTTTGTTTATGCTCTTTCATCCTCTTTCAATCTTTCAATGAGACAGTGTTTCTATCGAAGCCAATTTTAATTAATGTTGACAAAGATTTTAACATGCATTGCAAACCAAATATATTGCAGCTATCACTTTTCATGTCCTCATTTTTCTTTGCAGTTCTAGTTAAAAAAATAAATCAGATTTATCTTCTCCCTCTTTGTTCTTTCTGCATCTATTCTGCCTCTTCCTACTAGGTGCATTAGCCTATAGAAATTCATGTTTTTTTCCTCTTGCCATGAGCTTTGCTATTTGAGGAAGAACAAGGACAAATCAAAGCAAGACAGCGAGCAGGATGGCTCCAGTCCAGCAAAGCAATGAAACACATGGCCATCTTTAAACCCAGACATAATCTTGCTGGAGTCAATAGAAATACTTGCAAAGTTCTATCTACCCAGCTCAAGGCTGCTGTGCTGCATATATAAAAGGATCATGTGCTAATTGTCTCATATTTCCTTTTGTATTTATAAATAGTTTCACTAACCTTTCAAAGACTTTCAAGTTCACAAACCTTTCAATCTCTCTTCATTCTTTCTGATATTTGAAGCAGTGATGCAATACATATTTGAGGTAATATGTTTTAACACAGTATAATGCAAAATAGTAATATTTTCTGAATTATATACTTTTACTTCCCTCCATTATTCCCTAATTCTCATTATAACTGAAAACTTTTCAACATATATTCATATCACCTGTTTATACAATTAGCTTATTAGTATTATTTATTTATTCGCTAAAAAAATATTTCAGTATTTCAGTCACTTTTGAAACATCATTAATTTCACCCTTCCTCAGGACATACTTGATTTCTTCAGCAGCAAATGCAATTTTACTCTGTACCCAGCAGCATAATGGTTCTTGTTTACAAATGTTAATTATTTGTGTGGGTTTTCTGTTCCCAACATTTTCGGCTCTGAACTTATAATCAGAGCAAAAAGTAGGGGGAGGAGAGGGGAGGGAACTTTCCCCCAAATAGCAGAACAGCTTTATTTGTGAGTGTCATGGGAAGCTAGAAGGAGAAAAGAAAGCAAGTAAATGCCTTAGCCTGAGGGAAAGGATTTCTAAGGATATGCTCTTACATCCAGCTGGGACTGGTCTCCTCTTTAGCTCAATGGATTAAAAAAAAAAAAAAAGAAAAAAACAAAAAAAAAGGGAAAACAACCCCATGGCCCCACACCCACAGAAGATACAATGGGATTTCAGTACTCAGAGGTAATCTCCCCTCCACAATTGAAACACAGCTTAACTAGCTTTAAATCAGACTATCTAATCAACTGAAATCCAACGAAAAATGGCTTCTGTTATGCCTTAGAAGCAGAGTGTGGATGAGGAGATTATCTGGGGTGAGATTAATGACTTTAGAAAGAGAACTTTAACTACTTTTTAATAACACACAGTTCAATGTGGTTGAGAATATGGAAGCTCAGATAAAACCCTTTAGAAAGTAAGAGCCATCAAAGCAGTTTGGAAATGTCTAGCTGCTCAGATACAGTAGTGGGCAGAACTCATTTTCATCTGTGCTTGTCTGAGGTGATTCCTTATTATCATTCTATAAATTTCACGCTAGGCAGAAAGAGAACGAAAGACTCAATAGGTTTTTTGTCATTAATGGTTGTCATTTTGATTAAAAAAAAAAAAAAGAAATACTATAGTTTAATGGGTAAATGCAAATGACCTCAACACTGCAGTTTTGTACTTCAAAGAGGAATAAATTTGTTTTGAAGTTTATTTGGTAGATGAATTGCTGTCAGAGATAAGCAAAAAGTTTAGTACTCCCAAGGGCTCTGATAATGCTTCAGAAAGGAAAAAAATTTGAGAATTACCACACTTGTGATCAAACCTCATAAAAATTAAGGCTAGTAAACAGCTTTTCTAATGTCAGTCTAAAAGATGAGCCAAGGAGGCTTGTGAAACACAACATTATCAGTTCAAAATTCACAAACCTTGTTATTTTTTTTCATAATTTTTATTCAATGACTATTGCTTCCACCCTAAATTAAATATATTCTTCTTACACAATATCACATCCAGATTTAGCTTTCACAATCAAACTCCTATATGTGGGTGAAATTAACAGCTATGGAAGAAAGCATTCTTCCCCACAGTTCCCTTGATAGGCAGAAGCAGGGTAGTAGCTCTGAAAAGATAATTTAAATAACAATTGAACCATTGTACATGAATGACATTTCATATAGACTCTTTGATTATCATATTCCATGCTCCTAGGAGTTATAGGGCAAAAACAGAAGACAAAATTACCCTTTCTATGCTATAAATTTTTTTCTCCAAAAATGTCTCTGATTAAAGACATATAAAAGGCATGATTTTACTTTTGAACTATACAGACATCTCTTCGGTATTAAACAGAGATACATGTACATTTTTAAACACTGCATTGCATTGATGTTTTTGAATGTCATACTGTAATTGGAAGATACTGCTGTCTAAGTAAATTTATGCTGATTTGTATCTCTTGTGAATCTCTCCTGGTAGCAAAGTTGTAGGTGTTTATAGCCTCCTCCCTCACTGATACATACTGTCCTGCAAAACTTTCTGACAAGGCTGACTTGTCAGTACTCACTAGCAGCTCAGCAGTTGATGCCCGTTCAAAGGGTATACTTTGTCTGACTTTGCTTTTTAACATCAGACATATACAACAAGACACAGCTCATTGTGTGTTTGCTTCAGAAAAAGCTCCATGCTGTCAACATGACAAAATCAAGTACAAGACAAGCCAGGACACTGTAAAAATCATTTATCCTCAACTGCATGTAAAGATAGCATAAAACAAGGAATACAAGCCTTGACAAGGCATTTAAATGCTCACAACTTTCTGATATCAACCAAGTCAAAAATATTTTATATTAAGGTCTAAGACGAACAGTAATAACTGGAACAGAGGCAGGCTGTCTCTGCAATGTTTCTTATGTTGACAGAGACACACAAAGGAGCAGCTGTGAGACTCTGTGGGCAGCTCATAGCTGCCCTCTGGTTCAGCTTTCATCCATGGAGCGCAGCAAGGAAGGGAGCCTTGGCTGTTTCTTGGTAGAAACAAGCAAAGCAGTTCCAGAGCATCTCCAAATGCTTCTGATGTTCTAACCAACATCCGAATAGGGTCATCACTTCAATCCTACATATTTTTTTTATATATTTTAAGTCCGGCACATGATCTTTATCTACCCTCTGTGACTTAGGTGACAGTTCAACAGCTATGAATGTCACTCCAGGCAGAAATACCAAGCAAGGAAAACAACTGCATTTTAATGTCAGTTTCCTGTCACACATCAAATCTGCATGCGAACTCAAAAAGAGTCATACAGTCTTCTACCATATAATTTTTATCTATTCGCATTTTGCTAACACAAATTTTCTTGAGATGTTCACCTTACTTCACTTAAAGCATTCAAGGTATCTGTGTATGATTTTGTAGGTTTCACTGATTGTTGGTGGTGATAAATCTACATAGGTTTATAGAGTAAAATAGACATTTCATTCTCATTTTAAAATTCAGACCTCAGTTTGGCTGAACCATGTTTTGGAAAATTCTCTCTCTCTCTCTCCCTATTAAGTACAAAATAGGCCTTGAGGTCAAATTTCCAGGTTTGCAACTGACCTAGGCATCTAAAATTGGACCAGATGAAGCTAGAGAATAACCTCTGCATATGGGATGCATATTGTCACTTGAAGGGCTTTTAGTTAGATGATACTTCCAAGTCATGAATGTGTTAGGAAGTAAATAAAGCTTGATTTATTTCCATTTGCCCTTCAGAATATGTTTTGAACTGAAGCTACTAGTCTTTTTACATATATATACTCTATCCTTCAGTCTTCTTTTAATTATTCACAAGTTTATTGTACATCTGCTGTGTATGCAGTTCGTCAGATAAACCTTTGGTAGTGCTATTACATTTCAAGAGCCCAGAAGGGAAAGAGGTGCCTTTCTGTTGCTGTGAGCGAATTTGTAGACTCATTAGTGAACTGAGGTTCATACACAACTGACGGTTAGTGTTTTCACATGTTCTTTAGATTCATATCCATGAAGTAGTTTCTGCATGAAAAATTAAACTTTTGCACTAAGTAATTTTCCTGGTAGTTTTTTTTTGTTGTTTGTTTGGGTTTTTTTTTTGTTTTTTTTTTTTGGTATGGGTTTGGTTTTGGGTTTGGTTTTGGTTTTGGGTTTGGCTTCGTTTGGTTTGGTTTGGTTTTTTTTTTTGGGGGGGAATTGTTTTTTGGTTTTTAAAAATTGGTTAGATTTTTTTGTTGTAGTTTTGTTGTTTCAGGGCTTTTTTATCTGTAAAATATTCAGATATAACTCCTCAAGTTTGCAGTTAGGGCACTTCAGCATTCCATCAACAGTCCATGTGGTCTTCTTCTTTCCCAAGATGAAAACTATAATACCATTCAATACAGGGTGCATGCAATCAAATGAACTTGGTGATAGACCATGGTAAATAAATACGAGTTTTTTTTTTTTTTTATAAAGTGCTCACAAAAAAAGTCTAAGAATTTAGGCCTGTTATTTTTATCAGACAAAAAATTCCTAAGATTTTCACTTTGTAAAGTCAGGTTGACTACTGTTAATTTCCTTGGAAGTTACTCTTGTTTCATCAGCAAAGAGAACTCAATACACATTAGTTACTTCGAAACAAATTATTAATTAAGTTAATTACAGAAAATACACTTTCGAAAAAAAGAGAAACAGTTATTCATGTATACTTCTTCCCATGCTCTTCAGATCACCTAATGAATATTACAACTTATAAAACCTCTGGAGGTAAAGTTGATTTGGTTTCTTCCCTTAAGAGGCTGGGTCAATGCTGATCATTTATACAATATTTATTTCCTTTTACTAGACCATTTATAAAGATCTTAGTGAAAGGTAACATTAGAAAATAAATTTATACATTTCTTTGTCAATATTTTTGTTGGTATTTGAAACCTTGTACTGCTTGTTGGAGAGAGGGCACAGAAAACTCCAGGTCTCAGCCCAGGTAACTACACTCCACCTCAGGAAAATTCCTCTTCAGTGTTTTTTAGAGTGAGAATTTATTATTTTCTTTGTCCTATTCTTTTGTATCTTGCTGTGCAAAGTGAAACTGCTCCTATGTCTCATTATACACCTTACTGAGCTGTAGCAGTAAAGCCACTGCCAGACCATCTCCTTTTGTCAAGTGATTCTTAGGCCATTTCTTGTTTATATCAAGTCAGCACTTACACACAGGTAATTTTGCCACAGCTAACAGCACTTAGTGTTTCTCCACAGGATACTGCAAAGTCTAAACACTTTCCCGGCTTATCACACACAGGGATTTCAAAATTGTCAGTATAAACTATACCTATTCGGTAGAAATACTTGGTACTCTGCAGTTTAGATAGGAAAGTTTGGTTTGTCAATTCTTGTAGAAATACAAACCTGGTTTCCACTGCTCTCTTCTTGAATTTTCCTAGACAGAGGATCAATAGCACAAACACATTCCAGCTGAGAAAACTCTTTAAAAATGTGTCTAAAGGCATTGCTTTCTAAACTGAGCTTTCCATTAGGCACCCAGTTGAGATGACAATTCACTGTCAGGAGCTGTTAATTGAATAAAGAAACAGCAACATATTTTTCCAAAAACATCTTTCCCTCATCAGGTTTTTTTTCTTTTCACATTAACAGTCGTGTGAACATTTTGTAATTATTTTCTGTCCACATTATCCACATTATTAGCATTTCTATTGCATTTTCATAAGATGCTGAAAATTAATTATTTTGCATCCACTGAAAAGTCATGAATTCTTTTCTATAAAGCATCTATGAATTCACTAGTAGAAGCATTTTGGTTCCTACTGATGCCCTGTGACTACATTTATATCAGTGAATTGAACAAGCTTAGGTTTTTTTCTCTGAGAAAGAGTCTAATCAACATAGCAAAATCCACATTCATAATATCAAAATCTGTTTCTCAGGCTGACTTTGGCAAAAAGTTTCTGTAATCTCCAGACTCTGTTCATATCCAGGGAATACTTGACAAAGCGGTAGCTTAGGTCAAAACTATTCCAGTGGCCACTTAAAATTTTCAGTTATAATAAACATCTAGCACCTGGAAACATTTCTTACCACTGCCTAACTAGTTTAGACACAGAACAATATAAGTTTTTTGAGATCTTCATTACTAGGTATTCCACACACTTGAAAAATATTAACAAAACTAAAGGTATACTGAAAAAAACCCAAAACAGCCCTATATCTAATATGTATGACTTGATAAAATTCTTAAGATAAGTAGTTTGCATAGTTTAAGATGATACATTTATGGAATAGAAATTCATAAATTATCAAAATGGATTATCAAATACAGAGAAGCAACACATGGTTTGTAGTAGCAGAGCTGATTAATAGCTTGAAAACATTTAGAGGTCATAATGTGCTACTGTGCCTACTTGCATATTCTTCATTATCAGGTTCCAGGTAGGTTTTTTGATTTTTTTTTTGGTGGGTTTTCTTTTGTTGGTTGTGGGTTTTTTTTTGTTTTGTTTTGTTTTTGTTATTTTTTTTCTGAGTAGATAAGAATTCCTTTATTTCTTGACTTCCTTTTCATCATTCTATGTGAAAAATAACCTGCATAACACGGCAAAAATGACATAGACCCCATCCCTTCTTCGGGCTATGGATTTCACACAGGCTATTGACATTTTGTTTGTAATTCAATGAATGATGCTGCATCCACTTGGCATTCAGTCACTAGTGGTATCCCCCAGGGCTCACTATTGGGGCCAGCCCTGTTTAATATCTTTATTGATCTGGATGAGGGGATGGAGGGTATTCTCAGGAACTACAACACAGTTGTGCGGGAGTGTTGATCTGCCGGAGGAATCTGGACAGGATGGATCAACAGGTCAAATCCAACAGCATAAGTTTCAACAAGACCAAGTGCCAGGGTCACAATAACCCCATGAGGTGCTACAGACTGGGGAAAGAGTGCCTGAAAAGCTGTGCATTGGGAAAGGATCTGGAGCTGCTCTTCAACAGCCAGCTTAACATGATCCATCATGTGCCCATGTGGCCAGGAAGGCCATTGGCATCCTGCTTTCTAACAAGAATAGTGTGGTCAGGAGGACCAGGGCAGTGATTTCCCCCCTGTACTCTGCATTTGTGTGGGCACACGTCAAGTGCTGCATCCAGTTCTGTGCCCCTCGCAACAAGAAGAATATTGAGGTGCCAGGGCATGTCCAGAGAAGGGCAATGGAGCTGGTGAAGGGTCTGGAAAGTAAATCATATGAGGAGCAGATGAAGCAGCTGGAGATGTTTAGCCTGTAGAAAAGAAGGCTCAGGGAAAGCCTTATTGCATTAAGAGAAATTTTAGCAAGGTGGAGGTTAGCCTCTTTTCCCAGGAAACCAGTGACAGGACAAGAGTACATAAACTCATGTTGCACCGGGGAGTTTAGATTGTACATGAGGAAAAATTTCTTCACTCTAAGGGTTGTTAAGCATTGGAACCAGGCAGGTGGTGTAGCCACAGTACAGTCACCATCCCTTGAGATGTTCAAGATGTTCAAGAAAAGTCTAGCATGTCACTTAGGGCATGTCAGTATGTGCTATGTCACTATGTGCTATGGAAAAGGTGATAATCAGTCAAAGGTTGAACCTGATAATCTTAGAGGTCTTTTCCAGCCTAAATGGTTCTCTGATTCTGTGATTATTTCTGTTATTAATGCCTACCATATAATTCTGGATCTGTATGTGTCTCAGCATGTTGAAGTCTCTCTGGAGAGTGAAAATCATCAGACTTTAGTAATTTTCTCTTTCTTGTTTAAAAATAAAATTTTTTAAAGACTGAGCAGAATGGAGGAAAGATAGTCTCCTTCAAATAGTAAACGGTGCAACAGTCATGATGCACCTGGTGGTAACAGAAATAAATGTCTTGTCTAAAATAAGTAGAGTATGGAAAGGGGAGATAGACCACTTTTCTGTAGTCTAATGGGATGTTACATATAAACTCGGCACTGATCCTTCATTGGATTTTCAGGAATGGCTGTCTCTTCAATATGATCAAGTTTTATAAATTTCATGCTTATCACTTTCATTCTAGCCTAGACTTCCAAGGCTGACTTAACATATGTCTTCAAAGTCTTCTTGATGTTACTGCCTCAGGTTCCTTAAATTGGGAGACTAGATTATGTCAATTTCCATATTTCTATTAGGAATTTAGCATTAAAATTCTGTTGTTCCTTGTGCTTTCCTATTGATCCTACACTGTGAAATTTAATTGAAAGAAAAATTTGATTAAAAGAAGATATTACTCCTGTAATGAATATCTGCATGAATCTTTAAAAAACAGTTTTAAATATCTTCAGTATCATTAACATTTGTGTGTGTTTTGTGGCATAAAGGTCATGTCTTTAGAAGAATTTTGAAAGCTCTTCATAATATTACATAATCATATTTCTTCATAGGAAAATTAAACCTTTTCCTGCAAAGTTTACAATCAGCCTGTTATCCTTTTGGATTTGCTGTTGAAAAAGTCAAATGAGCAATCTGCTTACAGCAACCAATCAATCTCTGCAATGTGCAAACTTTAAAATAAAAATAGTAATTTAATAATCTTCCTATCCTACAGTTAGGAGATTACATATTCTTTCTTTATGTATTTTTTCCCCAGATACAATGTACCAGTCTGCAACAGTGTTCCATTTAGTGCTAAAAGTAATAGACTAATGGCTTTGCAGAAAATAATATTTTATTTCATTAAAGGTGTAACATGAAAAATATTACTTTTTCCACTTTGACTCACACATCATCCTCGAACCCTAAAGTTTTAGAGCTATCAAAAGGTAATGAAACTGTCTAAATGTCTGAATGCCCTGATAAAAAAGAAACATTGACTGCATTAAAGCCTGAGAAAGGAAGAAAGCATATTTATTTTTAGAAACCCCCACCAAATCTAAATCTAGTTTAGACATTCAAGATTTATGTATAAATTTTGACATTTACAGAGACATAAAACAAACACAGTCAACTGTACTCAAAACACCTTTAATTTGTTGATCATCTGTAGCTTAGATTTAATTTACCATTTTTGCAATGATTTAATGACATTTTCAGTAATTTTTGCTTTTGACACTGAAACAGCATGGGGTTGATTTACTGTGTTTTCAGACTTCTACTTTTATGTAAACACATTAGTATTTTCACAGCATGTTGGGAACAAATGGAGCAAATTCTGATTCTTCTACACCTATAAAAAACCTATTAACTTTATTGAGCAGCAGAGAGAAAATTTGACTGAATTGCTGGAGTAAGTCAAGAGGAATCAGGATAAAAGATGAAAAACTTTTGCCTATTCTAGAGGACAAGAGAAACCAATTTCATGTAGCAATGAAGAAAGTGGAATAAACCAGCAGTCAAGATAACTTCTGTGTCTGACAGCTTTTATCTGTTATAGTTTTATTACACCTAGCTTTACCAGCTTTCATAGTTATAGAAAATAGATTCACAAGTATAGATGGCTCAATACAATGCAGATGTGTTGTACACATAACATCTTTCAAACTAAGTGATCCCTAAATGTTCTCATGGACAAAGGCAAAATGACTACAAAATGAAATAATAAAAAATAGAGAGAGGAGAAAAGAAGGTATCTGTGATAAGGTAGAGGATTTGTTATCAGGGGAGACTTGAGATTATGGCATCCCTATGAATTATAGCTTTCGCTGGTAACAAACACTCCTGCTGTTGCTGAAGGATTTTTTCTCTCTGCATTGCTTGACTCCTTTATGCCACTGCAAAAGGCAATAGAAACATCACATGGCTCTATTTCACCTTTTTAGCAAACAGGATAAGTCCTGAAAGGCAAAGGTATTGGGATGTGTTAAGTGAGAAGTGACATGTTGGATCTAATTCTGTGTTCTATTAACTGTGAAATGCCATTGAAGTCACTGTTACACAGATATAACTAGCAGGAGAGTCTGCCTTTCACTTCTGAAAGTCTGCTAGCAGTGTCAGAGAGCAAAAACTGATCTGAAATCTGTTTAACTTATCTCATGTTCTGTTCTTTTAGCTTTCCTCAAAATGTGTCAAAAGATATTTTTTCTGGACCTTATCCAGCTTCCACAGAAATGAATGAAGTACTCTCTTTTCTTTCTACTAATGGTCTGTGATCTGCAATGACGTCTTGTGCACAACTAAACTGCCCAACAGTAATATTTGCTTATATGTGCGGCTTTTTTGCTAAATCATAAGACCTTATGCTCTAGGGTGGCAGTCTGGTAAATCTTATCCATTTCAATTGGATCAGCAGGACTACACTTAAAAACATGGAATGGTTCATTTTCAGTAATCTCCTTTCTCTAATTGTATGTTCCCTGCTACTGCACTGTAGGTTCTAAATAACAAAATAATTGGCACATTAAATAAGTCTGCAGTTATGTATGTAAGTTTAAATTCAGATAAATATCCCTTGTCCAAAGAAAATTTGAGCATGCTTTTGACCTAATAAAATTTAAGAACTATTTAAACATCTTACATGACTGGACACAGAAGTTTTTATACATCACCAGGAAGAGGCTGTATTTGGGTCTAACAATAGGCAAATACTACCTACAAGCAATATTTCAGTTCTAATTAAACCAATTTTTAACCCTCTATAAATGAATAGGTGGCCATTTGCAGGGAAATCTGTGATTTGTGTGTACAATTAGTGAAACTGTACGCACAAACTGGGTTGAAATTAATCACTTAAATTTGTAAACATATGAATTTGGGAAAATCAGACTCCCATGCTTTAGAATAAGATGTAAATTGTAGAAAGTGTGGCTGAACCAACACCAAGTGAGGAATTTTAATTTGGGGATTTCCCCAGTTGCGTACTTAATGTTATGCTAATTTTTTTCCATTAATAGCTAAAAAGATCTATTGCTTCTGTTTTCAATGGCCTTGTTGCTAATGAAAAAGATCTTTTGTTCCATAGCAAAACTGTACAGTTCAGGCAGAGTGATAACATGCTGGGTCTTTACACTTTGGATGCTAAAAAGCCTCAGGCAAAATATTTTGCTGAAAAAGACAATCCTGGATCCATTCATTTCACAAGTACTGCCCTCTTACACTAGCTGTGACTTTGTCTCTTTATTTAATGATTCACTGAACCCAGATATTTCCATAACAGCATATATCTATATGAGCTAAGTGTAGGTTTTCTTTTTAAAGTGATCAGTTTTGAACAGTAAGAAAATATTCTTTTTTTCCTGGGGCATCCTTCCAGCAGCTGTTATCAAGGTGATATAAATAAATCACAGCACTATTGCAAAATGAAATTAGCAGAAACAAAATACTATGTCTCCTTCTTTTTGAAAGGTGACTTTGAGCCTGAAAATTCTATGTTGTTTTGAATGAGGCCTCTGTTTATCCACTGAACCAAAAAGGGTGGGAAACTCTTCAGGAAATACAATTGATTTTAAGCATCATTTAGACCAAAGAATAGATTTCAAGTGACCTTCTGCTGTGATAACAATACCTGTAAACTTAAAATCAGCTTTGTGTAAAGGAAGTCAAAGTCTCAGCTTTGAGGCACAATATATAACAATTTAAGTGTGGTTTAAACCACTAGCCAGTAATAATATGCCAGTTGATACATCAAAAAAGGCCTCTACTGAATCAATTTTGATCTTATTTTGATATTCTGCTAAATTTTCAGTAATCACAAGCAGATAATACAATCACTCAAAGTCTTGTGTTTGGCTTGGTTTCAAACAATCATTACATTCTGTTTTGTATTTTACATTTTCTTTCATTTAAAACTTATTTTACAATGAAGAATAATTTTATAATGTATTTGTGTTTATTGTCAGTATATAAAATATAGAAACACAAAGGATTTACAGTTAGTTTGGAAACTTCATTCCTGACAATAAGAAATATAATAGTAAACCTACAGTATTATTCTGCATGACTATTAGTACATGAAAACAGTTTTTAATCACTAAGACACCTGCATTTGTTCATAAATACATTATTAAGGGAATTGTCTCCTGAGTCTGCATGGGATCTGTGAACAACCCTTTTCACAGTAGGTGATGACTTAATACCCTTAGGATTTTTAAATATTGCTAGGGAATTCTGTTGGAGAAGTATAGAAATATCACTTTCTGGGCAAAAATAAGTTAGGAGATTTGTGAAAGTTAATTTTACCTGAGATCTGTGATAACATGACAGCACAATTTAACAAAAAGTATAGCTATATGTAGTACTTATTGTATAGGTGAAGTCTTTTCCCAAAAAGGGCCTGGGATTACCCATTTTACAGTGAAGAGTTATCAGTTACCACAACTTAGTAGAAAGAGAAAATCCTGGTTTCCCACATCACCACATATTCACCTTAAACTTGCAAACACACACTCTTCTAGTTGACCTTGATATCATTTGCATATTTTATTAAAGTTGAGCATTTATTCCTAGATGAGTTCTCACTAATCTCTTTACAGATGAGGGAAAGGGGAATTGAAACTGTCTTTTCTAGCTGTGACTTGAAAGAAAAGAGTGACCTCTGCTGAAGCATGTCACAGAACTCACATGGCAGGTGACAGCTCCATGCTATGACTCAAAATTGCTGCAGCTGAGAAGCTGGCATTTTCAAGATGAATTGGAGGGAAGAGTTTTTGCACTGTATATTTTGGGTATCATCTTCCTGCAGGAAAATGCCGACTGCAAATTTCTTTCCAAGTCCTTCAAATCCCCTCAAGCCATGGGTAAGGAGTACTGGACCAGATTCTTGCTTGTGGATTCCCCTGTGTAAGGTAGCTGCTGAATTCTGTAATTTCTTCATGATTTTGCAGAAAATTTTACAGAGTTTTCTTCTTGACTGCTGGCTGTGTATGCATTTACAAATGTAAATAGGTTATTGTTTCAAATATTTATGGTCAAGTTTGGTTCTGGGAAAACAAAAGCATACATTTAGAGCCAAAAATTGCTATTTATTGTTGTTTATTTCATCGGGGTCTAAAACAAACATTACAGAATTGTACATTAGTACTTGCAAGTAAGAGGACAGGAGTGATTCAAAACATTTTTATTTTTTGTTTTTAGAAGTTGTAAACAATTATTTTTCAGTCTCCATGACAACAGTGGGACTCTGCTCCTGTCACACAATCTTAGTATATAACCCCTGTCTGTGCGGAAGCAACATTTCACCAATACCTTAATTTCAAATCATTATTTGTGTTATTTTTCCTAGGGAGATGAAGTCTCATTCTGAACTTGCCTTCAACAGTTTTACATGGATGTCAACCTCACACAGGAAAAAAAGTTCAGTTTCACACACAGCAATGAAAACCAGATCAGAAATAAGGTCATACTGGAACTGACATAATGACGAGTTCTCATCACTCAAAATTTTTCACAGCTCTTCCAGCTGTTTTCCTTCATGTCCAGAGTCATACTCATTCAGAATATATGCATGTAGCCCATAAACACACACTGAGAAAAATTACGTGACTCCATCTGAATGGCAATTTCAGTAAAAAGGGATAAATATAATAACTATATATATATATATCGTAAAATAACTATGTATAACATACTATAACACATGCAAGCAAAATATGGATAGAGACACACCTTTCATGAAATGGTCTCCCTCTCTCTGAGACGGTGAAAGGAAACCCTAGCCACTGACAGAAGAATTTAGTCACCTTTTTTCAGTCAAACCCTTTCTTGCACAATTTGCACATGTACAAATTTGCTTGAAAGTCCAGATGGTGAGAGAGGGAGATGCTGTATTATCAAACACAAAAATTATTCCTCTGTTTTTCTGCTTTTTGACTTTCTTCTGAAATCTATCATGGTTGTTGAAGAAGAAAGTGGCATCTTATGTGAACCTGCATTCATGATCATCTTAAAAATTGGAGGTATTAATTTATGTATTTACAAATGTATGTGCAGTTCCTATAAGTAGTGATGATATCCATTAATCTGCTTATTTGTTCCATTTGTGCTACCAAGTATTTTTTTACCTTCCATCCAATTTTTAAGAGCTATCCAAAAATACATTCAGCTGAAAGGGTCTGTAAGTAGGACCATCACCTAAATTAGAAATACTCCTCAAAACTGATCATCCAATGACTTGAACAGGTACTGTTTTGACACAGATCTTGGAGACAGCATATAACAGGCACACACTGTGTTTGCAAGTAATACTGTGATCTCAGAACATGAAAACTTTCTGCTGAATAACTGGGTATGACAAGGAAAATTCCACCTCTACTACAGCATTACATCCACTACAACTTCTGAAGCTGCGATTCCTCAAGCTGTGAGAGGTGTGAGTGATCCACTCCCCTAGAAAGTTCCTGGGAAAAAGGAACCCTGTGAGGTAAAAAGGGAATTAAGATGTATGGAGACCTTATTCTCTCGTGTATGAAACATTTAACAGCTTCATATTTTTAAAATTAAAAATAGTAGATTATTACTTAATTTTAGTGAATTATGTATCT
The DNA here is from genome assembly GCA_003676055.1 of Chloebia gouldiae. NCBI lineage: Eukaryota > Metazoa > Chordata > Aves > Passeriformes > Passeridae > Chloebia > Chloebia gouldiae. The sequence continues at coordinate 33,944,676 of QUSF01000002.1, forward strand.
TCTATATATATTCTATTTAATGGTTCTGGGTTAACAGGGACATTAAGTAAAGCAAAGGCATATTTTCTTTATAAATTATTTTCAAGCTGGTAAAGCACGAAGGCCACCAGCATTATCCAAATCTCGCTTCAATTTTTATCTTTTATGTGTAGTTGTCTCTAAATGTATAGGGTTCTCAGGTTTATGCATTTTAACATGTTGCATGTTTTTCTCAAATAGAATTTCTGGCAGAATCCTTTTATTACTAAAGAGTTCCTATTGTCCTTTATGGCAAAGCATAGTCTTAGTCAATGTGATTATAAAAAAAAACCTTTGGGAACATAACTATATGTTGTCCAGCAGAAGCAGACATGGAGTAGATATACAACATACATTTTATTATAAACCCCGCAATTTTAAATGACTGTTAAGATCTTGACTTATGACTTAAAAATGCATGGCAAAATTTTCTTTGAAGTCCATCAATGATGAAATGGTTGAATCTTTTATTCACAACATTCCTGATTTTACATGAATTACTTCCCTTTATAGAAGACTATTGTAAGGAATGCAAACATCTTGACACTAAGAGAGCTTTAGCAGATTAGTAATTAATAAGCTTGTTGCTACATCTCATTGGCAAAATTCCTGTTACTTTCAATGAGAGCATGATCAGGCTCAAAGTCAACTGAAATATCTGTGAATGTAAAGGCTGCTTATTTCTTTCAGCTACTTTTGAACACTAATAAGGTTGATTTTATTGGAACTTATTACATCCTTACTGGAAGCAGAATTTGACCTCTGCTGAAAAGATTGCCCCCTTCTTTCACTTTGTTTTGAAAAAGAGCTACATTTTCATAATAGTGTCCGGGTACGCACACAAATCTCATTACCCAATAATAGGATTTGTCTACATACCTCCTGCTCAGTCTTTTGGAAATGTACATGTCCCTCAGCATGGGTTACTTTTTTTCCCTTGTTTCCATTTACATATGTCTATGAGTACAATAGCTTATACTCCATATAACAGTTTCAGTCAAGCAAAAGTAGCTAAGTATATAATCAGGGAGGAGGCGGAGATATCCTTAAAGTACAAAATCAACCTTGGAAGCTGAACTCTCATTTTTGTTACAATGATTGAGACATTTGAGAATAAAAGTATGCCACAGGGGTGAAGCAATATGCAATGGAATAGCTCAAGTATAACAGCAAAATGCTACAGCAATGTTTAATTATGTTCTGCAGTCCAGATACCCTCAGACTGGATCTGCAAAAGAAAAGTTGTCTTAGGAAAACTTGAGATACTAACATTTTAAACTGGGGATATGAATTTCATCTTAGTTTCATTGTTTAATATTTTTTTGGTGAACTGGCTCTGCTCTGCATTTCTTTCAAAGTAATACAAAGTAGTAAAGGAAAAAAATTGAAAATCACTCTTATCTTTTCTGCTTTACTTCCAACCATTAGTTCTATAGCTGTTCTGATTAAATATGTTATAGAACCTGAGTTAAAATTTTAATTGAAAATGTAGAACAGTCAGTTTTTGAAAAACCCACACATAAAGGTATAGAGGGAAAAAGCATAAAACCCCACAAACAACCCTTCTGCCCTCCTTCTCCCCAGACAATTAGAAGTAAACCATAAGTAACATTAAATATAAAAACAGATAAACGAAACAGCAAAATATGTCCTGATCATTCATATATACTGTGAAACTCTCTGGAAAGGCTCATCTTTTCAAAGATGCACAAGAAACAGATAGAAATTTGGTCTGTCAATACAAAGTTTTCCTTTGCTGTATTTTTCCTATTTCTGTATCACACCACCAGTATCTCTTCTTATGTTTCTTAATCTTTCTTTCTCCTTATTAATATAGTTGCTTAATTGATATAAAGAAACATTTCTTTTGACAAGACATACTTAATTTACCTTGGTTTAATTAACCTTCTGAAAAGTTAAGGTCCACCTATCTTTCTGATCGAAAAGTATGGATAAGATGTGAGGTCACTATTTTGATCTGAGGTCTTGCTCTGTGTGCACGCCTTACACACTTCATACAGAAGGCTAAATTTTCACTTTTTCCTGAATATAGGCAAGTGTCCTAAGTCTTGTTGCTATGCAGTTTAGCCATAGCAACAAACACAAAAGCCACTGTGTTGTTACTTCCATTTTCCCTTCCAGACAGTTTGCCTAGTAAAGAAAACATGCTGGATATAGCACTGTCAAAATAAGTGCAGCATTTTCTGTGAGGGATGTCAAACATTTCATCTTTCAAAAGATTATATTGTGCAAAAATTCTAAGGAAGAAGGCGGAGAGGTTGTAGCTCAGATATCCACCTCCTCTTGACACACGGGTAAGGATGTAAAAAGGAGTCAGGTTGTCTATTATATATTTATCAAATATAAAAAATGCCTGATACATTTTTTTATTTGTCAATATAATGGCAAAAAAATATTTCAAATAACCAGACAAAATAAAGGGGTAAAACCCTAGCCTGAAATATTTAAATTTGCTATATATGTGATGCATCTTTGTGCAAGAAAAGTTGTTATCCCTCTTTTCTACTCAATAATAGCTTACAATCAACATCATATGAGCTAAAATAAACCTTCATAGAGCTTGTGAGACAGTATCCCATTCTATTGCAAAAATATATAAAGGATTTTCTTGTAGTTGAGGTAAGGAGTGTGAGGTAAGACAAATAGTTATTCAGCAGATTCTTTTACAATTTCCCCCATGATTTTCTGTAAGTCACGCAAAGGTAATTTTCATTTTGAAAGAGGAGTTTGGCTCTCCAGTTCTTTCTCACTTTAAATGGAACTTATATTCCTGGCTGTCATTTCCTTTATGGAAAATCTTAATAATTGCCTAGGCAAACTTTTTTTTCACACTTGTAAAATAAGAAAATTATAAGAATAACTCCGGCACTATAAATGTAAAATTCTTAATAACTAAAAATATCCTTTAAATTTTGGATAAGAAAGGCCAAAGAACTTACTGACTATTAGAGCAGCACTGACTTATTTAGTTCTCCTAATTTACTCAATCAAGAACTGGAGACATTTGTATCAATATGCATAATTTAGGATATACTTATGAATACAAATTAATTTGTTTTTAAAATCTTTATCTATTTCAAACATCTTAAGTGAAACATCCATCATTTTAAAGAATATTTTGTCTTTGTTGTGCCAGGGACAAAAATCCTCTGTTAACTGGAAGTATGTGGTGTATCAACATGTAGTAAATAGGAACTCTTCAGAAGTTCACAGGAACAAATAGAGTTGCTAGCTATCAGTGTTCTGTGTGCCTTCAATTTCAAATAACCTTAGAGGGGGCTCTCTTGCTATTTCAAGAACTGGGATCTTAATCCCAGTCTTTCCACCATTTCCTTGTTATAGCTGTGGAAGATGTCAACATTCTTCACAGACAATGGAATTAAAAATGTTTCAATCACAGAAGAGGAAAACAGAAATAGATAGCTTTTTGTTTATTTTGTAATGTCTCTTATTTGACCAAATTTTAGAGTCTACTTTTTAGTTATTATTTTTTCTTGATTAATCCCATAATTTCAAAATGTGATTGAATTACAATTGCTGATATGGACACCAGTGAGGTTTTTGTTTTTGTTTTTGAAAGAAACATAATTTATGGCTATACACAAGTAATGAAAATGGATTTGTTTGGCCAGGAAAGAAAACCATGAACTATTTCTTAGAGTATAACTACAATTTGGCCAAAATTTATAGATGCATTATGATCTTTATGCAGACATATATAATGAAATCTATGCCAATCTCTTTACTCTTGATCACTCCATCAAGTGAGAGTAAAACTTTCAAATTGAATAAGGGAATCTACCCTCTGGTCTAAAAGTAGTAAGAACAACCCTAATCGCAAATCCTGCCTATAAACCTTTCTTTCAGATCCACCTCAGTATGGTGTGGATAGGCTCATCTTTTTTCTTCCGCCCAGCACCTTTCAAAAGATGATCTTTTTCCTGTGGAAGAGTGTGTATGAATGCCAACTTGAAAAATTCAGGCTTTAATAAAATACATTGCCATTATAAAATTGCTTGTTACATTTATCTTGTTCATTTCTTCCTCTGGTGTTGCTCCTTTCCAAATAACAGATTCATTCTAGTTTATTTAAGAGCAGGAAGAACATAAATTTTTTTCCACATTTAGGTCAGCTGCTTTGATACCATAGAAAACAGAATGCATTTTTTGATAGTTTCATGAGATTTTATTCAGCATTAGGTTTGACCCAAGTTTCAAAATGGGCTGCACAAAAAAGCTATCTTCACAGAAGTGGAGTTTCTGTCCTTGTCATGAAGTTTTCATGTGCATTAGAAAGATGCAGTATTGGTCTAAGAATGCTTTCACCTTACTTAAGGGTCAAAAAATAAAGCTCTTCTTAATGAGTTAGTCATCCAAAATTGTCTTTAAAATCAGAAAGGAAAAACAGGCATCTGCTGAGAGCAACTCATTTCATCCTAATAGAGATACCTAGATAAATACCTGGGATCAGTCATATGAATTGTCTTGTAGAACTACCCATATTTCTCTGCTGACAATGTGGGAAAACTGAAGGTTTCAACAGAGCAGATGAAAATTAAATTTCAAACAGAAATTATTTACATTTAGTCCTGCACTGTTAGGTAGGGAGAATATTGCCATCTGTTTCTCCTTTCTTGTGGTGGGAGTTCCCATGAATAAGTGCTTACTTCACCTGGGGTTATGTTGAAGCACCAGAATTCCTGGAGCAGCAAACAGTCCTTGTGAGTGCTGTCCACTTTGCTTATGAGGATCACATGGAATTTGAGGCAGGCTGTTGTTAGTCTCAGATTGAGGAGTGTGAGAAGCAGATCCTGCTGGGATTGGGAAGTCTTCTGAAGACTTGGCCATCATTCATCTGGGAGCAAGCCCAGCTCTCCAAAGCTTTCGAGTTGTTTTTCCATCTTGATTGGATACCTTTTTTTTTTTCCTCTTCAGTTTTTCTGTTACTGACAAAAATCTAGATTTAATTAAACATTCTCCATACTGGAAAATTACTGGGAAACCTAAGAAAAGTCATTCAGGTCTTCTGTGTCAGATAATCTGTTTTATTCAGGATGAGGAATGGGTTACACCATAAAGACAAATTTTCAAATCTGTAGCCACCTGGATTCTAATTCATCGCATTACAATGTGGAAACTTTTCCCTCTCACACATGAACAGGATGGCGGTGGAAAGTTGTCACAAATGGCTTCATACATGGCAACTTCTAGCAAGCTATAATTGAGTGTTGCAGCAAAAGGAGGTGAAAAAAAGAACTAAAAATTTGACTTCAGTGTACTTTTTTGAAGTAATGTGACTCTTCAATTTTCTTTTTCTTTATTTCTCCTTCTTTTCTTTCTTTCTTTCTTTCTTTCTTTTTTTCTTTCTTTCCTTTCTTTCTTTCTTTCTTTTCTTTCTTTCTTTCTTTCTTTCTTTCTTTCTTTCTTTCTTTCTTTCTTTCTTTCTTTCTTTCTTTCTTTTCTTTCTTTTCTTTCTTTCTTTTCTTCTATATATTTTATTCAATTCTTTAGCCATTTTCCATATTTTCTGCCTATGTGCTCTTTGTGCTGTTTCCTCAATTCCCACTAGCTCAGCAGTTCCTCCTTCACATGACTCTTTTCTTCTACTTTCCATCTTTACCCTTGAGATTCTATCTCTGACTGTATTTCTTACATTTCCTATTCCCTAACTCATGTGGATCTTCCTCTTTATTTGAGTGATGATTTCTCCTTGTTTTCTTTACAAATCAAAGTATCCTTCATCCAGTTTCCATTTATTTTTCTCTTCAATTTATTGGCATACTCAGTAATACTCCGTATTACTCATACTTGGGCATGCTCAAGTAAAATACAGAAACTGCAGCAAAAAAACAAACTCCCCAAGATTTTTGCCAACACTTGTTTATAGGAAATCTGAATTTCTTACAAAATACAATGGATCACTTCAAGGTTTACCTGTACATACAGAAAGCAGACCAGAGTGAAGGTGAGAAAAGCATAAAAGATGATGTAGTTGACCATTAAATACCCTATTAAAAACCCTTCTACTTGTATCTAAAAATGCTTCAATACAAAAAGCCATTTCTTATATAAAGCTAACAATTTTCCATGATGTGAAAGAATTCATAAGCAAAAGTATGTATATAAGAGGAAATTAATGACCAGCCAGATAGTTCAAACAAAAAAAGTATCAGGTGTGTCACCTGGAACTTTAAGCTAAGAGTGACTTTAAAGTTACCTGTGGTCACAGACTACAAGAATGTATTTAATTAGAACTTTCCCTGATATTTATAAAAATGTTCCTATTTTATATTCCAAGTTAAAAAAAAAAAAAGGTACAAAAATCCCACAAAAAAACCAAAAATCCCAAACCAAAAACCAAAACCAAAACAAAAACCGCAAACCAAAAAAAAACACCAAAATCAAAACCAAGCCCACCAAACAAGTTCAGCAGCCTCTAATTGCATAAAAAATCATTCAGAGTTATTAAAGCCTGGAGCTCTTATGAGTTAGCTTTGGAATCTTGTACCTTCCAGAAAGGCTTTCCTGTAAAATTACCTGATATTGAAAACAGATAGAAATAACACTATGCAGTATAAATACTAATAGTTTAAAAACTCACTACAGATAAATTAATTTCACTATTGAAATATAAAACTGAAATCTGTATTTCCAGTGAGAGAAAACACAAAATTTCTTTCTTCTTCATAATTCTTCTTTTGTACTATAAAATCTCTCAACAATCTTTGCCAATTTTCTTAGTTTAAATTTATGATTTATTGGTAAGAAAACTCTGTTTGCACAGTAGGACCTGGTTTTGTAAAGGTAGGTAGAAATATGGCCAATCTTATTCCATGATACTTGCAAACTCCTTGTCACTGAGACAAGATGCTGGTAAACTCCTTTTTACACTTAGTCATACTTAGTCAGCTCCTTTATTACATGGCTTTGTGTTTTTTTATCATCACTCACTTATTTTTGCTACTATAAATTCCTTGAAATTCCTCATAGCAGTCTCTGATCTAATCACATTCTTCACATAGTAAGATAAGACAGAAAAAAATCATACATTGGCTAAAAATCCAACAATAAAAAACATATAAAAAGAACTATTATTTCATTTTTTCTGGCCAACTTCCTTACCTAACATTTGCTTTTTAAATTGAGATTGAAAGCTCCCAAGGAAATGAAGGTATCATATCTAGTTATCCATAAACTTATCATTGACTTATAGACAGATAACATCCCATTATACTATCCTGAATTCTATTAAATAGCAGTAGTCAAGCTCAGGGGGACAGGAAGGGATCCTGTCAGCATTGATACCTTTTAAGCATTTTGCATATGAGACCATATGCTGGTTTGCACAGTTGTCAAACCACAGAGATGAACAGGAGACATGGTTAACTGTGTTCCTTGCTGCAGTGTGCAGGCACTTTCTTTAGCATCTGTTTGGACACGGTTTTGACACTACCTAAAACCAAAAAACTCCCTCCTTTGCCTTTGCAAGGATTGTGTTTCATACAAATAGCCTTTTGAAAGATTTTTAGAAGCTTCTGCTTGACACAAAACCTGGAGGCTATCTGTCAAAACAGAAGAAAACAAAGAGAGGGAGTTGGAGGGAAGAAAAAATTAAAACATTTTTGCCAAACAGATGGGATTGGCAGTTATCCTAAAAGAAAGATGGATTATGGCTCTATCCAGTACTAGGGATTTAAAAATAGTTGCCTCATCTATGGATATTTTTGTCTACTTTTTTTTTTCTTCCCTTAGAGATACAAACTAAATTGTAAAAATAAGGCAAAAAATAAGGACAGTTAAAAATGCTTTAAAATGTTTTACAGTATCTTCCTATGGCAGATTCTGAAGCACTTAGATGATAACTTAAAGTCCTGCAAAAGAGTCTATGAAGAAAGAATTCCTATATCTTCACTGAGGCACATAGCTTAAAAAGTTTTTCTTTGAAGAATCATCAGTTTAGCTCCAAAACAATATTTTTGTACTTAAAATGGAGTTGATGTACTGTAGTTCATGTCTGCAATCCCTACTTAGCTCCTAACCATCCTGAGTCTGTACATGCTTAACTCTCCAATGGTAAAAGTCTGTAACATTCTGCTTTTGGGCATATGTAAAAGTGGTACCATCTTGACAGCACAAGCTGTCTCTGCAATTACCTCCTCACTTAGATACTCTTATTTTTAGCCCTGAGAGCACAATTTTTATAGATGTATTTATAAGCTAGATCAATAGACAAATGACAGATAGATAAAAACAGATTAAAAAAAGCCTACATTCACTACACTACCTGATCCAGACACCAACATAATTTTATTTCAGTCAGCAAAACCTTCTGGAAAGAGATCTGTGTACTGATCCTTGCACAAAAGATAGTTAATTAATGCCAAATGAAGCAGTCATTGGTTGAAATATGTAAACATATTTTTCCCCTCTTGAATCCCTTCTCTAATCTCCATAAAGGACAGACTATCCTTGGAGCAGGTCCTCCATCCTGTGCAAGCCAGGGAACAATGCTTGCTACTCACCCAAATGAAAAGTGTGTTTCAAATTCAGTGTCTTCTGAAATTTGATTTTTCTCCCAAATCTAATCCTAGCAATATAAAACATATACAGACCCATTTACTTATGTCTACACATCTCCACTCTGCCACCATGCCCCCATTTCAAGGAGTCCAATTTATTTATTTATTTATTTGCCTTTGGCAATGGTTTTCTTAAAAGGAGGGAGGCTTGTGTTGGAACCACATAGAAATTGAGCTATGGAGGGTGTCAACCTCCAGTTTTCAAATTTTGAAAAATATTTTAACCACTGAATTTGCATAGGATATTGCTGTCTGCTCTTACAAATTTTTATAAAGAAGTAAAAGCAACTAGTGTTCCACTCTAGGATAATTCCAGACTATGCCAGTAAATAGGGATGTATTCCTACAGACCAGAGGCAGAGACATTATCTCCTCAGAACACTGGAATTTTAAACCAAAACTAAATTTAATGCTTCAGATTGTTGAATGACTCAGCCCTTCACAAGAACAACATTTGTTCTGGACTGTCTATATTTAAATGTTACATATCACAAATGAAATACCTGCAAAGTTAGTAAATCTTTACAGAACTGGTTTATAAATAAATATGGTTAAATATGAAACACACCTGCTTCAAAACTGATAAAAAATAATTTGTGTTCCAGAGGAGTATAATGATATTAAAGAATTAATTAGATGTGTACATGCACATCCAAGCAGCAGAGAGATTTTGATTCCCTCCATGTGTTTTATGCTTCTAACATGTATTTAGAGGATTTTTTTGGAACCTTTCAAGAAGAAATTTTGGCAACTTTTATTATATATGATAAAATGCAGTTGTAGAATAATGCTATCATACCTCACTCAGTGTTAAACATTTCAGGTATTGCAGACATATGTTAAGACAGCAGAAAAGTAATTTGTACATATTATTACCTCTGGTGACAGTTTGGTAGGTATTCTCATCTGAGTTTTTTCTGACCTTTCCAGGATTTCCAGGCATTTTTCAATCTGAAGTGGCATCCACTTAAATGAGAAATATTTTTTTAAAACATCAGTTCAGTTTAGGTCCAAATCCAACGTTTGTTAAAGTAAATAATAAATTTTCCATTGGCTTTCTTGGGCTTAGACTCAAGCTCCATGAATAGATTTTTATTCTAAATGAACATTTCAGCTATATTCCCCTCTGCCCCTTGAGGATCTCTCTGTGCCATTTTTTAATTTGCTAGCCAGGAACTCATCAGTCACCAACCGTGCCCTACTTACTCTCCAAATGAAGAGGGTTCAGCACCCACTGCAGTTGGCAGCTGCTGCTGTTGCTCCAGCTCCTAATTTCCTAACAGCCCTTGCTGAAAATGGCAAAGAAACAGGAGGAGGAGAGAAATGGCTTTGTAAGAGAGATTAAGTGTCAGCCATATGCCAGAGTTTCTGCAGTGACTGTAAGGTACTGGCCAGAAAGAATCCTGCTGGTTTTGTTTTATCTCCAGGAATTTCAAAATCTACCCAACTTTGTAGTATGGACTGGAATGTTTGGAAATAGCAAACAAGTAGCATTTACTGTAACAATACTCAGAGATATAATCAAAGGACCTGTGATTCCCAGAAAACCCAGGAAAAGACCTTTAGGGGATCTGAGGTTGATTTAGATGTCTAAATATATATACATCAACATAGATTCCTATTAACATGTGACACTAGAAGACAACCATTCAGGGTACTGTTTCTTTTTTATGTGGCTACATTTGTCATGTGAGAAAAGAAATACCATTTTAGTGGCAACTCTTATGCACATTTGAGTGCTAGGAAAAAAACATCTCGACTGAGGTCAGATAAGATGCATGTGTTTTCAGAGCAAATTGAATTTATGTATCCTAGCTCTTCACCTTGTTGCCATTCAGACAAATTAAAAGTAATTGTGGCCAAAAATGAGGCAGATGTGGAGGAAGAAATGACTTGATGATTCCTCAAGAAGTTCTGTGTGCTGAGCACAGACTGCTGTTTTAGGAACGTGCCCTCAATCTTAGTGCAGATAAATATACTGAAATTTGTAATAACAAAAGTAGAAAACTTACAGATTTTACTCCTCAACAATATTTTCTTGGGTTTTTTGAGATAATAATACAAATGATACTGTATATCTATAGTATTCTTTCTGGTTATTTATTTTACTTAGTGAACTTCCTCTAATGAAGAGTGCATATAATTTCTTCTTCTTCCATCTTCATTTCTTATCCATTTCATATCTGATGCTGAATTATAAGAATGTGATGGACAGAACAGTCTTTGCCTCCACCACAATCTTTCTACCTCTCCACTACTAATGTGAATGCAGATAGGCAGATAAACACATCTGAAATCAAAAAAGGTAGGTGTACCTACCTACCTGTATGCACGGAAAAATTCATCACCCTATCTATATTAAACATATACAAAATAGGAACATCTATCAAAAAAATTGCAAAATAGCAAAGTGAAAATATATTTAAAGACACTGTTTTAAATAGCTGTCACATGCAGAGCATGCTCCATAAACTGCAGATAGGCTTCCTGAATAAAATATGAGGATGTGTAGCTCCATGACTATCTCAGTTAGTAAAAAAAAAAAAATCTGAAGAAAATGTATAAATAGGTCATACACTATCTCCAAAGGGGTAAACAAAATAGCCAGCAGTGACAGTATTTGCTTTTCATGTGTGCAAATACAAGGCCTAATAAATGTCATCTCCTCATTTGCAAATTAAGATATAAAGGAAATGTCTCTGACAGTACATGCAACAGTTCATATTTGAAGTTTGGCACAGTGAACTGACAGCCACAGAGGAACTGCAGTCGCCTAATCCTTTCATTCTGCCTTCCAGCTACTGGCAAGGAGGGTGGAATTTAATAAATATGTGATGAGAAAAGGCTGTGAAAGGCTGCCGTATCTTCTCCTCTACAAGAACTCATCTTCAGAGATAATTAACTAGATGACAATATACAACGTGCCATTAACAAGAGCATTCAAATAATTTCTGGACTTAAGTACACTTTTAAGCTGCTTATCAGATTTTCATTTATGAATCCATTCAGCTGTCAGGCTTACATCCTGGCCCTTTATTGACGCTCACATGGGAATCCAAACCTTCTAATTTTCTATACAGATTCATTTCAGAATCAATTAGAGCTGGTGGCAGCCTTGTCCCTGTGTGCTAAGGGGATTAGCTGGACACTTGCTCAGCTGAAGCTACCTTTGAATGTACATTCAATCCTCCTTCAAGAAAGAGTTGTTTTCCAGAGGATTCTGAAGCAATTGAAGTATTGAAATCAACAGATGGTAGATAATCACTGGAAATCACTAGTCTACAGTTTTGTTAGGAAAGGGAAAACACTATTTAAAACTGCATCCTTGGCACTATACAAGGAAGAGATAAAGTGACAAAGAGAAAGAAAAAAAGGAAAAAAGAAGAATTAGAAAAAAATGGAAAAAAATAGATAAAAAGGAGGAGAAAAAGAAGAAAAAATAAAAGAAGAAAAAGAAAAAAGAAAAAAGAAAAAAGAAAAGAAAAAAGAAAAAAGAAAAAAAGAAAAAAGAAAACAAAAAGAAAAAAAGAAAAAAGAAAAAAGAAAAAAAGAAAAAAGAAAAAAAAATGCTCTAGTGACCAGAAGAGCTCCCAAGGGTGTCCTTTTATACTTTTTGCCTCCATAAGTACTTCACCCCTCAGTTTTTGTATCTGACCTTTGGCCATTTTCCACCTATGTGTTATTAGCTTCTCTACTGCTTGTCTTAGCAATTTCAGTTTGCCATCCCAAAACCCATTGCTTTTGACTTCTAATAAACAGTTTGGAACACAAACCCATGTGGAACAGTTATCCACTCTTTTCTGTTTCCAGGCAGTCTAGGTTTTATACTGTTGTTCAGTTGTTTTTTAGTTTGCTTATTGGGGGTTTTCTCCCCAAACAAACATTTTTAATGATTATTTTACATTTTAAAATTAGAAAGTTCCATTCAATCCATTATCACATTTTAATTCTACAAGGTTCTTGCTTATAAGAAGATGGTTTATGCTAATCAATTTAAAAAAATATTAGCCACAAGTTTGAAATTAAGTTTCTGATATTACTTGCAGAAACGGATGACTTCACAAAAAAATAATCAGCTAAAAAATGATGTAAGGAATCACAGAACAACAGAATCGACTGAGATGAAAGAAACCCACAAAAATCCTCAAGTCCAGCTTTTAAGTGAATGGCCTATATGGAGATTAAACCTGCATCCTTGACATTGTTAATACCATGCTTCAGCCAAAAAAGCTTGTATTGGATTGCACCAGTTTTTACTTAAACAACACAGAAAATTGGTTTATGCAAGTATAATTCTCCAAAGATAATTTATTTCAGTGTATTTAGTTTTGTTATAACAAGGATGATGACCTTCCATGTCCTAGGAGCTGTGTCTATGAGCCACAATACCGAGAATGTTGAGGATCATGACCTCTAAAGAAAGCTAAAAAGTAGGAGATGGCCAACTGTGGTCATGTCAGGTATGGCCTCTGACACTGGCTATAATGGCTTTGGCACGTTTATTTGTTGTTCACTGCATCCACAAAGAATACCTACCTACGAGGAGGCCCCAGCCTCTCTAAGAAGCTCTCGGAGAGCTTCGTGCAGAAGCCCTGCTCTAATTTTGTCACAGTAACTGCATTTGAGTTGCCTGAAAGCCCTGTGGGGGCCAAGAGTCACTGATTTGCATCTAAGACATTCAGGTCAGAGCTTCAGCACACTGTAACCATTGGAGACATAAATGTTCCGAATAGTTGTATTTGAGCCCCTTTGTGATGAAAATGGAGGAAGTATTTAGGTTCTTCATTAAGCTGTATATTATACTGTTAATCTGCTAATATGTGTGATGTGTTCACATTTTAAAAAATCTTGTACATTCTGCAAGGTACTTTTGATATTTAAGACACCACTAGGCTAAGATCTGCCCTAAGACACAAGGGCAGATCTGAATGTTCCTGGCCTCACTGGGAAAATAACAGTTTTATAGAAAAAATACCTCCCACAAATTCAGGAAATCTCCTTCTTCAAGATTCAGAAAATTACAGAAGTTTCACTACAATGAAATATCTTCCATTTAAAGATTGCTATAGTTCCACTACTATATATATCTAAATCTTAATTTGTTTTACTCTACTGGCAGTCTTCTTAGAATCCCTCTTATCTCCCATGAACAGTAGTGAGATCACTACATTCATGTAAGGATTTTTTTCCTTAAACCAAGAGGAAAGAAATTCACTGTATAATTCATTCATGTGTTCTGTAATGAAATATGGTTTCAAAATAAAGCAGCTTAAATACTATAATTTGATGTTTTTCTAACTCATTAAAAAATAAGAGCCCTAATAAAGATGCTTATTTAGTAATGTTGCTCAAAATCTCCCTTCACTTCTCAATATTTCTGAACTAATAATATTCAATGTACTCAGTCCAAATGAGAATGCATCTGGAGGTGTGACTTTTTGATGTCATTTTCTGAATGGAAAAGTACAAAGCAAACAAAGTTCATGCATTAGTCACACAACAAAAGATGAAAATTATTAATGCAATAACAATATGTCACACACACAAGCAGTGGTGTGTCTGTAGATCAAGGGTCAGATAGTACTGAAATTACTGTATTCCCAGTGTAACAATTTTGAGCAATTCTGATATTCAGGGATTTAGACATACAGGTTTTGCAGTGCTTTACATTTAATAATAATCTTGGATACCACTTCTCAGTGGAGAATAAGAATGCTTTATTCTTACCATATGCTTGCATGATGCTCATTTTAAAGTAAGATGACAGTATGTTAAATTTAATACTGCAGAGAGCATCATCTCCAAAATTCTGTTACACAGAAATGTGAAACAAAATGCACTTTTACAGAGGTGTAAGGAAGCTTCAATTTGTACAAGCAGTCATGGGTCTCTTAATTTTGGTAAAATCATTTTATGTTTGCAAAGGAACATATCTATTATGTTCATTAAAGGTGACAGAGTAACATCCCTTGAGAGTGAAGATATTTGTTATCAAGAACATCTAGCCAAGTAGAGCAATCCACAAAAAGCTAGCTCAGCAAACCAACAAAGTAATGAATTCTGCCTCTGTGAGGATGTGTGGGTACATATTTTGCAAAAGTAAATACTAGTAAATTTGCTTTTTTCATTATCGTGTAATAAGTAATCATATTCTTAAAATGTACATATGTTGAAAACAAAACAAAAAAAGTTCTGTTTAATATCTTTATCAGTCTAATATCTTTCTGGATGATCTGGATGAAAGCACCAAGGGCACCCCCAATATATTCACAGGCAATACTGAGTTGGGTGAGAGCATTTATCTGCTGGAGGGTGAGAAGGCAAGAAGTCCAAAGTTATCTGGGCAGACTGGATTGATGGACTGTGGCTAGTGGTATAAAGTTTAACAAGGCCAAATGTCAGATCCTACACTCTGGCCACAAAAGCTCCATGCAGAGCTACAGGTCAGGGAAAGAGTGGCTGGAAAGCTGACCAGCAGAAAAGGCAAGGAAGCCAGTGGCATCTTAGATTATATCAAGAATAGTGTGGCCAGCAGGACCAGGGCAGTGATTGTCCCCCCAAACTTGGCACTGGTGAGGCCACACCTCAAGTGCTGTGTCCAGTTCAGGGCCCCCAATGACAAGAGAGGCAGCCAGGTGTTGCAGAGAGTCAAGAGAAGAGCAACAGAGCTTCTGAAGGGTCTAGAGAGTGACTGATAGGAGGAAAGACTGAAGAAGCTGAGATGTTTAGCCTGGAGAAAAGGAGGCTCAGGGGAGACCTTAACGCTCTCTACAACAGCCTGAAAAGAGGTTGCAGCCATATGGAGGCCGGTCTCTTCTCCCAGGCAACTAGTGACAGGACAAAAGGAAATCTCCTCAAGCTGCACCACAAGAGGCCTAGGTTGGATATTAGGAAGAATTTTTTTCAGTGAAAAAGTTGTTAAGTATTGGAATGGACTGGCCAGGGAGTCACCACCCGTGTTCAAGAAATGACTGGACATGGCATGCTATGGTTTAGTTAACAAGATGGTGATTGGTCAAAGGTTGGACTCTATGACCTCAAAAGTGTTTTCCAACCTAAATAAGTCTCTAATTCTGTAGGGAAAAAAAAACCAAACAAACAAACAAAAAATTGCTCCAGAGTTCTCTTTATTTAGTAAAAAAGTATGTAGTGATGCTACTTTTGTTGTTAAAGTCAGTAGCCATTTTGAACCTAGATTTCAACTCTAGCACTTGAATAAGGAAAGTTCTTTATTTTACATCTTCCACAAATTTTTATATTTGCAATTGCTTTAGAAAAATAGTACATTGAAGCCTGAGTGAAGAGTACATTTGAAATACTACTTTAAAATTTCCATATATCAACTTGAGAATGAAACTGAAAACCCAGAAATCAGATATGCACATTTTATTAGTATTTAATGGGAAGTAGCAAACAAAGGCGTTGCTAAGGAAATTTGCCAATGATAGATTTAGAAGAGTGGAAAGCACCAATGGGGACTCAGAAACATGGCAAGGGCAGAAAAAATCAGGAATTCAGCTTTAAAATATGCAAGATCAAGAATCTGTTCAGAGATAAACCAATTGCTACAAAGATTGAAAGAGAGGCAACAGTGTGGAAAGCATTAATTCTAGCAATACTATACAGCACATTAGATACCAGTTCAAAAGTGGGAAATATTGCTGCAATAAAATAGAAAAGATAATAGACATTTTGGACTGCATATGTATTACCTTACAAAGCAAAGGTCTAATAGAAGTTCTGTTTCTAAGGCACTGGTGTGATTTCTCCTACAGCAGAGCATTCAGCTCTGGGCAAAAAATCTCCATAAATATATAAACCAATTGGTAGGTCCTCAGTGAACTGTGCAAATAAATAAATAAATAAATAATCAGCGGGCTAAAGTGAATTATTCATGCCACATCCCTGAAAACGTTCAAGGCCAGGTTAGATGGAGTTTTGAGCAATCTCTTCCAGTGGATGGTGTCCATGCCCATGGCAGGGAGGGTTGGAACTAGATGGCTTTTAGGGCAACTCCCAACTTAAATCATTCTATGATTCAAGGAGGTAAATAGAAGCCACCTGAAGTGGCATTCTTCTTGACATGTAACATTTGACTATAATGAAAATGTAGTATTTTCCTAAAATCCTTCTTTTTACCATATTCAATCCATATGTACAAAAGCTTATTAAAGAAGCAACTAAGGGCAACAGAAGTTATATTAAGAAAAAAGTCGAAGTATATGCAACAGAGCAACAGAGGAATGTTAACTTAATACATTAATTCAATGAAAATATAAAGGTAGACTCATTAAATTGTGTGAAAGAAAATCTGTTTGAGGGGAACTGTGCATTTTTTTTCAGGTTGTGTTGATCTGTTGGAGGGTAGGAGGGCTCTGCACAGAGACCTGGAACAGTTGGATGGATGGGCAGAGTTCAATAAGATGAAGTTTAAGACGTCCAAGTGCCAAGTCCTGCATTTTGGCCACAATAACCCCCTGCAGTACTATGGGCTGGGGACGGTGAGGCTGGACAGTGCCCAGGCAGAAAGGGACCTGGGGGTGCTGGTGACAGCAGCTGAACATGAGCCAGCAGTGTGACCTGGTGGCCAAGAAGGCCAAGGGTGTCCTGGCCTGTCTCAGGAATGGTGTGGCCAGCAGGAGCAGGGAGGTCATCCTTCCCCTGTACTCAGCACTGGTGAGGGCACACCTTGAGTGCTGTGTCCAGCTCTGGCCCCTCAGTTTGGGAAGGACGTTGAGACACTGGAGTGCATCCAGAGGAGGCAACGAGGCTGGTGAGGGGCTTGGAACACAAACCCTGTGAGGAGCAGCTGAGGGAGCTGGGGGTGTTCACCCTGGAGAAAAGGAAACTCAGGGGTGACCTTATGACTCTCTACAACTTCCTGAAAGGTGGCTGTAGTCAGGTGGGGGTTGGTCTCTTTCTCCAGGCAGCAAGTGGTAGAACCAGAGTACACAGTCTTACACTTGGGTAATAGGAAAAAGTTTTTTTATGGAAAGAGTGATAAAGTACTGGAATTGTCTGCCTAGGGAGGCGGTGGAGTCACTATCCCTGGATGTGTTTAAAAAAAGATAGGATGTGGCACTCAGTGCCATGGTTTAGTTGAGGTGTTAGGGCATGGGTTGGCCTCAATGATCTTGGAGGTCTCTTCCAATGTTATGATTCTGTGACTTTTTCAAAATTTATTTAGTAATACAGTCAAATACTATCAAATAACTATCTCTGGATAATTTTATTGTGAATGCTAATTGAGACCCCCTTAAGCTAGGTAATGACACCTTATCTCAATCACTTGTTACAGCAATCCTTATTTGATTTACCCACATTTTACACCATTTCATACATTTCATGCAATTCATCACATTTTGGTTTCCATCCATTTTTTCAGCAGATTTGAGATCTAGGCAGTTCCAGCATTTAATTCTGAATTTCCAACCTCAAGATAAGGTTTGCTCCTTTAGGTTTCATAAATGAAGTCATTTCTCATCAATCCTATTCCTAATCCCATATGTTAATGAAAGGGGCAATTCTTGCTTTTCTCTGAGGACTAGGAAAGAAGCATTAAATACATATATAAAATGGATAGTTTTCTGTTCTTTCATGAACTGTATACAGTGGTAGTATAAGAAAAAGTAATTGCAAATCCTGTGTAGAGCTTGCATATCCTTAAATATATTCTTAGCAAAGCAGAAATCTTCAGGGCTTTTAGATATTAAATAAATGTTAACACTGCTTTATCTAGCATGCCTGAACTGAGTTTTTTCTCACATCTGACTTGCTTAGGCTTGGCTATTTTAAGAGGTAATCCAATTAAACATTTGTGAATATCTTGTAGTTGAAAATATGGACCTAATTTAAACACGTGAGATATTAATAACTTGCTTTCATATTTTAAGACATATATTCTGTATTTGGGAATAGTGAGTTGTATTCATCTTTGTCAGATATAGTTACATTAGTAGTTTGTTATTTCCCTGATTTTTAATCTCTTTTTTATTCTCTCACAATGGATAGCTGCCTTCCACTGTCATTAGAAGATATTTTCCTTGATTTTTACTTAAACATATTTATTGCTTCCCTAAATTTGTTTTCGAGAGGATTAACTTCCATTAGGATTCATCAATGTATGTCATTAACTGTCCAACAATCCGATCATCTCCATTTTCATAATGAACAATGCATCTTTGGTTTTGACTCACCATAACTTTGTTGCATATCTGAGGAAGGGCAATTAACATTTTTATATTATTCTATCAAGTGTATTCTTACTTTTTATGAATGACTTAGAGCTAGCATAAGCTCTTGTTATTTGTGTCACATAAGCATCTTTCTGAAGAATGTTGTGAACAACCATTATTCAAACCATTTGAACTCCTCCATACTCTCTATAAGATCCACTCCTTTGTGTTTAAAACTATAAAATAAAATATAGGAATCCATTCAAAAGTGGTTTTAGAGATATCAGTTTTTACATATTTGTATATTTCGATTGTAAAGAAATAAATGCTACTTTGTTTCCTAATTTATTGTAAAAATGGATGGAAGTGGTTTCACTAATCTCTGCAAGATGTTTTGAGAATTTTAAAATTATTTTATATTTATTCATTTAATGTAATCTACACTATATTTTTAAAAGTCCTAGTATAATATAGCCTATCTTTTAAAATGCACCATAAATCTTTAGCTAGAAATAAATACTTGATTCATGATAATATTCTATGTTCTTACTAAATTTATAATTATAGTTTTTTATTTAAGGCACACTCCAGTGAAAACAGTGTTATTCATTTCTTATCTCTGCTCAGAATTTTTTTACTGATTAAACAACATTTTCATGTAAATACGGTGTAAAAAGTTCATAATCAAATACTTTGATTCTTAGATTGTAAGGGCAAAATTTAACACTCTATCAATTGACCTCCCTTGTGAAATAGATCATAGATTTCATGTCATGAAATACCTGCCAATTTTAAAACTGTAAAATACTTGTATAGCACCTAGTTTTCACACAAGCATTTCAAAAAGTCATGTAATGACATTGCTTGATGATTTGCCCCAGTTGATAATTATGATATTTCAAAAATTTATATTTTATTTATTGATTGATTTTTTAAAACCTCAAATCCTTACTCTTCAGACATTTGCAGATGCAGTGAAATAGCTAAATTAATTCTAATTTATTTTTCTTGTTTTATTTAAATGGTTTATGGTGAAAAAAATAGAACATTAAAGAGCTCCATCTCCATACTACCAATAAAGGACTTGTTTAGTCGATTTTTGCTTTAATTTTATTACTCCAGTTTCCTTTGTTGTCAACAATGTAGCAGCATGTACATACCTGTTAGGCAGTTGGATATACAAACAAATATTTTTTACTAGTTTATCTGGGCAGCTTGTATCTGTCTGCATTTTTCCACTGTAACAGTTGTAATTAATTTTTCCACAAGGACTTTTCCAGTAAAGAATCAAAAAATTATGTAAAATCTTCAGCATGAGATTTATCTGCAGCTTCCAAAACCATAAATTTCTAATCATGGCCTGTTTCTCTATCAACAGCAAATGACTTTCACTGGCTATTAAAGAACTGCTACAAGACCAGAACATTAAATTTATCAAAAAATAATTGACCAAAATATATCCCATTTATACCACATTTGTTAAATTTTAAACATTGAAACTGAAATGTTTTAATAAATATTCTCTTATTAGACCCTGAGAGATTTTGGTAATGATTCTTTTGGAGCTTGTTTTATTTCTGTATTATGTGTTTGCTAACAATTGCATTTACACTAAGATTAGAAAATGAGTACTTGGTGTCAGTTTACAATTCTGAATTTATAATGTGCTACAGTGCCCTGGATTTGGCATTTTCATATTTTAATTCAGATCTTCCTGTCAGATTAGTATGTGATGAGAAAATCTTCTAGCTAACACTCATGTAAACCAGTGACTGGTCAAATTAGATGTGCTGTGCTTTATTATTAAACGAATGAGTAAAAATGTGTGATGTGCTTTTTCACTTGAATATTATTAAAGTTATTTTGGGATAGAATGATATAATAATTTCTTCTGTCAGGAAAATAGAATTTTGACTATTTTTTCTTCCTACAATCAATGACAAGTAGAAAAGCAAGGTATTTTTTCTACTTTATAATATTAAAATATTATAGAAAAAAATGAAAATATTAATATATAAAACAGATCTGTAAACATTCTGCTTTGCAGTAATATAAAAATGTTTATTCTGTGATCATCTCAGTTATTTGTTATTTTATTTTGCAAGTTAATGGTTGTTGTGGTTTAATCCTGTGGTTTAATCACTTGCTCAATGTCACCTCCTTCTCAGCTGGATGCAGACAAGAATTGGAAGTTCAAAACTAGGTTGAGATAAAAGTATTTCTTTTAGGATAATCACAGAACCAAAACACAAATGCACAACAACCATCACCAAAACAAAACCCAAGAAAACCCCTGGAGTCCAAATTGTCCCTAAACACCAAGCAGCCATGGAAAATTTCTCTCCTCAACACTTCTTGCTGCACTGCACTCTTCAGCAATAGCTAAAACGTGGATGACTTATCAACTCTGTTGAGTCACAAGTCTAAAACATAGCACAAATACTGTCTGCTAAAATGAAAATTAATTCTATCCCAGTAAAAGCATAACAGTTTTTTTTACTGTAATATTTTCCTGTTAGTTCTAGGAACTTTACAGTTTTCGACTATGGTATATGACCTAATGCAATATCATTTTTTTTCCTTAAGTTTACTCATAATTGAAGTTTGCAGAGGAAAAAAACGTCTAATATTTTAGAAACTTTAAGTTATGACATATAAAACTCAAAATTTGAAATATTTCCAGTCTTCTCATCCCTGTGTTGGTACTCTCAGACAAAAAATTACATTTAATGTAGACATAAAGATTCTCACTGATATCTTCAATATAAGTGCATGAAACACTACCAGGGAGTTCTAGTTATCGCAGAGTAACAGAACTCCAAACCAGGAGGTTTGAAAGTTCAAATTTCAAACATTATATTCATGCCAGGACCATAAGTCTCCAATATTTTTTTCATTCACTATATTTACACATAGTGAATAACTTGTCTTTTATGAAGAGAAAAGTTACCTATCCTGCTTTCCACATGAAGGCCTGAGTCAGGGATTTAGTACTAACTAAAGTTAAGAAAGAACTGTTTTGCCATCTGTTTTGCCATCTCATTATTAACTGTTCAAAGAAATGTTGATAGGCAATTTACTTCAGAGTATTTATTCATCTAATCTAGAGCAGAGATCCCTGTTATGTGTTCTGTACCTGTTGGATAGATGTGATAAGGCTCAAAACCTCTATAGGACAGCATAGATTTCTCTGGATAAATGAGCTTGTTTCTCTTATTTACAGTACCTAGGTTTATTTTATATTAATTAAGAAATACAGCCTAAAATATTCCTTCAATTTTAGGTGATTTGAAGGATTGTTTAAATCTTGACAGTATTGTGAAAAAGCCTGACATATCATTCTTTATGTTGAAGTGCTATTCCATTGATACTCTTAATTTGTTGATAAAGTCAGATCCCAGGACATCTTCCCAAGGACAAAAATTCCAATGATAAGCGATAACAACTTTGCACAGTTGTTTTTGACTATAGCGTCACATTTCAGACCACTTATAATGGCTGTTGAATAACTTCATCATTATTTAAATAAAAATGCTACCCAGTGTTTATCAGAATCACTTTTCTGTTGAAATTTACAATTGCATCACTTATCACAGCAAGAAATCCATTTTGCTAAATATAATAGAAAGGGGCACACTGTATGGCAACTTTGTATTGCAGTTCATTTGAAACAAGAGTATTCAGAATGTCTGTAAGGGAGTCTTGTAATAATTACACTTGTTGTTTTCCTCTAATTCATATTCTAGAGGTTGAAAAATATATCTAAGAGTTGAATGACATTTCTGACAATTTCCTGCTGTTTTCTCACACTATTCTTAATGAATAAAAAAATGGATTCAATATTTCAACATGATTCTTAAAAAAAAAAAGATTTAAATATAGATTCATGTATTACTTTGGTGTGTATATTTTTTAATCTTAAAGGTCATTTACATTTTTCTACAGTCAGAATATTTATTTTCAAAAAAATTTCAACAAATTATATCCCTGAACCAGAATACTGCATTATTTCTAATTTTGCTTTAAGGATTTTAGTCCAAAAGTTATTTCTTTCAATAACGTCCTACAATTTTCTGAACATGTTAGTTTGATGATAAATTTAATAAAATTTTGAATGCTTTGAATTATATCTAAAGTATAAGTGGTATATTTCATGCATTTCTTTAGTCCCCTTGAACCCAGTTTTTTCCATAACTGATTCATAAAAATTGAATGAATACTGGGAAAAAAACCACTCTGATTTCAATCTGTGGATTGAAGGGTTAATCTCTTTGGACTAGGGTACATGTCTGCCTTGTACATAGACAAGTAACAAAAAAGAAAGCAAAATCCCATGAATCATTACTGTGCTTTATAACTTTATCTATTTATTTTCTACTATTTTATTGCTTAGAGGTTTACAATAATTCATTCAAATTGCAAAAGCACTATATAAATTAAGCATGCTTTCTCACAGCATGAATAATAGAGAATTCAACCCCCCAGGTAACATTCAGCAACGTAAATAACATGATCATCCTCCAAATTCCTGCCTTGACTGTGTCTGTTTGCCAACCTCTGCATGAAATTGGGGTGGCAAACCTAAACCTTGAAGACAAATTCAATACAGAAGCACGTTTTATTGTTAACACAGTGAATGAATGAGAATCATCTTTCAGAAAAAAGGAAGAAATGAATGACATAACATCAGATCTTGAAGGACTGTATAATAACAGATGCACATACAGAGGATCAAGAGTAAGTAACACATCCTACACAAAATTTGCCTAGCTTCTTAGTGTTGCAACCCAAACAAGAAAAAATAAAATAAAATAAAATAGCCAACATTAAATGAAATTTAATTAAAAGCTCTTTATATCTTTCTCCATTTTCCTAGTCTGACCCACACAGCCCTGTGATCATTGGTGCAATTGCTTTAACACTGCCTCCTATTGCTTAATTGCTTTTGTAGCATTTCATCATACTCCAAACAAAAGATTCATAAAACAGGACTTAGGCACCACCGAGGTGAAACACTCCAGTCTTTTTAAGCATGGTCAGCTAATTGCATAACCTCAGGCACATGGCTGCTGTAACCAAGTCAGGAGCTAGGGCTTCACCTATTCTCAGGGAAGTAAATTATCTAAATAAGGTAGAAACTCTAGAAGTGTCCACACACCTCCAGTATAAATGCACACAGAGAGAGATAATCTAAGGTGGTTAGTTTTCTGACATAGACATAGGAATAACATAGGCTAAGTGGGATGATTTCAGCAACTGCTTTCCGTTCAAGTCCATTCAGAATTCAGGAAACAGAAGTTCTACAACCTCTGTTTCTTAATGCCTCTGCTCTGGAATGTAAGCATTACAGAGACCCAACAAAATGTAGAGTAGGTACTTTGTTTGAAGGATAAATTAGCAAATAAGCCTGTTTAATGCCTGAAGGTAGCTGGAGAAAAAAAAAAAAACAAATACTTTAGTCATGGGGTTGTCCTGTCTTATTCTTCTGGCCTACTTTGGCACACATGATACCTGACATCCTAGAGGGCCTAACTCTTGGGCAATTGATATTCCTTACCGAGATGCCTCCATCTACAACCAAGGAGTCACCCCATCCTTTAATTTAACCTGGACATGTCCTATTTGATTGGTAAGAGACAGCTAAAAATTATTGTATTATTTCATTACCTCCTAGTTAGGTTACGCTAGCACTGTGAAAATTTGCTTTATAGATTATTTTCAAAGAATGCTTTACTAGGCTATTTTCCAATAATGTGAATTTTGTGTTGTTTTACTTTGTTGTTTTGTATCAAATATTCAGACATATACTGCCCTAACAATGAACTCCTTGGCTACTTTGAATTTTTATGCTGTTACTTAATGGTCAATTAATTCCAGTTAAGGTCACAGTTATGCTTTTTTATTACTTGTGATGATGTTTTTGTTTGACATTCATGTTACTTTGTTATATCTCATAAAAATGATTAATGACAAACTCCTAATTGTAGAATACAAGTTGTTATTCTTGTCATTCCTGCTACATAAAGATTTCTAAATCTTTGAAAGCCTATTACAAGCTAAGTGAAGTTTTCCGATCTGAGGTGCAAAAGTCTTGGGTAAAAATATAGATTCTGTAGATGATAGTGGACCAGGGTATTCTCCCAGCCCTTGAAACATTCCTTAAGTGAAAGAGATTTCTCCCACTAGCATTCAGCATATCACTAAAGCATGTGACTAATCATGTTATTCACAGTCTACATTAAAGATTAATCTAAAACATAAACCCTTACAAATCTGAGTCTTGTACTATTTCAACTTTCAAGCAAAGCCTATGCAAATATACTTATTGAAGTCCCACAGCTATACTCATTTAATCAGAAATATTTATTAGTATGTTTATTTTCTAAGTTAGTTACTTTAAAGATGCCCTTTGCATACCCTTTTCCACATATACATGCTTAGATTTCCAAGCCAGGTTTCCCACATAATTTTTTTTGTTGCTATCCTCTCAAAATACAACTACATTAACTGAAAGCAAAGGAGGTGAGAGGAAGAAATTGCATCTGGGATCCCTTTGCTAAAGACAGGAATAACATTGTTGACATGTCACAGTCCAAAGATATCACAGATATCAAAGAAATGAAAAAAGCTGCAATCTGTAGGACAATCAGTCAGAAAAGTACATTAAGTTTGGCCTGCATTTAAAGGGTTTCCTGACTTGGCTATGCTGCTTAGAAAAGTTACCAGGCCAAAGAGCAGTTCTGGATTACACTATTTTATTTAGAATTTGTGCAGTTTGACAGTCTTAAACTTTATCTATGAGGGATGATTTTTAGTGTAGTACAACAAGAAGATTCTTTTAAGTGTTGATATATTTTGAGATACTGTATGCAAGAACTTCTCTGCATGACTGTGGCATTGTTGAAATGTGAAAAACATTGTTGAAATGTGAAAAGTACTCTGTGCTTGATTACTTGGGGGAATTGCAAAGTTCTGTGATCTGGCTACTCAACATTCAGTTATTTTGAGGAACTTAAATTAGGGAAAAGATTGAGTATATCTAAAAAATGTATGCCCATCCTACACACCTGTAATCAAAGAGAATACAACATTTCTGGGCATGGTAAGAAAATTAAGCTTGGTCACTGTTAGTCATATGAATTTTCTCTGAATTAAGAGGGGCACTATGACAATCAACAGTCACCATCTGTGAAAATTTATTGACAGAGAAAGGGAGGTCATATCAAAAAAGTTCCAATTTAAGGGAACAACTAGGAAAAAAATCACAAAACAGATTTTTATTAGTAGTATTTTCTACATAACACTAAACTGGTAGACATTAGTATTGTACAGGTATCAGATATTTATACTGTCCTTGTATAGACTGCATAAGAATCAATCAAAAATTTAAAAAAAAGTTTAAAGAGGAAGAGCAAGTGTTTAAAATTGGTGATCATTTTCATCAAGTCATAAGAGTTTCAATGAATATTGGAAGTTGAAAAAGGGAAGAAAAGGTGAAAGACAGAATGGAGTAGACACATCTCACACCTGCTCTGGAGTCAGATAAGAGTGAAGAAACTCTAATGCTGCAATCCCATTACAAAGCTGTAGAGCCTCTTTCCAATGCCCATGCCTAGCAAGTATCTTCTACTACCTTTCTCAGCTAATCCACATGCATACTTAAGTACAAAAATTACATAATATGTCTATTAAAATGACATCTAGACGTGGACTTTTCAATCAAAATTGGAATGAGCAATATGAGCTTTCATATAGTTTTATTTATTTTGTTAATTGTATTTGTTTCTCTTATAAATACACCTCTTAAAACCAACTATATTTTCTTACAAAATACTTCTTGCAGTCAAAGAGTTGAAGAGCCCTGTGGAAAAAAAAGTTGAAGTACAGCCTGGTTCCTTTATTCTTCTAGCTTTCACTGTCCATTATAA
This sequence comes from Chloebia gouldiae, assembly GCA_003676055.1. Taxonomy (NCBI): domain Eukaryota; kingdom Metazoa; phylum Chordata; class Aves; order Passeriformes; family Passeridae; genus Chloebia; species Chloebia gouldiae. The sequence continues at coordinate 33,971,397 of QUSF01000002.1, forward strand.
CAAGATTTATTAGTAACAAATTATATTACGTGGGTGCTAAATTTTGAAAAATCTCATCAAGTCAGGAGATCATCATATATCTTAAGAGAAGAAATTCACTTGGTGAATAAACTCCAGTGCTTGGAGAGACTATAACATATTCAAAACATGGCATATCACAATCTTGTCTGAACGCATTTTACTTTTATTGAAATATCAACTCTTCAATCCTTTCAAAAATTCGTGAGAAAAAATTCTCCTCACATTAACCTTTCTAGAAAACAAACACTCCTGACTGCACCACCATTGCTATATTTGAAGGGACACAAGTTTCTCTATTCCTTCTTCCCACTCCTCCAGAAAGTGCAAAATTCACCCTACTCTTGCACTGCTGTAACCTTTGTAGGGGCGTGAGCAGCAGGAATAGGCAGGCAATGGGTGTGTTTTATATTGCATCTCTGGAACAATTTTTCAACTGGAATTGTGCATGAAAAGTCTGTATTCCCTGACTTCTCTTGGTATTATACTCTGTCACATTGAGCAAGAGAGATACAGTAAATCAAGTTAACATTTTCTGAAAAAAAAAACCAAAAACAAACCATTAAAAATTCTTCCAACATCTATAGATGAAAATGCTCTCCTTTGAGAACAGTGACATTGATGAGGTTTTATACATCAGCCTCTTTTTCTCTCCAGTTTAGCTCAGAAATATCAGTAGAAATGTGGCATAACACATACAGGAGTCCTTTTGTTGTGTTGTTCACTGTGGATGAATAGAAGCGTGTGCACGTCCACAAGAAGACCCAACAGACATTGTCCAGTGTGAGCACCACTGCAATCAGTGAGTGCCTTCAGGATTTCTACATTTTAAATTAAACCTGAAAGCTCAAGGATTATTTACCCTAATATCACCTTGGGCAGATTAGACAAAGAACACAGGGCCTTTGGCCTTTGTCTGCTGGTTTTCCATTCAACAGGACATTATCTCCACTTACTTCATGCCATCATTAATTAAATAGGTAACTACTAATTGTACAGCACATTTCATTGTGAAGGTGACTGAAAGTAGGTACAAGTTTCCCAGAGGGTCTGGGGAGGATCAAAAAAGTTTTACACTTTGGGTAGTCAAAACTCAACCGGACAGAGCAGAGCTCTGGTAAGGTAAGGTGCTCTACCTGACCCTGCTTTAAGTGATGGCTTGGATTAGACAATCTCTACAGGTTTTTTTTCCCCTGTGTGATTCCATGGCTGCCTGAGATAAAACAATTTAGACAACTTCCCTGTTCCACATGATTCAGCCATTATACATGTTAGAACAACCATTTTCCATGTTAAAACTAAATCCAGTAACAATCTACTGCTTTAAGACTAAAGGAAAAATTTTCTCAACTTATTCTAATTTACATTTTTGTTTTCCTTTTTCTTCACAACTTTCCCCCAGTATTCCTAACAAAATTCCCTGAATTTGATTGGTTTTAAACAACACACTAGAGGGAATTAAGTGTAAAGTCTTGAAGTTCCTTCCATAGTACACCAGCCATAATTCTTTATCCAACGTTCAGATTTTCCTTCAAGGAATTGGACTCTAAAAATTATTCCTCTCCCAGAGGAATAAAAATAGCCCTCTGGAACAATTTCAGCTACTGAAAAATGCTACCATGGTCACTGAAGCAATCCATTCTAGCTCAGAGCTCCTAAATAGACAGTCTTTTCCAGGGTAATTTGATATGCCAAAAATTTTAGATAACTTTATTGTTAAGGACAGCTAGTTTTTAACTGTGAGTCATAATTGTAGAAAATAACTATGCTTTTTAATCCTGGTGAAGCTTGAATGGGTCTGTTCCAAATACCAATGACTTTTTCAAGGTATGAGTAGAAAATAAGACAATATTAACTTTGATTACTGCTCAAAATACATGAATGCATCAAAAAGTTTAAGTTGCTCTCTGCTGCCTTTGATCATCTGCAGCTCATTGCATCTGCCTTTCTACCCTGTAATGCATTTGCACATATGCTCTATGTCAGCCTCAGCCTAAAACCAATGCTCCCACCTGTGCTCATTCATTTGCCACTTAAATTCCTTCTAAAGTCCCATATTTCCCATATGATCCAGAACCATCTGTCTTCTCTAACTGAAAATAAAAAAGAGAATACCAAAGCGTATCTTAAAGTCCAATGTGAATTACGTGTCTCTGTGACTTGTCATGTCAGTCATTGTCTTCTCTAAGGCCTTGAGATGTAGACTAGCCACTATTTATAAAAAAAAATAAATTTCTGGATTAGTGGTTTGGATGATAAACCTTTCAGGCCAGGAATTTTCCTTACTTCATTAGTTGCAGAGACTGCAAAAGATTTTTTGTCTGAAAAGTGCCATAATAGCAAGGTACTTTTCATTAAAAAACTGGAATTTGCCTTGTGAACTTGGAATGAAGGTAATCTGCTGTAGAAATGATCAAGAGTTCTTAAATGGGGAAAAGAAACCTTTATAGTCAGGACCAGAAATAATACAGCTATTAAAATTTTGGACAATTCTGTCTGGAGAGTTGTGTAAAAATTCTATTTAAGATTCAGTATAATTTGTTTCACTATCTCACATATCCAACAATCCTGCTATGACTGCAGGTGGTAGTAAATAGTGATTTAAAATATATTTACTAAATTCTAGTTTGGTTTTGGTTTGGTTTGATTTTTTTGTTTTGTTTTGTTTTGCTTTGAAGCAGTTTCAGTCATACCCACTAAGTTTGGCAACAGCACAGGTGACCCAAGGTCTCAAGATCTGTTTATGAAAACAGAAATGTTTCACAAAAGATGACAAACCATAATAGTTCCTGATATAACCAGTGAGGACTGGGGATATTCAGTGGCTGTTTGCAGTATTCAGTTCCAGTATGTAGCAAAATCATATGTTATTAAAACTTTGGAAGTTTTTTTTCTCTATTAATTCAATTTCAAAATTCAGTACAAATGTTATTTCTTTTTCATTGTAATCTGAATCTAAAATATGGAAATATGACTTTATTATCTTCAAATCATATTAAATCTGCAGAGACATTGTAAGCAGTTTGTATTTTTGCTTTTGTTTTGTGTTTTTCTCATGATTACTGTCTATAAGTATGAAAGTTTTTCAATTTACACATATACATTTTTCTGCTTTCTCTTAACATACCTCACTTATTTTTAAATAAATATAATTCTTCTGTATTACAGCAAAAGAACTTATAAGAGCAAGGTTATTTAAATGTTTGGATTTAAATTCTATTAGTAAAATATATTTTGATTTAAAAAGATAATAGAATCTTTTTACACTAAAAAATCTGTACAAAATATTAGTATCCGAAGAAATTAAAGAAGTCTGAAATATAATTTTTTCCTAGTCTTTGTCTGAAGCCTGCTATTGTTGTCATAAACACTATTTTTTAATCTTGCTTTGCAGCAAAACTTTGAAACTGCATGCTGAATGTGCACCACCTGAACATGAGGAAGAACTTCTTTCCTGTGCAGGTAACTGAGCTCTGGAACAGGTTGCTCAGAGAGGTTGTGGAGTCTCTCTCACTGACGATGTTCAAGAACATCTCCAGAGATGCTCACGTGTGCCACATGCTCTAGGATGACCCTGATGGAGAAGGGAGGTAGGACCAGATGACTCTCTGTGGCCCCTTCCTATCTCAGTCTGTGATTCTGTGATTCCAAAATGGCCAAGGTAGCACATAGGTCATCTGTCAGTCTGTCTTCTAAAACAGATGTTTTAGATAAAATGAATCCTGATGGAATTAGGTTTAAGGAGCAATGCAATTGATGTCTCCATTTTTGTTGAACATTAGGGATGCTAAAACACTTCTCTCAGAGCCCTGAATATGGACCTGAATTTTGTTGCCATTTGCATCTGAGAGATTCATTTTGTGCTGGAATGTATTATTGGGAACTAAAGGAGAGTCACTAGCATCTCTTTTTTACTGGAGTTGAGACAAAAGCATGTTTACAGCACCCTACTTCAGATATGGAATGCCTCTTAATACAGACTGCTTAATTCTGCTGAATTATGAATCAGAAAAAAAAAAATAGGAGCTAAAGTAGCAAATTATAGAAAAGCTATTATTAATGTAGGTATCCATACAATAGTATCAAACAGGCTGAAGAGAATTCAAAATATCAAATAATGCATTTATAATATCTTGTAATATTTTCAAATCAATATATATATAAAATTCATGTTTAGATTTATAAATCATAATTACAAAGTGCCCACATCACTGGCTTTTCATTAAGACCAATAGGTTGTTCCAAAGGCCAAGGGTATTGGTAGAAAGTCCAAAAACTTTCAGGTTTTTTGATTAACAGTTGAATAGACACCCAGCAGAGAATTCTGGAAGCATTCTCTCCTGTGTGTGTCCCCTTTGTCCTCCAAAAATAAAAATGGCAAAACAAACCCTATGACTCAAATGTTTGAAAAACTCCTTGACAAATCCTGTGAAAATTGTGGCCTTTTCCTCTCACTGTCTCAAGCCATAGTCTTTGTTTTACTAATACCAGGGTTTTTAACCTTAATGCTAAGGATTTATTTCCCCTATGCTTTCCTCTAACCAGCAAGGCTGTATATATATATTTCTCTGAATCAGGCCTCACAGTATTCCCATCAATACCAGGAAGACACTGATTAGCTTTCTAAGATACACAAATGAGACTGGTACTTGCTTATGAAATTTTATGTAACTCCTAAAATCCACCAGAATACAGTAGGCTGTCCCAATATCTGGAACTTTTTAAACAGAATTAATTTATAGCAGATGGCTGTGGAATAGACTTATTGACATTAAAAAATTAAGTCAAAGTGATTAGAATGTGTGTTTTTAAGGATATTAATGAATGACATTATGCTTCTTGTGTGGAATCTACACTTTAGACTAAGATGCAGTTATTTCCTACTTTGAAAAATATAAGGTATAAGTTTAGAAAAGTCATGTATTAATCCTAATTTTGAGAACTAACATGTGTTCAGATAATTACTTGCTTTATTAATGTATTTCAGGAGTAACCATTTTTTTTTTAAATTGTGAACAAATTAAATAGTCCTTATCTTATTAATGTGAAAATCCCTTCTGTGCTCTATCTGGTACATTTGTAATTAAGGTTTTAGACGCCTTTGCCTGAATCTCCTCAGCAAAGCAGGTAAAGTCATAGAGTATGTGACTACCTTTATAAATCCTTTAGATTATAGATATTGATGCCCAGTGTTTATTAATTTTGAAAGTTCTAAAAACATAAGCATAGATAAATTCAGAAGAAAAGCCATTTCACAGTCCTCATTCATTGATAAAATAAAACCAAAAATGAACTTGTTCTCTGATAACATGTAGGAGTATGAGCAGAGTTAAACTAAACATCTGATATATTATTCCTGTGCATGTTTGAGAAGCTGGCAAGTAAGGTCATGCTGTCTTTTACACATCTCGGTAACAATATAGTGATGAACAATAATTAGACACTAGGAGCACTTAAATGGCTAACTTTTAAGTGTCCAGAGGAATAAGTTGTCCAGATTTTCCTGCATAATGCATTAAGGTGCAAAATTAATATTTAGTAGAGTTATTTACAGAAAGCTAGCATCACAAATAGGAAACTCTGAAAACAGAGCCACCTAAAAGCTTCCATCTATAAATGCAGTGCCTGAGACAAAGGCTCAAAGTCAAAACAAGAAGTCTGGATTCACCTGGCACTAGAGATTCTGGTCTTCCTACAGGTCTTAGTGTTTCAAAATTCAGTAAGAACTGATTAACATACAATAAAACATGTAGTAAGATTTTCTTATTCTAATTACCGAAGAACAGTTTTTGAAGGAAGAGGTAATTAGTATTTATATTGAGCATTCCTATTTCCTATTACTGCTCTCTTTCCTGCTTGTGCAGGATTTAGCTTGATCATTGTTTTAAAACATAGCTTGTTCATAGCTAAAAGGTCAGTTATGTTCCAACAGAATTTGAACATCCAAGAAGTTTCACACTGCTCAAGTATTTTTCCTTTCATTACCACTTCTTCTTTCATAACCATTATATTTCTCAGTGAAGAACAGACATCAATAAGACCAGAAGAATAGTCCACAATACTCTTGTTTAATCAGATGAACTGGTCTCTTTAGGCAGAACGAATCTTGTTCCATTGTTACAGTGGCATGGAAGTATATGTTTGGAAACATCTTTACACTCATTGTCCATTTTCTTTCTTCTTGCACTTGCCTGACTTGATTATGACCACATTTCTTCCCTGATCCTTATTACTGCCTATTTGATTAGTGTTGCTTAGCATTTTTATGAGTTCTATGACTTCTTCTAAAATAAATGTACTCATGGAAACAGAAGAAATAGGCACAGAAAAGTTTGGGAAAGTGGGATATGTATAACATGGCTGATATTAATGATATGATTTAGGATCTGAATTTTCAAAGTGCTGATAATTGCGTAAGGAACTATAACTGCCATTCAGTTTTTGTGAAGCCTTACATACTACAAGCCAGTGAAAAATAATCAAAGAGTTTAACCTGAATCAAGATGCTATTTTTATAAAAGTACATTTGAACTAAAAATGACCTAATATTGTTTGGTCTATTCATGCTTTGTGGATTTAGTTGATTTGCCGCTATTTATTGCTTATATATCCAAGAGAAAGACTGTATGATGTATAAAAAGAGATGGGTAGGACTTCTGCTTTATGTTACTTGCAGTTTCATACTTTTGCATTTTAAAAAGGAAACCCATAAGCTTTTTCTGGAGTGTTATGAGAAGTTGATCTGAGGACAAGAAATCTTAGATTCTTCTGCTTCTGCTCTGATATAGATCAATCTTCTTGCTGCAGAGCATTATCATTCCTCAGAAAGCATTGTATATATAAATAGACTATAAAATTTTCATAAATATCATGAGCATGTTAGGTTTAAGTACCGAGTATTACAGATAATTATAGGCATATAAGTAGAAGGTTTACAGTTAACCTATTGATCCATTGAACTCTATAGCAATTTACAGTAACCAGCTGACCACTCAAGAAATCATATATAATCTTTTATAGTCCTTTATATGTGGCCATCAATAACATTTATTTTTAAATAAAACATTATTCAAGTGCATATTTAAACTGCTTCGCATAAATGGGAAAGTTTAATTAGTGACTATTGTTACTGTTTTTATGAGCTCTGATTTATGAGCTTAAATAGCTTTGGAGATTCATAGTACTTGCTTTCTACATTATTCTTCTCACAGAAAATTCTTCTTTTGATGAAGGAAAAGTTTATGGATTTGGTTTTGGTTTCAGTTACTTTCCTTTTTTCTTCTTTTTTTAACTTGTGAATAGCTACCTGAGAAGCACTGGTGCAACCCATATATTACACAAAAAAATTTACCAGCATACTTCTACTGAATTGGATTTTCACAATAGGCTCTTACTAAAAATACTCAAAAGATGATGTACAAGTCACAAGAATCATCAGAAAAGTAGGGTAGAAATCAGAAAGTAAAATCATTGATCTGAAATGTCTGAATAGATATTAGTATTCATTTATTAATTAATTTATTTTATTCCTCTATATAATTCCCCATCCTTATCAGGAACTTCCCCCATTTATTAATTTTAACTGAAGATCAGAAAATAATGTAGCATAAAGATTGTTCAATCAATGTCTTTTTTCTGAAAAGCACAAAGGGAAGTTAGAAAACTGTGTTCCATTTTTTATTTAAGTGACCAATACAACTGACCTCACCCACCCACAAAATTATTTAATTTTGAAAAATGATGAATTTATGAACATACTTCTGCTCTGCATAACTGCACAGCAGCACTGTCTGTGAAAATAGGTTTATAGACCCTAACAGCAAGTGCTTAACAATCATTTCTTATTATTTCTGTTGGACTTTACTCCAGGGATCATATATCTATTTAAAAATTAATTTTACAGATGCAAGGGTTTTTTGGTCTAAAGAAATTTCAGACCTACATTCGTTATGCATATTTGACCTCTGCCCTCCATTCTGAGTCAGAAAGGCTGTGAGGCTGTTGTCTTTTTCTGTCAAAGTGAGTAAAACAGACAGTTGCTCCATTAATGAGAAATTCAGCTATTGATCTGATCTTTTCTCCACTGCCATTGATTTCTGTTCTTTGTTTTGTCATCTGGACCTAAAACTGTCAATAAGCTATTGACTGAAGGATAGAAAGTCAATCATTTGTATTCTCCTTAGAGCTTGTGAAAATAGAATTTATCTTTATATGCACTGGTGTTTTAGTATGAAATTCTGACTCTGTAATAAAGCTGTTTACAGTCATTCTGGGTTTGAGAAGTTTATGATTAAGAAAGATAATGTTCAAAGCAATTAATTTACAGATTAATGATTTCTAAATGGAAATGGGGAACAACTCAGAATTAAACATCTGTGAGTGATCTTACATAGTGTATATTTTAACAATAGATGACAACAATATCTCCTCTGGTAATATAACATTTTAAATCCATGCAACAATGCCCAAATTGCTATTAGGTTTTATTTTGGTCCTTTTTAATTCAAGGAAGGAGTAAACAAAGTACAAGATATAGAAATCACTGGAAAATCTATCAACTACATATTTCAGTGTGGTATAGAAGAGAGGGTTTAAAGAAGAAAGGATGACCTGAGAAGTTTTTTTACTATATACACTTTTAAAGAAATCATTGCTAGAATCAATTGTCTCTTTGGATTACTAGTTACGTGTGCACTTTGAGGAATTCTGAATTCTCTGCTGGATGACCTCAGATTTAGACGTGCATCTGGGTCATTTGCTTTTCAAATATTACATTTTTACATCTCTATGAGTAATGCTTTATGACATATTTTACTTGATACTTCTATACATGGTCTCCCAATTGACTCATCTAAGTAAACTAACAGAAGGAAGCAGAAGCCAAAAAGACATAGGCAGATGTAAAAGCCCTACTTGCAAAGAACAGTGAATATCTTTTAATTTGACCAGACCCCCCCATGTAAAATAGGAATAATATTGAGGATAGCCTGCTAAAGGGACATAGCAGGAAACAGCCTCAAGCATTTGAGAGAGCCGTTCACTTTGAGGAACTTAGAGGCACAGGGAAAACAACAAAAATAAATACCAATATGTGTCAGAAAATACAAATTCTTCTCAAAAAGTGTTTCAAGAACAATGGCACAGATAACCTTTACTGGTGATTATAATAGCTTTGAAATGAGAATCAAAATGTTAGTGAAATGACCAGAAGCAAATAATGGACAGATTTTGTTGGATGTAATTCCATACCCAGAAAACTACCAAACATTTTAGTTTTTTATCTTTGCCACTTTATCTTACATCAATCTCTATTTTTTTTTTTTTTTAGAGAAGTGCTGTCATGGTACTCCTGACCACAAACAGCCACAGAAATTTATCTAAATCAGGATGAAGTTTTAAAATCCAAGAAAATTTCATTAAAACCTGCATGAGGAAACTCTCAGCAGGACTCAAATATTTATTTATGGTCATGGTGATATATAGCTGCATATTGAAAGCATGGGAACTGTATATTGTAAAGGGCAAAAACCCTGCAGGTAAGTCAAGAGGAAAAAGATAGATGATGTAGTTAAAAGTGAGAAACAAATACAATTATTTAAGGTCTATGGGAGTTATAGCTACTACTTCTGCCCACAGGAATGAATAGTAAACACCCATTTGGATAAATGAAGAAATATTTTCCATGCTAGTAGATAAACATGATCTATTACAGAGTTTTATAGAGTTTAAGCACATTGTAGTTTTGTATTTTTGGGTCCAAAAACTAATAATAACAGAGCTACTAGGTTTTTTTTGCAGTTCATTTCTGGTTTTTTTGCCAGGAAGACCTTGTTCAACAGGAAAATGTAATCCCAAGACTGCAGTTATTGCTTCTCAGGAACTCACAGCCAGATATGTTTAATGACCCATACTAGCCTGCTGGAAAGGAACTGGTCTGCTTTCCTAAAACAGATGGAATATCCTTAAGAAATATGTATGTTTACATTATTTTTAATATTAGAATATATGCTTTGTATGCAAGTCCACTAGAAGAGATTTTAGAGATATTTGATCTATGGGGAAGAGGGGAAAAAAAAAATAAGCTAGTCTTTAAAATGCTTGCCCATCAGGGAAAGGTTATTTATGCTTAATTTAACAAAATCATTTTGTTCACCATGAAAATTTTGGGTGTATAATCCATAGAAATTTTTACTGATCAAGACAGCTTTAGTAATCTATTTCAATTTTAAAAATTTAATTTATTTCCAAGACCAATTTTCTCTGTCTTTCACCACCCCTATTTATTCGCCTAAAAGTAAGAACAGAAAAAAAAAAAGGCCTATGACTATATCACTAAGAGAAAGATACATAATCAATGTATAAAATGATCAGTTTTTCACTGGAGGGCTTCATTTATTTGCATTCCAAAGAATATTTTATGCAAATCCAATATTCAAGAATTTTGCTGATCAAGACATGAACCTTGTTTGCGGACTTTTATTTGTGCTTAAACATCTAGATATTGTTACAAAAAAAAAATATTTTCCTGTCTTATTTACATAGGAAATATCAAATTCAATATAGGCACAAGAAAAGTACTCATTTAAAATAAATTCCCCTAATAAATTTTCATAGAGTGCCAAGAAATACTGACTATGAAGCCTTTAACATAGAAAAACTGCATTTTTAAAAGCAGTTCTGGGTAAGTTTTGGCAGTGATCTCAGACTTGAATGAGAGTGCATTCTTGTGACAAGAACAATCTGGTTGAAATTAAAGAATTTCCAAAGTTAGAAATTTATTTTTATTCATATCAGAGATCCCAGAATATCAAAGACTGCAGGAAATATTTCAGAGTATTTTTACTTTCAGATTTTTCACTTGCTTCCAACTCTGTTACTTTTGTCATCTAAAAAAGATAATACTAAATTCATCTAGAGAACCTGAATCATTAAACTCTTTTGTCAAATGTAAAGACGTAGTACATTTAAAACTATAAGTGACATTTAATCAGTTTCATTGTTTAAATGTTATGCACAGCTGTCAAAACATCATAGTGAAAAGCTACAAGATTTTTGTCAGTCATTGCACAAACAGATTGACACAGAACTCTGTGTAAAATGATTTCTGTTATATAAACATATAAAGATCTAAACATATACCTTCATTCAGTGAACAGTGAAAAGATCATCAAGCTTTTAATACTTCTGCTTCCTAATTAAAAAATGCACCAGTGCAATAATCTTCTCCAAAACGGAGAGAATTGTCAGTCTTTAAAGGTATGGACTAAAAATTGGGGGGTTATCATATATTTTAGTTTTACTGAATTAGATTAACATGAATGAAAAGCAGGGGTGGAAAGCTGAAATGTGAGCAACCTGAATTCTGAAGTTGCAATTATAATGCATCCTTTTAGCCTGGGTCTGGGAATCATCAAGTGTATTCCCAAGAGGGTGGGATCAGCTCTACTTCTATTATGGAACATGATACATGCTTTCAAACTGCTTGCAAACTCTTCCCAAAATGCATTAAATATAAAGTACTCAAAACACTACTTTGTGAGATTTTAAGTCATTTTAAATAGATCCTACTTCCAGATCAATATGCTCCCATTTGTTGACATACACATGTGCCCTGTTAAAGATATGGATATTTTCCTCTTATCATCCCTGCCTGATTTGCAGCATGATGTGTGGAACAGATAAAATGGGATGAGATCACCCTGTGTTTGCTATTGTAACTTCATGAAATTGTTTTTCAGTTAAATAGATTTGGCACCATTTCTTAAGAAAGCTATTAATCATTTTATGCCAGGAAAAAAGATTTCAGAGAGAAATTTCCCTTAAGGGAAGTCAGTGGGAGTTGCTGTTATCAAAAATTTGTCAGCAATCTTCCGACAATCACAAATTCACATGGCAATTTTTACAGAAAATAATGCCCTACTGAAAACCAGTCTGCCACTTAAATTAAAAAAAAAAATGTTGTTATCAATTAGCTGAACTTTTAAATTTAATTTGTAAAGTCATATTGCATATAAATTTCCTCTTAAAAATGAAAGTAATAAAAAATTCATACTGATTATTTTACTTATTTTTCTTTCTGAGATAATTATTAGGATTATAATACTGTGCTTATTTCTGCTGTTCTTTAGGGCTCTGTAGACCATGTTTTCTTTGATAATTTTCATCATTCCACTGTATTACTACTGCTTGCTAATGACAAGCATTTGTTGATTTGGTTTTTTTTTATAAAAAACTCTTGCTGAAAAATTGACAGCCTTTATGATGGTATAGGTAACATGCCTTTACTTTTTTGTTTACCTGCTAAATGGCTCCAGGACTATGGGCAGGCAGTGGGGAGGGTCTAGGTGATGCTGAACATCTCTAAGTCTAAGTTCTGTAAGTTCTGTGTCTTCATTTGTTTCATATGAAGACTAAGTTCTGTAAGTGTCTTCATTTGCTTCATATGCACTGACTTTACCAGAGTTTTCCCATCTTAAGGAAAGCTGGTCCTTTACAAACCTCTTACTGATACTAAGAAGACTTTTTATTTCATGTATCACATCACTTAATCATATTCTCATTTGTTGTTAAATAATTTACCTGGAGGTTTTGAGTTGGCTTTTGTCCTTCCTAGCAGTTTTCTACATCTTATTTCTATGTGCATTATAAGGTTCAGAAATTATTTGTTGCAAAATGAAACAGAAATTCCTGCTTCAATTACAATACTTAATTTCCTCTTACTAAATCATTGTTAATAACCATTTTTTTTCTGAAAATTTGGTTTCCCAGTTTTCCTGTAGGTATTGTCAGTATTAAGATTACATTGTCAAAGAAGCTGTCTTCAGAAGGCAAACAAGTTTTAGTTTTATCTTTACTGACCTTAGGCACTACTGTCCTTTTCACTTTCTTTAGGCTTCAATCATATTTGTATCATATTTATCTTATCTGAAGAAATAGACAAAATATCCTACTCAGGAATGTGGTCGGGCACATTACTTTCATTTCAGACTATGCAACAGTTTTTCCAAATGTCAAAGTATTACTGTTTTTTAGAAACACAAATGAGCAGTTTTCCTCTGCTATAGAAAACTTTCATATAAAACCAAAATTGGCATTTCCTCATGCGTCAATTTTCCTTTATTTTATAATCATCTCGGTAAGTTGCTGCCAATACAAAAAAGACAGACATAACATTTAGACAAAACATGTATTTTTATTCCAAAGCACTGACGCTGTATCAGTGATTTTTTTGTTAGAACGCTGATGTATTCTTTTATACACAAAATAAACCTCAGCCCCAGCAACAACTCCCAAATATCTAGAAGTTTCAAATCAACACCTCTAAGTCCTGATACATATTTCACATAAATACATACAGCTCAAAAGTCACAAGTCTAATATTTTTTGCCGTAGCATGTGAAGATTTTTGACTTAATTAATTATAAATTTAAAAATTATTTAAAATGGCATTCAAATCAAGACCAATTTTTTTTTTTTTGCATAGCCATTTTCAATGGCCAGGTCATATAGATTCACATAATTTTCATACGCTCAGTAGCAACAGGAAATGTTGACTGGGTAAAATACATTTTTAAAAGTCTCAAAAATCAGTTTTTGGTTTTACCCATACAGAAAAAGAGTCTTGGTGCTGCATAAAAGGAGCACACAAATTTTTAGATATCATGCAAATACTGTTATGGTGTATCCTAGAGACTCATCCAGCCTCAGAAAGAAGACCCTTATATCTGTAAGGCAATTTTCATACTGAAAATCCTAATGCTGTTTGTACTGACTGACTAATCAGCTTGCTTGAAACAGTGTTTTTCATTTGAAATGGTGTGAAAATCAAGGGGTAGCATACTAAAATCATGTGACTGATGGACAGGGAGACTTGACTTGAGAAGGTAGCACAACACATATTTAAAAATCACATGCTCAATCCTGGCATAAACAGGGAGACCAGATGTTCTCATATCTAATCTAAGCAGATGCAGGTAAAATCAAGGAGCAGCATCCACTTTTACAGCCAAAAAAATGAGAATATTGAATGATTAGAAACTAGTTAGTAACATTTATAATTTTTATCTTCTCTTAAAAAAAAAAAAACCAAAAAGAAGAAAAAAAGCCTAACTTCTAATTAAATACAACACCTGCTCCCAAAATAGCTTAATTTGTCAAAGCAAAGGTTTTTCTAACCAGCGGATAACAATGTATGAAACTGTGTAAATTTCTCATCCTAGTTATATAGTGCTCAACCTGATTAGGAGCTTGGGGTGAGTTACCTGCTGTCTCTGAGGCTTGAAGTAAAAAATGAGCCAAAACTCCTATGGAGCTGAGAGAAAATAGCACAGCACAAATCAGTGTCACACAGCTGAATTCTCATCTGGTCCCAAGAACAGTCATCTCACACCTGTTGCCTGAAGAGATGTCCCTGCCCTGTTCAGGAGAGTGCCAGGACACCAATTGAACCAAACCCATGGCAGAATCATGATTAATATTACACCTAAAGGAGGTAAGTGACCTCACCCAGGTGCTTTGGCTTTTTACCAGTATGGTTAATTTGTGTATGTTAGTTTTATTTATGGCTGAGGTTGATGAAGCCAGCGGTGATTAAAACTACTGATTTCTAAAGAACCTATGCAAGTTTTAGCAGTATCACCTTTAATATAATTGTATTCCTCCAGCATATCATTAGCTTTCACTTACAATGATCGTCTCTATTATTTTAATTCTTCTTTTTTTTTTTTTTAATTTTGGTCAGGTTTCACTTGCTTCTTGCTGGTTTACTGGAGAAAATAGAAGAGTTGGAAGGAAGAGAAGTGGTAAGTTCAAAAAAAAAAAAAGTCAGTCTGAGAGGAACAGAGCTCTCCTGCTCTGCTATTTAAACTTTCCAAGACAGGTTGCATCAATGCAATCTCTTTTCTACATTTAGACTCTCCTACTCTCTTGCAGGTCTCATTTTTATTGTGTGAGGCATTTAATCTCTTCCATCTTTTTCCTCATTCATAACCTAATATCCAGTTACAGTAACTATTCTTGCTTCCTCATGTCAGCTATATCTTTTCAATATTTATTATTATCAAATAGTATCTCTTACCACAGACTTTCTTCATATTTCTAGCCTTAAAAAGCCAATTAAAATTCATAGGAGCTGATAAGTCTAACTTTTTCACTGTTTTTATCGATTTCCATCACAGTAAGCTTTTACATGCAAATATAGTCTTCAGCTTGATATTTCAGTGTTAGGCAAAAAACCATGGCCATTTGCACTTTATGATTCCTACTGAAATTTGCCCCAGGCAAAATGTTTGATTCACTGTAGCTGATCAGAATGATTAAGATATCAAGTTTAAATAACTATTTTTTATGCTTCATTTGACATCTCAAAACCTGCATGTGCATCTGTTTTCAAGAGAAGTGCCAATTCTGACAGAGAGAACTGCCTCAAGACCGTGCCCTGTAGTATATTTTAAATAAATACTAATTGCCACATTCAAGTTAGATGAGCTTGCACAAACCTGTAATATCTCTAATTTAATCTATGTGCAATAATTACTTAAATACAATTTTTACCATTTAAAAGGTGATGTTCTGGCCTGCAGGTGTTCATAGGGTGAGTATATTAAACCTAGTTCAATATCTTCTGTATCTCTCTATACTGTTGCCTTTTCCAGGTATTTTGCAATTCCAATAAATTGAGAGTCTGATGTATTCTTATGTGCAAAAATTATAGCAATCATGATTTTGTTTCCAACCCTATTTTAAGAAACATACAAGAAAGTTCCCAAGTGTTTTCATTCTCAAGGGTGAGGAAAAGAAAGCATTTTACTGTTCTTTAAAATAATCTTAGAATATAAACAAGCCTAGAGACTGTAGCTAAGTGTCTTTGATTACACACTAGTCACTGACATACCTATTTCCAATTAGATTTAATGTTCAGTAACATAATGTACAAAAATAAAAATACTTCAGAGAAAATATCTAAAAAGGTTATTTGAAACAACCAGCTCTAGTATTCTAATTTATTCAGTAAGACCTGTATTTTAACAGGAAAAGAACCAAAACGCAATAGCATAAAAATACCCTAATATTACTTAGTCCACAGTTGGAGATTTTGACGAGAAGTAGAGAGACAGTGCTGACATAAAAGAGAAAAATGGGCTTTTTATAGATATGAAATATGAAGTGATCATGTTTTGCAGGACTTTTGGTATATACACAAAATCCTGGTACTGGCAGCAGACAGAATGTAATGCAACAAGAAGGAAACCAACTGTATTTTTTTGAAAAAAAGTTATATTTGCATGGAATTTCAATTTTTTTTGAAATGGTGACTTGACTTGAAAAAACAACACAAAAAATATGTTTAAATTCCTTATTAAGGATAAAAAATACAAAATATTTCTTGAATTTGTTGGCTATGGAAGACATAAACATGAGTCTTTCAATTCAAGGTTGCTGAATATCTCTGAAGAATGACCTGTACACTTAATTTTTTTTCCTGATGTATATAGGCAATAAAGACTTCAGTTGTCTCTTCAATGAGTTATTCTCTACCTTATCTCAGTTTTCAAAAATAAACCTGGAAGAAAATAATCAAGACTATTTTTTTTATTTCACTGGATGTGCCATTAAAATGTATTTCATCCCATAAAAGATTTTATTTTGCTCCAATTTTGTTTTGAAACCAGAAAAGGTTCTGATTTTTTTTTCTTTTTCAGAAATCTGCAAATGAATAAGCTGATGGTTTAGCCACTTGCCTGTGGATTAAAACTCCTTTTGTGAAGATGTCACATGATATTGTGCTCAGCTCCATATGTCAGGAAAACACTCTAACCACCCATGCAGTGTTTAGTACAGAGGTCTTCTTCTATTGATAGTATTCCTGACAGTACTATGCCATTCCTTGAACTGACAATTAAAAATGTCTATTTTTCCCAGTGATTCTTTTAATAGTGCAGAGATATATTGTTGACGTAGGGATGCCTTTCCTCTTGCAGATAAAAACATGAGAATAGCCGTAGTAGAGAGCCTCACTTTTGTCATAAACTTCTCATAAACACCTGATGTACTGACAAATTGCAGTGTCAGGAGCAAACATGTCCAGAGAGCCCCTCTCTCCATCCCCTTGGGGATCCCTCACCCTCACTGGCATCTCCAATATCTCAGCTCCTGCAAGAAGAGAATGACACAATTGGATATATATGTAGTGTCTCAAATTGTAAATTGATTTTGACCCCCATTTTCTGCTCCAATGTTTTTCAGGTAAGCCAAAATTTTGCTCCATTCCAGTGTAATTTCACATATTGAATGCAAACTTTTCAAAAGTGCAGCCTAGAAGAATATTGTTTAGTGCTACATAGACCTTTCCAGAAAGACATAGTAGGCCTTTTCTATTAAAATTTCAGTATTTTCCACAATTCCTATTTATGTTTCCATCCTGATATACCTCTTATATAGTTTTTACTTAAAATCTGCATTTCTTTTCCACTCAGTGGTTTCCATTTATCAATTATAATTACTAATAAAATAATATGCTTAGAAGGAATACTGTTGAAGTCTTGAGTGTTACCAGTAGCTTCATTGCAGCATCCTACAGCTCATAATACCATTTTGGTTACAGAGAGTCTGAGAAAGATGTGTTTTGTATCAGACAAAATCAGAAGGTCTTTATTTTGAAATAAAAAAGTAGGCAATTAATATCTGAGAAATTTTAAAAAACAGTGTCTGCTACTAGAAATCCTCCAACAGAGGTAACTTTGATATTAGAAGTGTGGAAAATAAGTTTCTATATCCATTCCTGAGTCTGAATCATCTTTTTGAGAGTTTTTCAGGGTTATAGCTGGCAAGAGCTCAGAATCATGGTTGTTCTAGAATCAGAATATTAAAATAAAAGTCACATACATATTTGACCTTTCTATCATCAATATTTGACTTGTGTCAAACTACTAACATTCTAAGAAAATACTAGCAAATGTATATTTATTTTCAGCTTTCTTTTTAAAATGCTCTTTACAGGCGACAAAAAGCATTTCCTGCATCCACTCCTAAATTTTTCCCATAAGTACAATATTCCACACATTCTAATATTCTGGCTGTGTGATTCATCCCACTATGTTGCAATAATTCCTATGTTTTCACACTTCTCCTCTAGCATTCTTGATTCAAATTCATCCTATTTAACACTCATGCCATTGGATAATAATAAGCTATAGGTAAGGAAATTGTGCTGCTGCAAATGGATTTACAGCCTCTCAATGGACTTCCTGCAGCCTTTGCTGCGTGTTCTAGAATTCAAGTTTTGATAAAAATACAGACCACAGAGAAAATATTAGGAAAGGCCTTCTCTGTGTAAACCATATTCAGAAGAAAACATTTTTTTCTAACAGAAAGATTCCTGTTCATGTTACTGCATTGTTAAATACAACAGTGTAATTAACAATGCTGTTTACCAAAAAGCTGCTGATTGTCATAGCAGAACCAATAAGCTGTGGCACTTATCCACTGTGACTAACTGTATCTGCCACTTCTGAAACCCCATTCAGTTGGAAATGTTTCCTTAACAGAATAGAAATTGTGGCTACACAGGTTTACAACATTTTACATTTAAAAGTTTGCTTTTTCGTGAAGGAAACATAACAAGAGAATAATTTCAACTTTAGTCAGCCAAAAACTGCTAGAATCTCTCAGAAAGTTGTTCAGAAGCACAGGATTTTTTCATCTTATCATAGAACTGTTTGAGTTGGCAAGGACCTTAAAGACCACTTGGCTCTAACCTGTCTCTCTTGGTCAGGGACACCTTCCACTAAACCAGGTTACTCAAGGCCCATCCAACCTGGACTTGAACACTTCTAGGGATGGAGTATCCACAACTTCTCTGGGCAATCTCCTCGTGGTCTCACCACCCTCATAGTGAAGAATTTCTTTCTAATATCTAATCTAAGCCTATCTTCTTTCAGTTTAATGCCATTCCCTCTTGTCCTGTCTCTAGGTGTAAAAACACAATGTGTCTCTTCAGTTTTCTTGTAGGTTGCCTTTAGGTAAAGGAAGGAAGGAAGCTATAAGATCTCCCCAGAGTCTTCTCTTTTCCAGGCTGAAAAATCCCAACTCTCTCAGCATGTCTTCTCTTCATAGAAGAGGTGTTTCAGCCCTCTGATCACCTTTGTGGCTCTGCTTTGAACTCACTCCAACAAGCTCATGTCTTTCTTATATTTGGGGCTTAGCACACTTTGACTTTCTAGCTTGTATCTTTAGATAGTTGTAGAATACCATTATAGAAAAAGTCAGGAAAAAATGTGCATGAAATTCCCACAGAATTTCTGAAATGTCGAAGAAAAATATTTACTTATTTTCCTGAAAGAGGATTATTCACCTCATATATGGAAGGAACTACTGAGGGAATTACTCCATCAATTATCTCATATTTTTTTATTAACTCTCCATCTTTTCTGGCATTTAAAATTTCTTGTGTTACTACAAATATTCTTGTAGGCTAGGATACATGAAGAGAACCCAGAGCAGAAAGTAGGAAGAAAATAAGTTCCAAATATTTCCACACACACCCCACTTGGGTTTCACTTTCATTCTGAACTGTAATCAGAGTCTGAAGGCTCAGTCTTAAACAATGACATTTGTGAGGGAAATGTATAGGGATAAAAAGGAGTCAGTGTGAAAACAAGAAGGATTTATTAAAGTATTTTTAAACAAGGAGGGAGAATAATTGGGTTTTTTCCTTTCCCTCTGACCTGCATCAGAGATTTCAGAATAAATTCACTATTATTGCTGAATTTGCAAACCATATCATATCAGAAATACAGCTAAAAACTCTTGAAGAAGTGTATCATAAGAGTTGCACAGACAATAACAAAAATACATAAAATTGAAGTAGAACTATTCAGTGAGTGGTTGCTCACACTGATACAGTCTCTCTGGCCATGAAGTATAGATATAAGTTTAAAAAGAAAATATAAAAAACTTAAAAGCATTAGCACAGTGGGACACTAAGACCCATCTCAGGGCTCTGCAGTAATACAGCTGAATAAAAATTATGCTATTAAGGTAGCCAGAAATACAAATTTTGCTTACAGAGCTAGAATTTCAGTGTGAAACTCCTGGAGAGGGAAACATGCTTCAGGGTAGGTAGTTTTGCCACTGAGACCATGCATCCATATCATTTAAACAACTGTGGCTATACTTAAAAAAGCAACATCAGAAACTTTGCTTCCTTTTGGAGAGTAAAAATTATTTAGCAGAGAAAAAAATGAGACAGTTTCTCATTCTTTAGAGACTCACAGCAAGTCATGATTTAATGACTTGCTGATAAGGAAAATTGGGGGAAGAAAGATGGCAAGAGTGATGATCAACAGGGAAGGATGGACACAACCAACCTCTCAGTTCCCAGACTTTACCCTGACCATCTAAAGTGAAGGACTGATAGAAGCTTTGTCAGCCACACTCACTTTTCCCAAGAAAGATATTTCATAGCTGTCTACAATAGCTGGTAGGATTCAGTTGCTAGAGGTGACCATGGCAGTAGAGGAATCCTAGGCAGATAGTTCAGTCTTTCACACTGCTAAATATAGGTCAGATTTGATCCATTTTGGTAACTGCCCATACGAGTCTGTTGAATGTGACTAGGGTGTTCTCTCACACTGAGCTCTACTTGTATGTTATGATTCTTGAATATATACGTCAATTTTTTTGCTTTCCAGAATGAAGTAGTAGCCTTCAAATTGTTTGTAGGGAGTGGTCCATGGCCAGTGTTAACTGTGTGTGCTGTGCACAGGAATTGTTTAAGTAGTCCTGCTTGATAAATATAAATACAATAAATATAAATGGAAATGTAAATATAAAACATATAAATATAATATAAAATAAATATAAATAAAATATATAGTATAAATCAATACTATATCAGGTACCATGTTAAAAATTTAAGTGTGGCAAGTGAAGTAACACAGCATAGGAGTCTTGGCACTGTCCAATTTTCCAGTATAAAGCAGCCCATATGTCTCTCCTTAATCTGTTTAGGCCATTTTAGAGTCTTGTGCTTTTTAATGGATGAACATGCAACTATAATTTTTTCCCTATGAGGTATACATCAATCACTTTTATGTTAATTTCTGCTATACAATGGAAATCTGTATACAGCTAAGTGGCAAAAGAAAAGCCTTCTGCTGAAACCTTCGAATTGCCCAAGAATACTTTTAGCTAGTTAAATATCTAACAGGCCACTGAACACTCCTAGCTAAACTAGTGCAGTAAAAATCATTGGGGGTAAATGGTAAAGTTTTAGCTCCAGCTTACCAGTATAAAATTATCTCCATAGTGTTTATATCATCTGGTTACAAATTAATAAAACAAGAATCTAAATTATATTAAAATATGTTTGCAGAGTTAGAATTCCATCTCTGGTGGATGGTTTTCATGCCTGTTTCAGGCTTACAAAAAATTTTATTTTAAATGAAGTTGAAATGAAAATATTGGAAAAATCTTGCAAACAAAACAGTGTTATTCCATTTGAAATGTCTCTGATGCTAAATCTTCCATTACATTTTTAGTTTGCATCACCATGCAGTGACAATTGGTATAAAACCTAATGTACTTCCTTGAAATTTATGTAATCTCTAAAGAGTCATAACCATGAGAAATGTGATACAACAACAATAGCACATGCATTCAGTCTTGAAAAGAGTTGGTCTCGAAGAATAAAAATATTCATGTTAACTTTTGGTAAAAATCAAATAAGTGTTCTTTAAGTGGCACTTACAATTAATGGCAAGCATGAGGAGTGGTAAGAGTAACTCTGCAGGAAGGCTGGAAATTATTTTATTTCCGTTTTTCTTACAAAACTGCAAGAAACCAAGAGGATTTGCATTTCTACCAAGAACCAAGAGGAGCTAAGTTTCTTGTTGCTTTCATGCACGTGCTGTCATTAACAACATTATCATGTTTGGGTGACACAGGCAGACAGCAAGGAAAGTAATGGTGGTGGCCCCAGTGTTTTTCCATGTCTTTGATATATTACTATACAAACTGAGAGTTGTATTGGCATGTGTTGCACCCACTTTCTGTGCCTGCCTCACCTTCTAATTTTCTTGGCTTATCAACACAAAAAACAGAGCAGTGACAGAACCTAAAAATGCCAGTTGTCAACTGTATACAGTGCACATGCATAAACCTTGTATTTGCTTCTGCTAGGTTTAATTTGATGTGATTAAAAAAATACTTATTTGGTGTATTTTCCCTGTAATTACTAGAAAGTTTATTAATATTTTTCTTTTGTACCCTTTTTTTCATCATATGTGCTTTCAAAGTATTTCTTTCTTAAAAAAATGCAAAAGTTACTTAAGCAATTTTCAAATAGTTCTTTACTGCTATAGTTTATACTCTACTACATGGTTTTAGTGATTCTAAAATAAAATAATAAACCAGGAAAAAACCTACAAAATCAAAATTAATTGCCTAAGGCAGCCCAAATAACATATTGCATTACTGCTTATAAGCACAACAGTACAGCAAAATCAATAAATCCTACTCTCACAGAACTATTTTATGTCAGTACATGGGTTTTGTAATATTATTTAATTATTTCTAAAGAACATTTCCATGTTAGGAAGAAACTTATAAAACTATTTAATCAATAATATGTTTCCCTTTGATGTTATCATAACTCCTTTTCTTTTATCAGGGTATGAAATGTTTATGGTTAAAAAAAGCTTGCTGAATGTTTATGTGATTTATCAGCTTTAGGCAGGAGGTTTCTTTTTAGAAAGTAAACCAAAGACTTGGGCTTTGATCCAGGCCATCTCATAAACACGTGGTTAATTATAAACACAGAAACAATGTTCTTAAAGCCATGCACAAAAGAAAATTAAACACATTTGGTTTCCTCTGTCTGCATCAAAACTTAAATTAGTAAGAGATGCCAGTCCTGTTCTGTCTCTTTCGGCTTTTTTCCTTCCCTTTTTACCTTGAAAGCCAAAATATTCTTAATTGTGATATACTGTTAAATTCTATGGAGGAATAAAAAAGTTTTGCCAGTTTATACTGAGAAATGGGTAGACACCTGGAAACTTTATTTTTAGTTCTCCACATATCATCTTGTCACCATTTTTCAAGACCTAGTTTACACTATAACAACACACTAAGTGGGAGCCTCAGTCACTGTCTCCCTGCTGATGAAGCAATCAAAATACACCTGTTTTCTACTGGGAAAAATACACCAGTAGTTGTGGTGGCTTTTTAACCTGCAAGATGCTGGTAAATTAGCATGCTGTAAGCATCTGAATTGGACAAACTCTCTCTTACTGTTTGCAAATTGAACATGAGCAGCAGGATACTGGCTCATGCACTCCTCTGTGTGATGATAAACCATACAGCCACAGGTAGAAAATTATAGTCATTCCTAGCAAAGAAATTCCAAGCATTTGACCTATGGGAAATACCTTCTTGATCACAACTTCAGCACTGATGATGTAAGGATCATGCCCTGGCTGAAAAGAGGTTTTGTTGTCTCTAGAAAAAATGTCTAAGACCTTATCTCTAGTTGTGACCAATTTCTGATACTTTATGCTATTTTATTATCCCATGCTACAAAGGAAATAAAAGAAGGATAAAATATTCTTGGACCTAGTAGCTGTCTAACCAAAGCCAGAAGCTTTAGATTAATACTTTTTCAGACTTATCACATCTAACACAACTACGAGAGAGAGATGACTCTGTTAACCTCTCTTGGGTGGGGGACACCCACAGACTCACATGATTTAGTTTCTGACATTATCATGATCCCTTACACATCCTACAGTTGTTTATATAAGCTTATGTTCTTCATTACAAAAAAAAAAAAAAATTGGTTATTTTTTGCTTGCAATCCCATGGACTGAACATGAAATCTTTTTTTCTATATGCTTGACACCCCCCTATTACTAAAATATCTGAGTTGAGAAGTGATCAGCTAGTCTTTGAGATCTTAAAAAGGCTGATTTCCTGAAGGGAAAGATAAACAAACGGCTGCTACTTTTAAGGTATTTCATTTTTTGATTTATACATATTTCTTAAAGGAGTGGGAGAGGAATGGCTCATTTCCCTGAACTTTGCTGAAAACTGCCACACTTACAATTTGGCTTGCTATGAATTTCATGACCCATTGTGACCTCATAGGAATTCAGAACATTTATGATTTTTTTTTTTTCTTGAGGAAAGGGTTTGCTTTTGTTTTCCCTTGTTTCCCTCATGACATTAATGGATTCAAAGATGGTTCCAGTTTTCATTGCTTTAAACACTGTGTCCTAGACACTCCCTTAGCAGGTCAAATGCTGAGGCCCTGCCAATCTGATCAGGGGTCTGGACATGTCCCAGTGTCACTAAACTAACATTCAATTGTTCCCTCCTTTAACCTAAATATGGACTACATCCAGTCACACTAGGTAACCATAATATTATGCACAATAATGTTATGTGCAAAAGAATTCTTAGCATATTCTTAAAGCTATAAAGTCAAATACCATAAAAATTAGGAGATACCAGATATAAATTCACTGGTGGTTTTCTTTGTCCTACTATCTAATCTCATGTATCATTGTCCACTGACTCTTGCAGCAAATTGAAATAAACTAACCCAAGTATTTTTTTTTACCCCCCAACTCATAATGTGGTCCTCTATCTACTACAACTCATACAATTAAAAAAAAAATTAAATATCTTTTTAGCTCTTCTATGGCAGTGCTCACTACAGTATCTGCATGTCCCATAAATATTAATGGCACTCTTCATAGCATTTTAGTAAGAGGAAGGGGTGGCAATCTTGTTAAATAAAACTGAGGGGAATTACAAAGAAGCACAATTTGAAATCAAACTTATTAACACAGTTAACATTAATGCATTTTCTATTTCCAGAGCAGTTCTTACAGACAGCAACTGCAGCTGCAAGCTCTCAGCAATTCTGAAGATAACCTTCCCCAAGTTAAGCCTGCAGAAAATTATGGAGACATAATTAATATGCAGTCTTTTAAATTTTCAGCTTTCTGTGGCTTAAAATATGGCCACAGATGTTTTGTAGTAGAGGTAGGAACCATGTTTGTTCATTAGGACACTATTTATTACTCTTAACCATCCTCTAACTACCTATTCAGTAAATCATTTCTAGTTTTTCAGGAAAAATGGATTATACAAATGACATTCTTTCATTCCCTAGGGCTGATTCACACTGAAAGTTTGCCATTATCTTGTTGCAATGTGTTTTACATAGTTGTCATAGCACATGTATTCAAATAAAGACTCCATTCTGAACTTCCTTTCTGTATGGAGCTTTTGGCTACTCATCTCAGTCTCATTTTTCTCACATAGAAAATTCTGATTTTGTTCTTCTCTGACTCCTAATTTCAGAGTAAGGCCAGTCCACACTAATATCACAGTGTGGCATTCTCCAGTTCCATGCTTTTTTCAGATTTGTATCTTATGTCCCTCTGTTTTAGGCTAAAACATCTTCCTCTTCCTTGCTGTGAGGCTGGGATCAGAGCAGGATAGAGAGAGGTTGGCATCCACAAGCATGGAGCGGCAGAGGAAATCCTTCCCCTCGGTATAGCACTGTCATGGTATCTTAATCACTGAAATCTTAGAAGTCTTAGTTCTCATATGAAACCTGTGGTTTTTTTCTAAGGCTTCTTTACATCATAAAATTGAGATGAACTTTATCAGAAACAGAACAAATTCCAACAAATTCTCATACAAATTCCAGCTTCCTTACTGAATCATGGTACTAGACTGAAATATTTTCAGAATTTATGTTGTGAAATTAAATGTGTCCCCCATATTTACGGAGGAACATTTTATCTGATGTTTTTAGTAGAAGAATAGAAACTGAAAATATATCTGAACTGCCACAGAGGGCTGTCACAAATTCTGTTTAATAAGGTTTCAAATAACAAGCTTAAAAATGACTAAAAGCAAAGTCAGACAGCTTTAATAGGAGCATCCCTACTGACTTCAATAATAATACTTTTAAAGAGATTAATTTCAATTCTTTTCCACCATTACAGATGTTGCTAGCCCCGTGTTAGAGATTTATATGATCTCGAAGAACTGAAGCAAAGATCATCAGTGAAAATTCCTAAGCACAAACCAAACGACATTGTTGTACCTCTGCCAATTAAAATTAAAAGTCAAATTCTAAAGCAACTCTGTCATCCAATGCTTTTGTTACTTAACTGTGTTATGACAAGAGGCTTACTGCCACTACCTTGGCTAAATTGGTTAAAGCTCCCTCTCATGCATACAATGTGCTGGCTATTTCCCAGACCTTTTTCAGTGTTCCTGCAAGGTGAAGTCTTGCACAGCTTCTTCTAGGAACTGCAATTTGTACAAAAAGCATTGCTTCTCATTTATTCTTTAGTGGGGCTCAGGAAACAGAGCTCTACCTCCAGCAACCAATCACCTATCACAATGGGAAAGGAGATATCACAGGCAAGGAAGGAACAGGCAATTCTTAAGATCTAGTACTATGTTTTCTACTGAGTAACATCGTTACATCAATTAACAGCATTATGGATTTTGCTGTTTTGCAGAATGGGCATAATATTTTCTGTGCTTTATGCTCTTGTCAGTCTTGAAGTACTTAGGTCTTCTTGCAAATGTAGTTTTTAGTCCCTGCTGTGCACTTTGCCCTACAGGCTTTTTTGTTCTTTTGTCACCTAGACAGGCATTGACTGATTCTTTAAATGATGTAGCAGCAGCTATCACATTGGCAAGTGATTTAAAGATATTCCTAAAAATGTATGTAACCTTTGCCTAGTTTTAATGCATTCCAATAATTTCTATTTTCCTGATAACTTCCCTGAAACTAACATAGTAGTATTCTCATAATGTCAAATCCCATCTTTTCAGAAAATGTTAATGCATCATCTATTATTTTAAAAGGTAACACTCATTTATTTAGGGAAACAAACCTTTAATTATTTCTGATTTAGTATTCAAAAAAAAAAAAGTTCACCATTCACCATTACCAGATTACACTAACTCTGCTTTTTGGTTTCTGCAATTAAAAAACCCATAGAATTTAATAAAAGACCCATGCAAAATGTGGGAAAAGAGAACGTATAAATCAAGGACATATGATATATTTTCTTAGCATTTTCTTAAATTTAATGAAAAATTAACATTCCTATTAATTATTTACCTCATAAGCTATTGGTGTTAAGGATAATTTTCCAAAGTATATATTTATAGGAAACTGGCATTTCATGTTGTAGCTATCAAATGCTGCCATATGTGCTGCCTTTGTAGAGAAATTATAATCTATCTTAGGAAACATTTGTTGAAACATAAAATAAATACAATTTAATAGACTTCAATGGAATACAGTTTTAATATTCACTTTTAATTCTTTGGCATTCAAGCTTTTATGACAGCTTCATCACTATTAGACTATGTGAATAACTACCCAATTTGGATTTTCAGCTGTGTATTATTGTTTTGGATTCATCCCAACCCACTTAAACTAAATAAAACAGGTATTTGGCCTAAAAGGGTCATCCAACCATGCAGTCACACCTAGTCAACATTTAGTCATTTAAGCTCCCCCAGAGGATGATTCATCCCACCCTCAGAATGCTGTCTAAAATAGAAAGGATGAATTGTTCTAGGAAGGTTCCTACTGGTGGTAAGTTAAAACACTTACAAGCAATAATTTGTTTGTTCTGTTAAGTTTCCATCATGATTCAGCACTGTGGATGCCAGAAGTAATTGGGGAAAGCATACACAGAGCTATTCTCTCTCGTTCACAGTGGATAGGTCTGATTATCCATGACAGCCACTGAGAGCTCCTGAATACCATGGTACTTCACTGGCTAGTGCCATATCTTTTTCAAGCTCTATTTCTTTTTACTTCCTAATGTTTTGTTATTTTAAAACATTTAATATCTCTTTTAATGTGGACATGGATAAGGGATGAAGGTGAGCTGTTGGAAATAGAAAATAATCACCCATCTTAATGTGTGATGAGAATTGGAGTCAGAGGACAAATTTATGGTATTTGATTTCACAGTAATGAGAATTAAGGCTCATATGCTTAAAAGTGTGCCAATACTGACATAGCAAGAGTCATGTGTCTGGATAACCATCTATTTGGGAAATTTTGATATTAATTTAAATATAATGTGGCTATGAACTGTATTTTACTTTCACCTTTTTCTGGTTGAAAGTAAACCCAGGTTGAAGAGGCACAAGTACATCAAACATGTAGAAGGGTACAGATACACTTATATAACAGGAAACTCCCACCCTAAAGTACCTCAAATTGTGTCATTGTCAGAGTTTGAAAATCAGAGTATTTTTAATAGACTTTTGAAAATAATTAATATATGAATATTTTGACTGACTGATGAAAGACTGATTATTTGCAAGAACTTAGATGACACTCATGGTGCCAAGACTTCTTTGTTATCATGGCTGAAATCTTTTAGTAGGAAGAGATAATACTACAAGTACAAAAACTGCAAGTTGAATAGACATAATATTAAATAGATGATTTTTTTTCATTATGTATTAAAGATGTCTGATGAACAATTAAAGCATTGATGCAGATCATTTATCTGAGATATTTATCTTGTTCAGCCTGTTCAGAACTGTTTGTGGCCACAATGCACAGAAAGGTGCATTTTGATGCTTTTGATAGGTAAATGTATTCAAATTACAAAGGGCTTATAAATTTCAGTGTCTTTTTCTAATCTAAAATTTCAAATAAGTTTCTAACCTCACTTCTGTTCTTAAGTTTACTTAAATCTTTTCCTGTATATTTACAACCCAAAACATCTTCAATTTGTGGTCTTCTCACTGTCCTCTCTATTTCTTTGCAAAAATTTCTACTAACCTTCAGTAATAAGAATTGTCTTGAAAAAGAGAGTTCTCTATCCAGCTCTGAATTGAATTTTCTCAGCTAACAGATCTCTTTTCCATTTAATATCCTTTGTAGTAGCTATTGAGTTAAATTTTTTATTCTCTGGATCTCTCATCTGCTTTGCTTTGATTTCATTAAAGAGCCTAACCTGAGTGGGGGAACAGCTGAGGCTCATCACAATGTGTCAGGGCTATTGTCCTTAGCTGAAAAAGAAGAAGAAAATCTATGGAAGCTACTGTAAGAAAAGGGAGTGGAGACTCCCTTGTGTGAAATCTTACACAGAAGCGCTCTCTGAGGGATTAATATACAGCACAAGAAAACCAACTATGATAATTCTAAACTTGAAAATGTAAAGGGAGTACTAAAGAGGATGTCAAAGGAATTGCAAAGATTTGTTCTTTCCCATCTCTAAATCTTTGTCTTAGCTTGAAAGGGACATGGGGGAGAAGCAGACGTGCTTCATCTTAAGTGTTGGGGTTATATCCCAGGATTTATGCGCTGTCTTTAAAAATCTAGCTTATTTCAGCAATAAACCTAACATAGGACTTGAATTCCTAAAAGTGATATTGAAGAAAACAAACAAACAAACCAAACCCAAACAAACCTACATTATGTCATTCTTGGATTTTTTTTTTTGTTTGGTTTTTTGGCGGTGTTTTGGTTTGGTTTGGTTTGTTTTTTTTTTCATACAGTAAAGCAAGCTTAAAAAAATCACTAAAGGAAAACATTCATTTTTTTTAGAATTTCTCTCTTAAAACATAAATAAGCAAAAATGTCCCCTTTTTCATTTAAGATCCTTAAATAATATATTTTTTTACTTTAGAAAAAATAGCATTCTCATTTGTGTGTTTCATTTTATATCATGATCTATGACTTTGTCAACTTATTCATTGGACTGAGGAATTACTGGTGACTTGCTAAAAAAAAGGTTTTAAAGAGTCATTGCTAAACTGAATGAATCACATAACATACCAGGTGAAATTCATCTCTATCTAAAGTAATTAAGTTTTAACAAAGTCATAAAAAAAATCCTAAATGTTTGCTTAATGAGAGTCTATAAGATTTTATACGACTTGCCACTAAAAACATGATCATTTAAACGGTACCCACTAGATCACATCTGCAGTCTACTCAAAAGAGATTAGTTCATTTTACCACTATTTTTATGCCTAAGCCCATTTGTTTATTGTCATCTGAGGAGTATTATAGTATCTCTTGTTTATAACCCAGGTATCCTAAGGAAAAAGTATCCAACCCGAGGAGAGAATAATTTCTGAATTTCTCCATTTCATAACTACCTGGCTGAGAGATATCTACAGTGGTTAAAATAGAGAACTGAACTAAAGAAAAAAAGAATTCACAAGATTTTTTTCTCTCCTGTTTTTAAGAAATTCTAGTGTAAGTTTCTTGAAAATCACTTCATTAAAATTGATTAGAATTTTTTTTTTTTTTTGTAGATCTGAGCTCCATCTGCAGAAGGAAATCCAGAAGTCTGATGAGACAGTATTACAATTTCTGGAAAGAGTTAACATCCTCAGAACAGGATCAAGAATAAGCAGAACTAAAGCAGATGTGCAATAGTATCTTTAAGACACTAGAGGATGGTTTTGTAGGTTAGCAGTTGAAACAAACACATGGAAAGAGTGTAGTCCCTGCTTCCAGAATATTGACATATTTTAGGTAATTATTGTGAAACATAATTAAAGGAATGAGTTCTCTCTCCACTCATCTGCTGCAAGAAAGGTGAATAACAAGACACATTAAATGGATATTCTAACCAAAAGAAATTAACAAACTGTATTTTGAGAAAAATCTCAATTTTGATTCTATGTGGTAGTTCATTCCAGCCCAAAGTGTTAGATAAAGCCCCTTTCCAGTTTGTTCCAGAAGGAATCCTGCTTGGCATTCTGAATATTGAATTAATTTTGGTCAGGAATGAAAAAAGCATCTGAATGGTTTTGTTATAAATCTTCATCTGTAAATGTCCATGGTTTTCTGGAAGCTCACATCACTGCTGTGTTGTCTGACTGAATACTAGAGCACAGCACCCTGACAGGCTAAGTCCATTCATTAACACACAAAATTCTCAATATCTCTGTACATACAGTAAGTTTTCCTCAATTAAGACTCATTTTAACTTAATAGCTGCACAGCAGTGTTTGCATTATTCTGCAGCAGCCCCGTGCAAGTAACAAGGACAAGTCTTGTGCTTGTGTTCTAGATTCTGTATTCTAACATTAGTGAGACTAGATGATAAATTTCTGTATCAAAATTTAGATTAACCTGAGTTTTTTAATTTATTTCTGATAGGTCCACCAAGCCAGATTATAAATCCCTAGAATTCCCCATGTTTCATATGACAAATAAAGCCCTTTTGTTATATAGAAAGGACCGGAAAGTCTCATTCATGACCATCAAATAAAAGTTTAGTTCCTGTGTACCTGAACAATCAAATGCTGCTTGATTAGGTTTATAACTACTAATGATTCTCTCATTATAAACAGCCACTGGTATTGATGTGCCACTTGAACTTATCCCTGTATCATGAGTAAGTGGGAGTAAACATCACCCGTAAAAACTGCAAATCTGTCCCACTGTTTCCTTGAAAAGGAATTTTGAAAAAACATTGAAGAACAAAATATTTTTTTTCTTATTCTAGGCAATAACAGTCTGTTTTTTTATTTTAGCAACCTTGTACTGGATTCCCCAGGAGTTCTGTTTTAGTCAAGTCAATACCCAATAAAGAACTGGAGTTCTTACAGAAGGACCAATTGGAAAATAGCACCCAAACCAGCAGCCACATGTGTACATACCTGATAAAACAGCACAATTCAGTCATCTGCTCAGTTAAACACAGAAGCCAAACATGAATAACTAAAGTCAGAATGAACTACTCACCTTACATCCATTTAAAAGTCATATGAGAGATATTGGTGTCATCTAAATTGATTCAGCTCATCCAAGAGGCATCTGAAATACAAACAACAAAATGCTTTAGACGGTGCCTATTTCTCTTGTTCTCACAGTTTAGAGTGATTAGTTCAGATTCTGATGTCTTTCTTTTATGTGCCTAAAGGTGCATGAGATTAATCCCATTCTAAGTGTTTCTTTGCCTAAATTCCCGAAGGGGTCTAATTGGACATTCCTTCTCGGAGCGTGCCTAAATGGTACTGACAGTTTTAAGCCGAGTGTAACTGAGGCTGACTCATGTTTTACTTAATGTCTTAATAAATAAAACAATGTAAGGTGCCTGTGTAAACTTGCCTATCAGCCTAAAATTTTCTACCTTGCAGGAAATTATCCTGACCAAAATGCTGGGGGCTATATTGGAATGAGAAACTCATGACAAAGGAAAATATTGTGACCATTGTCCAACTGGTTAAGTTGCTTCACCAAGCCTCTCATATTGAATAAATGCTTCCACGGTTTAATATAGTGCTCATTTGACTAGAGGATGAAAATGAATCTAGAGTTTGGTATAACTTACAAAACCAGGGAGGAAAAGGAGGAGTCAAATGTAGGGGGAGATGTAAATTGAAGGGGTAGATGGGGCATTATGTAAACAGCAGTGCTTAGATGGAAGTAAACACATCTCTTCTTTACTGTGAGACAACTGAACCTTCTTTTGATTTTGACCAGCCCAAAGTCATAACTCTGGAAACAGAAAATGTATAAACAAATGTGAAAATTGTTTTTAATGGTTGCCACTCACACTCTTGAGCTTCAGGCTATAATTTGTTATTTGATTTTTATTTCATATTTGTCTGTATTTTCTTAGGAGTCCACCAAGTGGGTCCCAAATAACTGCTCAAAGCAGATGTTACTCAGTGCATTTATCACAGTGAGGGGGAAATGATCTGACTTTCAACAAATGCTATGCTCTCTGTAAGCACTTTACAATTATATTCATGGGTAAGAAGCTACCTGGAATCTCATAGACTTTTTTAGGACAGCCTGTTATTTTTTTAAGCTAATCTTACTTGTAAGGTACTAATTAAAACAGCTAACAAAATTTGATACAAAATGCAGTCTGATCTTTTGGTAAAAATCTCGTTTCCAAGGAAAAACAAGGATTAGTAACCCAGACATTTTATAAGACAGATCATTTTGAAGCATAGATTTTTTAAGATGTTTTAGGCCCAAAGACATGATGACATGCTTATAAGATGTGCACATGATAGTAGAACCTATAGGTTTAAGAATTTCAAATGTCAAGATCCACCAAGTTTTTATTTATTTTCTTTTTTATTCACTAAGCAAAACAATTACTCATATATATTAACTGAAAACAACCATTGTCATGTGGATTATCAGATTGGTAATTCATAAGAGGAAATCCTAGTAGAATCTAGTATATTTCTGGAAGATATGAAGGAAAACCTGACTGAATTCAGGAATTTTGATTCAGTGATGGATAGCTGAATAAAGCAGGAATGATATGTAGAAAACAGGATATAAAATTAAATTATATATTTGTCTTTTGTGGTCTTAAACCTTTCCTCCACGGGGGTAATGTGACACCAGATTTGTCATTTCTCCTGTTTTGAATTACTAGTATTTCCAAGGTTCTTGTCATAATTTGTACATATGAAACAAGAATGTCCTGATGATCAAAGTAATGGATTTAACAGATGACATTGACTTACACCAGGATCAGTCTGAGACTGTGAGTGGAAGTGTTTGTAAAAAAAAAATTGATATATTTTCTTGTTTTTAAAAGTCTTGAGGCATTTGCCCAAGGAAGCAGGTAGAAATGAAATAACACTGGATTATTAACCTTTCTAATAAGCACAAGAAATTGAAGACACTGCAAAACTTATTTTCAAAACAGGTATCACCCATTGAGAGTATCTGGTTTTCTTTGAATGATAGCATCATTCTACAAAATATTTCAAACCACAGAGAATTTTAAAGTACTAAATAGTACCTAAAGGAAAACACAACATTTTTTTAAAAAATCCATCATCCTGAAACTGTTTTTTTTTTTCTGTATGAAAGGCTAGGACAGTGACAGCAGAAGCTTTGTAGCAATTAAATGTATTTTTAAGTATCTCCCAATTCTTTCTCAGCATATTCTATTGAATGCTCCTGCTGCCAACTCTGTAGCTTCTGATTTTTTTGTGAGTGCATGAAAAGACAAAAGCTTCAGGTAGCCTAGCTGTAACCAAGGGAGTCCAAAATCTTTTAGCTTTCTCTACGAGGCATTATTCATATAAATGTATGCATTTTAATGCTTAATTAAGCAAATATATTTGGAAAAACTATTTAGAATCTCCTTCACTAAGAGTTCTCCTGGAAAAAGGAAGGAGAATAAACAAAGATGTGGAAACAAAGAAAGACAGAAATAAATTATTAAGAGAATGCAGTTTAAGAGCTTTCCTTCTTTTCAGGAGGGAGAAGATTTATGAAGAGAGCAAAAGTAAGAAATATGGAGGCTCATTGAAAGTCCACTTCACAAAATAAGGAAAAATTGCAAAAATGCTGAGGTCACTGGGAATCTAAAATACTACTGTTTTGATCTTTTGGGAGGCATTTATTTCACTATTTAACAAAACAATATTATGATGTTTCTCACTTTCCTTCTGGAAACTGCACATGGCTTTTGGTTTAGCCAGTTCCTTGGCTTTTTCAAATTTATCTTCCCAGGGAGCAGTTGCTCAGTTTCCAACCTTGGTCATGTTGTTCATGGCCAAGCAGGACAGCAAAAATGAAACACTGTCGTCATTGAAGGTCTTTGTGATTTGATAAAGCATCTCTGCAATTAGGCCATCAGCCTTTGGAATGCACAAAGGAGAGGCATCTGGCATTTGAGGAGCATTTGAACATATGCCAGAAGTTTTCTGAAATCTTAGAAGTATATTTCAGATTCACTTTGTTGAAGGAATTGGCTTAATCACAGGTTTCTTTTTGCCCCATTCGGTGAAGAGAGCACCTGCTATGTCAAGTTTAAAAAAGGAATCATGGACGGGATAGCAAAAAATTCCCATCTGACATGTATAAAAAATAAAACCTGTGGATTTTAGTACTTCTCAATTGATATATACATAAATATAGAAGTAAAAATGTTCTGATGTATCCATCAGGTCCCAAGGATTGCTTTGATTTTCTTTATTCACATTTACTGAGTATCAGTGAGAGCAGTATATTTCTCAAAATAAGGAAGACCTATTGAATTTGACTATAGCCTTAAAAAAACACTCCTACAGATGCCTTTTATAATGTCAGTTTTAAAATAAAGGAATACTTTGCATTGGAACCAACTGGCTTCACCAAATTGTGTATAATTTTAAATGATAAAGCCATTTTACTAGCTCTTGCTTTTAGAGATGTAATTTGAATACCCAGGAAATCAATATCTGCTTTGTTACATGATTACAACCAAATAATTGAAATATCACAAGGGCAGTGAGCCACAGAGCCTTTGTACTGAACAAATAAGACATTATAATGATGATGCTTTGAGTATAAATGCAGTTCTCAATTTAACTGTGTGCAACTTCTGAAAGTGCTTTTTTAGCACTCTACAATAGGTGTGTAAAAATGAACACCTGAAAACAGCAGTGACATTTTTCAGCACTCAGCAGTGTCATCAGTTTTTAAATAGAACTTCCTATTGATCACCATAGCACTGCTGCAGACAAGTCACAGAAACTCCACTCCAGGAAGAATATTATGCAAAATCCAGCCAAAGTGACAAGATTAATTTTGGGCAACTCTGAAGGCTGGAAACAAGCTGCTACTTTTTGCAAGCTAGGAACAATGCTTTATAAACCCTGGTTCCTCTGAAAAACAGAATAAAAAGAAAGGATCTATATAAGGGAAATAATTCATGTTTTCACTTGTGAAGAAAAAAGGAATCTCCCTTATGATATAAAATCAGGAGAATCTGTAGGTGAAGCACAAGTCAAGGTTAATATAAATTATGTATCTGCTACTTAGTTGTATGGCAGAGCAAAGGGAAAAAACAGGCTTTCTTATCAAAGAAGGACTGCAATATTATTTCAAAGATATTCACTGTGATTGTAGGATAATAGTTTTAAAACTGGAGTAAGCATGAAGGTTGAGCAGCTTGCTTAATGAAGCGCTAGCCTTTCATCCCTGGCAGTATAATTTAAATCCATCCTTCAGTCCTAAGTAAAATGAGTGGCCTCATCTTTTTCCCTCATGGACAGTAATACACATTATATAACAACTGCATGTAATTTGACACAATTTAGTACAACCAACAGCCATTTTGTCAGTTTAACACCAAGCTTCAACTGTCACAAAAGCTGAAATAACTATTTTAAATTTTTTTTTTCCAGTACAGCAACTTTCAAGAGTACTTCTGTTTTTTTTTTTTTTCTGGGGAGTCTGTAATGATCCCCATTATTTCCCATTGCAACCCTCTTTCCAGGTGCAATTCCTTATCTCCCACTTCTGTATTAATTCCTCTAAGATCCAGATTTTAACAATGAAGTTTCTGTTACATCTATTCTTTCCTTTATTTATTTTTTAAATACTACAGAATTTCACTTTTAGATCTAAAACTCATGACATCTTATGTACAACATCAGTATCTGCTTTTGAGAACTTAAACAAGGTGAAAGTAGCATTAAGTGAAATTTTGCAGGTAGTCTTGTAGCTGATTTTCCATTCTAATTTACCATTTCTAATTTTCCATTCTCTAATCTGGAGAATTGCTTACTTCTATTATTAATTTCAATAATATAAGACATCTTTGTGTATTCATATCTTACAGGGATGAATATGAGACTTACATGTAGATGTCAACCTAAAATTATTTTTTCAAAATATACAGTAAATAGCTGTGTCACATTTTGTGTGTGTGTGTGTGTGATTTCAAATAATGTGATCCAACAAACACTAATGTTTAGAGAGCCCATAGGCAAATCTACGAGACTTGGAAGATTTTCACTGTGAAACCATCTAGTGACCTAGTGAGTGATAGTGATTACAGACAAAGTGCCCCTTGTTGGGATATAGGTGACATTTTTCCTAATATTTCACCTGTCATGTAAATAACTTATAAAATTAGGAGGTTTATTCTTTAAGAAACGCTAATTAGCTCTTATTTTATGCAGTGAACACAGAGCATCAGTTTGTGTCAAGAAGTTTTTTGCTGTTTGTGTATGATAAAATTTTGCTCTCAAATTCTCCTTTGAGAGACTCAAGAGGAAATGGCTTCAAGTTGCACTAGGGAAGGTTTAGGTTGGATATCAAGAAGAATATATTCACTAAAAGGAATGTCAAGCATTGGAAGAGGTTGCCCAGGGAAGTATTTGAGTACCCAAACCTGGAAGTATTTAAGTCCCATTGATGTGGTACTTAGGGACATGATTTAGTGGAGGATATGGCAGTGCTGGGTTTGTGGATGGATTTGGTGATCTTGAGGCTTTTTCTATGCTAACAATTCTGTAATTCCTAATTTCTTCATATTGTGTGCATATGCAAATAGAAATTCTTACCCTACTACTCCCATAATTTAATGGGACATTCTCTATGAAGTGTTTGAATCAGTGGTTTCTTTATAGTGTGCAGACTGCACCTTATTTTTTTGTTTGCTGAACTCTATGAGATGCTTTTTTTCCATTGTGCATAGTGAAAGTTTTGAAGAAGGTTGTGAAGTTTTTACTAAGAACAGCAGCCTCAGTGAATTAAATCCTACCTCAGCAAAAACAACTGCAAAAGTAGCTAAACAAGCACAGAGTTTGACTCTGATTAGTACCAAAATTATTTGAAATGTATTTGTAAGAGAAATAATTCCTGGTAAAGCATCCACAGGTTAGCCAAATCTGACTAACTTTTAAGAAGCATTGTACTGGTACATTCACTAGGATATTCCATTTGAAAAAAGAAAAATATTTGGGACATTATCTCCATTCAGATGCTGACAGACAATAAAGTCCCATCTAAACTCTGAAAGGATCATATCCTTTTTGATTTGAAGGTACAAGATCAACATATTTTAAAAGACCGATGATAGATAAATAATTTAGTATTTTAAAAATAATAGTAATTTTATTTAGTGCAAATACAGTCTAAAGCACACTTTCATGATCTGTAATTAAACCCCACTAGCAAAAGCCATTCTTTCACAAAAAGAAATAAAAATCCCCTCCTCTCTTAAGATTACAAATTATCCATATCTGTTTACTTGTAAACCATACCTATTGTGTTAGCCAATAAGGTTTTAGGCCTTCTTTTGTCTAACTGCAATCCAATTTTGCAGCTACTTTCATGCAGACAATTAATTCAGAAAGGAGCATGGGGGAAAAGCTGAAACACTGTTGTTTCTTAACAACATGATATTCTATTGCTGTAATGCATCAAGATATATTTTGTTTAAGTAATAGTAACATAAAGGTGTGTTTTATGTGAGAGTTATGGTTTCCGGTACTCTGTCTGCTTCTGATAATACAGAAGTAACATTTAAAATTATGTGGAATTTGATCACTTTTCTGGAAACAGGTATGTGCATTCAGACTAATATTTTCATTCATTTCTGTTCACAAGAAGCTTTCTTCTGCAAAAATAATACAAAACCCCATTACTCAATAGTATTTGAATAATAGCAAGCTGTGATTTCTTGGGGCAAGTTGGAGGGACCTAAGGATAAAACAGAAAACCCATGAACTGGATTATGGCTTGACATGGTACTTAAATCCACTCTTCTAATAAGCCTAAAATACCACATCAAGGAGAATTTCAAAGACTGCATTTTTGCAAAGTCTGTGCAGAAGTCTCTTTTTCTCAGTCTCAAAAGCTTTCAAGGGCAAAAAGGCCAAGACATGAACACTGTCTTGTCTGCAGAATTCACATCAAACATAGCATTTAGGAACAGTTTTCTATTCCATGTTTTATGAGAGACATTTAAACA
Organism: Chloebia gouldiae; assembly: GCA_003676055.1. NCBI lineage: Eukaryota > Metazoa > Chordata > Aves > Passeriformes > Passeridae > Chloebia > Chloebia gouldiae. Next base: position 34,010,168 of record QUSF01000002.1, read on the forward strand.
GTTATTGGGTTAGATTTCATTTAATTATTAAAGAAGGCATTCAGTCTTGAGTATTTGTTATGAAATCCATTTGACAGAAGGAAAGCCCACTGAAATTCACTGTTTATCAGTTTAATATTTGTGTACTGTGAAAAATGACTTCGCTTTGCTGATTACTACAATGCAATCATGATTTTTTAAAAAGACACTTTGCCTGGTTACCCTTAAGGAGGAGGCTGCAAGGTTGACACCAGTTGTTACCTATAGGCCCAGAGTGCACTGATCTGTAAAGATATTACCAAAGAAAAATCTATATGATTCTATTAAATTAAAACTGACATCTACCTCATCATCATCATGAAAAGAAAATAGGAAAGGCCATGGAAGCAAATATCTCATTATCAAGTGTGACAAAGATTTAATTAGGGTAATTTTTCAAGAATATTTGCTTACTGGGCTGTGGCTTTTATATGTCTCTAATTCTTCAAATATTTAAAGTCTGTGTTGCCTCTGCAATAAATGAGCAATAAATTCAGCAATGTCCTCATTCAACTTTTTTCCCTTTCTTCCCTCACATAAAGGGGAAATGCCCAGATTCACTGGAGCAGAAGTCATTCTTTGTTCTTCTCAAGTAAAAGCTGTTTCAGGAATGGAGCTCAGAGCTGTAATCCAACTACATTTTAATGCTCAATTTCATTGAAAACAGGAAGCAGGTCTTGGAATTCTGAAACATTATTTCATTTTAAACACATTCATTGTAGTTTTTTTCTGCATATATATATATATTTAGAGTACCTATGGAGTTGTAATACTGACTAAATAAAGAAGTATGATAAAAACTTTCTTGATTAATTTGTCCTTCACTAAGATGTGAGAAAAATGTGGAGATGTTTTCCAGCAAATGTGCATGTCCATATATTGTCAATAAAGCCTGAGATTTTAGTTCTATTTATTAAAAATAATCATTAATTTAGTGGGGTTAATGGTTAATTATTGCTTGTTGATATAAGAAGGCAAATTTTATCAGACAGTTTGCAATATAAATATTGCATACATTTATAAACATATTTATAATTATAAATTTTATGTATAATAGCTGTAAGTTTATAGTTGCAATGTTTTTTATTACTGCGCCCGAGTTTCTTTGCTCCCTTCCCCTTCCCCTTCCCCCTCCCCTTCCCATCCCCTTCCCCCTCCTCTTCCCTTCCCAACAGCAGTATTTCATTTATAACCCTTTCTCCTAAAGAAAAGGAAAAACAATTTTTCATTGGTTCCCTAAATTTCTTGTGTATTGCTTTTACATTTAATTCCAATGTATACTTATTTTCTTGGTAATTTTCATCAAATAATACTGCAAGCTGAGTCGTTATGGCAAATCTCAGACCCATGTGCTTTTCTTTGTTTTGTTTTGTTCAGTCACTTAATGACAGAGCACACCATCAATCATTTGTGAAGTGCAGGGTGAGCATTTCCATAGGGCACAGCTGATTTTGCTTTCACTATGCATAGCAGTTAAAACAGATTGCCAGGTCAGCTAGTGTGTCTTCAGGTGCTACTGCCATGACCATAAAGAGAGTTAAAAATGTCACAGGAAAAAAGTGCAAAGCAAATGCATTATTTAATGTGACTCCTCAAAATGAGACTCTGGAGCAAAAAGGTTACACATGCAGAAGCCATTCGAAAGCCCCCAGGTGGACTGGCCAGAGGAATCCTTCTTGAATGGTCCCTTGAATGGGGAGCTCTGGGGATTAAGGCCTCTCTCACTTGGATAAGGTCTGGCAAAGGAGCTGACTCCAGTGGAGAATGTCAAACCTGTTGGAGGTTCCTTTGTGTTGCAAAGCAGCTGCATAAAAAGAAAGTTAATTCTCAGCTCCCCAGAAGTCATCTCTGCTTAGGTTCAGGAACATAAGCTTCACGTGGCCGAAGGCTAATGATAAACTTAAGATTTTTCCCAGATGAAAAGTTAAGGGCACAAACTATCTGCCAATAAAATTGAAAAAGAGTGAATAATAGCTGAGAAACTTAGAGAGGTTTTAGTGTTCTATGAAGTCTGTATAGTTTTCTTTTATGGACCTGCATCCAGACATCCAGAGAATTAAGTATTGCCTTGTCTCTCCATTTCTAGATATAAAAGAAATGCACATGTTTCTTTTTTTTTTTTTTAAGCAAATGAAAATGTTTGTCTGTTTTTTTTCAGTGTAATAATGTGCAAGAATCTGTTACAAATGAGAAAATGATCAATAGCAACAGCAATGCTGAGTCTCATAGTTGTGTCTTAAAATGAAAATCAGTCTCCATGTAGAAGAAAGAGCTGTCAAGACAATTCTCCTCTCTGGCTGTGGAATAAGTACATAAATAAGATAAAAGCATTGTGAAAAAATAAATTCAGTCCAACAACCATGCAATTTATTCTTAAAGTACTATAGGGAATACAGAATTTTACTACCATAAGCTGCCATATAAATGACTTTAAATCATATGACTATCTTCAAGATTAGTAGAAAATACTTCTTCATAGCTAGTTAAAAATATACTTGTGCATGTGTGTGTATATAAGTACACATATTATTTCTAAAGTGATAAATGGCTCAAAATCATAGTACGAGTTAATGATGTTGATTCTCAAGAGCCCAAGGAAGGCAAGAGAATAAACTGTAAAATGTGAGGAATAGAGAAGGTGACAGGCGTGATGGAAAAGAAGGAGGAAAGAGATGTGATATTTGTTTAATTCAGTAGAGTCTTCCATATGTGACATTCTCAGAAACTGATGCAGACTAAATTAACTTACTGTAAAATAAGTTATTATATTAGATATTATTTCTTTATATCACTAGATATCACTGAAGAGGTGTAAGAAGAACACACTGCTTCATAATCTGCAAGGCTGGACAATGTATTAGCTGTGGTTACATAAAAAAGAGTTGTGACCCATATATCATGTATATGTTTTTTGTCAGGTTCCTAAGATGCAAGTCAGAACTACATGTGAACAAATAGTGACAAGTTTCCTTTATAATTATGGAGAAAAATAGGTATTTTTGAAAGAAGTCAATTATTTAAATTATTCTGATCAGTTTAGCACTGATAAGGCCTCAGAAGGATGATTTTGATAAGATCTACACATCAAAGTTGAAGGTGTATGAATACTGGAACAAAATTGAAAAGGAAAAATAATGATGAGTGGTTTAGGAAGAATAACCTGTGGAGAAAGGCTGAAAGCACCACTTCATCTAGTATAGGAGAGACCAAGAGAAGACACTAAAATAATCTTCAAATATGTGGATGATTATTAGAAAGACAATTCATGATTTCCACTTTACCTGAGGACAGAACAAATCACAACTGACTTAATTTGCAGAAACGAAGACTTCTTAAATTAGTTTAAGAAAAAAATTCTTAAACTGTAGAGATAGTTAAGCCCTGCAACAAGCAGCCCAGGGATATAGTGGAACTTCTGTTACTAGATCTTTTTAATGATCATATTGTAAAAGAATATGTCTTCTATTTAAGAATGATTTTTGCATTCCTAAAAATGAGCTTATTTTCTTTCTTGAAAAACTATACCTACATGTATGCCTTGAATTATTTTATCTGTGAAAATTTTTCCCAGATGAAATGAAACATTGTGAAAAGACAGTAATACTAAAATCAGAAAGCAGAGCACAAGACCACTGATAGAAAGCTTCTAACAGGGGTTTGGAGAGTATATCCTGGAGTTTGAAGAATTCAGTTGTTCTTTAAAAGGTTCTTAGCCACTACTGTAAGATCATTTTTAAAGAATAAAATGACAACTCTCTGTTTGGAGTTGAATAACTTTTATTATACTGAAGATGAAACCTCAATGCTATTTTTTGTAGCTTTTCGAGTGAGCATTTCAGTTTTTCCTTTCTCACTAATGTGACATGTAAGTTTTTCTCAATTTGTTTAATTAAGAAACTTGAGCTTTTGTTAAAATTTACTAATTTTTTATTAATACTGAGTCATAAATGCTAGTCAGTCTCCAAAAAATTCCAGGGAAATCTCCTGGTATGAGTGAATTTGAAAAGCACAGCTCATATGCATAATAATTTGCTGGAGAGGAAAAAAAAAATCACCAAACTCTGTGTTTTGTATCAATTAAGTTTATCAGTCCAGATGTGGTATGTAAGATAAACATACTTCTGTGCTATCTTGGCTCAAAGCAATAATTCATTGATTGTGTTAATTATTAGTATGCTGCACAACATCTCTCCTGGCCAGATAACCAGCTCTGCTATGCAAAATCTCCCCAAGTACTCCAGGTCAGGTAATTTTTTTAAACTACTCTGGTGATAATATTTCATAGTTGTATAATTGGTGAAAGCTTTGTTTGAAGCTAAGTTTGAAAGCTCTATCAGCCTTCCAAGGAGGGCAATTCAGTTGCAGGGCATCACAGAGCTTGAGCTCAGTCTTGACTTCCTGATGATGCAAACTGAGCAAAGGCAGAACAGACAGATTACTTTGGAAAAAGAGAGCACCTGAAGAAGTAGGGCAACTTTATATGTCCCAAACATAAGGTCTGTGAGAGAATAAGGGTGAAAGAAAAAAGTGTCCCAGCCCCACCTTGTCTTTCCTGTAGTCTGTGAAACAGAATGGGCAGAATGGATTGCCCCATTCTCTGCCTTGTACTCTGGACAGTGCAGCATTATAGACAAATTTGGGTGAACTCTGCTAACAACACTAGTAGTTTTCACAAAGAAATTCACCTTTTTCAACCTTTTCTGTTGCTGATAAAAAATATTATACTGTTTGAAAAGGGTTTTTTAAACAATGTCTTCACTATTTTGAGTTTTTCATTAATTTTGTTCCTTATTTCTTCCTTTTCTGGGTGCTTTGTTTTTGTTTTTTTTTTTTTTTATATTCCACTGCCTATTTTGAAATGAACTGTGTCAGTGATCAGGTACAAGAACACAATATAGATTCAGCTTGCTCATATGGAAATGCCTAATGTCAGCACAACAGCATTAATGGAAAAATGTGTAAATCTGTTGTGTATACAGCAAATACTCATGTATTATCCATTATGCACTAGAATCTCAAATTCTTTAAGGGCAGAAACCTACAAAAACAATAGCTTTTACACAAAGCAGGGAGAAAAAGGGACTGAAAAAGGAACAAAGAAGCAAGACAAAAAAATAATTGAAAAACAATGTTTTAAGGGCCAGCTTTAACAAGTCTGGTTAGATCTGGAGTTCTCTTTTTTGTTACTTTTTCTCCTCTCTTTATGAATGCTGTCCATTGGGCAGTGTTTATCCTGGTTGAAGAAAATCGTAGCTATTTCTCTACAAAGAGATCTATTTCAAGGACCTTGAAAGTTTTAGTTTTCTCTAAAGACCAGCTGGCTTAGTACAAATCTTGCCTTATACCCTCACTTATAACCTACAACAATGTTTCTACTGTGTAAATGCTGATTGCACATCAAGATTCCTATCAAGATTCCTATTCGGATAGATTTTGTTTTTCAAGAATCTAGTTTGCTAAATCACACTATAAAGTAAGCTGCACAGAAAAGATCTTAAAATAATGACATTATTTGGTGTTGAAATTGTATAGCTAGAATTCTATGAATAAAGATTATTTAAATTTCTTTAAATATATCAGCAAAGAAAGTAAAAATATATTTTCCCATAAACCTGATATGCTATAAACAGGGAAAAAATTGCAATGTACTTGATGAAATAAATGTCAGACTTTCTTTCCAAGCTGAAGGGAGGCATCACAGTTCTTATTTTAAAAGGAAGACTTAAAAATTTTCTATGCAATCTTAAAACCCAAAGAAGACACCAGGTAAAAACTTGTTCTTAGTAAATTTTCAAACGGATTATTGGTGTAGTATTTATTTGACCCAACAGTATCTCTGAGAATGACAGAGGCACTAACAGTCCCACTGAAGTGTCTTGGAGAAAGCTGAGGCTCAGAGCAGTTGACAATAAACCAATATTTTTATGCTGTCAACTTCAAAGGATTTAAAATTAACCCCGGGTAAAAAAATACATTCCTCTTAATTTTCAAATAATTCAAAATTGGGTTTTTGAATTAAATATGAATTATTGAATTAAAAAAAAATAACCACAGGTTTTTGTTGTTTTTTTTTTTAAATTAAATAAACAGGTAGCATTGCTAATTTTCTTTTTCCTTTTCCTTTTTTCTTTTTTCTCCCCCCAGCAGTAAAATCTTACTCTTGATCTAGAAAAATTTTATGTGAGTAAGTTTTTGTTTCTATATTTCTTTCTGCTATGGAGTACCAAAAACCAATATTGGGCTATATTATTATCTTAGAAGTTTATATATAAAAGAGTCTCTTCATACAGAAGGTTTTCACTTGAGAAGGATCTGAAAAAGAAATAACACCTGAGAAAGAGATATAGTTCATATATGTCACTGGAGCAAAATACGAATTTACTGCATCACACCTGATAACTAAGTCAAGCCCAGAACAGATTGAATAAGAAAGCAAAACCTAACTAGAAGGAGTTTATCGAGTGTTTTTACATCAGTTTTCTACTAATGGTAATTTATTATTTTAAAAAGATAGAAAGAAAATTATTCGTGTTACAGTGTATCTATGTTTAGCTTGGTGTCTAATATTCAGACGTGTCATTGACAAAATTAATGTCTAGCAAGGGTACTTTCCAAGTGCTCAGATTAAATCTGAAGTTTTAATGAAGGCTTATCTGTTTGAAAATGCTATGCTTGTGTGGTCTTGTAATGGTAATTATATTTTTCTCCCCAGACAGACAATGGAAAAGAAAGAGAAAACAAAATAGTTTCCAGGGTAGGAGATTTCATATCTCCACATAAAGGAATTATCACTTACATTAGAACTATCTATAGCACTCACAAAATACTGATGCTGTTAATCTGCCCTAATTTTTCAGCCGGGATTTTTAAGCTTTTCTCAGGGATCTAAGAAATATCTTAGTGGAAACAAATCCTGTTAGAGAGTGCTGAGGAAAAGATGTGCAGTAAAAGCTGCAAATTTATCACTCAGGGGGAAAACAACTGCACTTCAACTTTTGACCAAGAACATATGCATGTCTGTCAGGCCAAGGTGCGTGCAGACACCATCCCCTCAGTTCCTCTGCACCCTTATCCCACTGGAACAAACCCCAGCACGTGGGAAAATCCAAGCAAGATGAACACAGATGGAAACTCAGTTATATCCAACAGATCCCCTAGATTAAATTACTGATCTAATAAATATATATTCAATTTGTTTTTTCTTTCAACAAACATTTTATTCCTTTTATTTTTCTTGACTCTTTTTACTTTTGTCAGTTTCCAGGATCAGTGAAATCCAGAATTGATATTTTAATTATTTTCTGGAAGGCTGAAAAATTAATTTTGTATCCAATGTTAAACTATGCAAGAGCACAATAAAATAGGTGTAATGGAGAAGCAACTGGTGGCTGTGTGTCAAAATAATTCTATTAGAGTCCTACATATGTGACAATGAGAATGTTGGTGGTGAATAGAACAAGAGCAGGTTGGAGATTTTGGGGTAATTTTGTCTGAAGAGTCAAAGATCAGCAGATACATCACTTCCTCTTGTGAGTAAAGGACTTGAGGAACTGAGAACTTCCACCCATCTGGAATGGAGTGGTAGAAGAAATGGATGGACATCAAAGAACAAAAGTGAAAGGAGAAATTAAGTCAAAAGACAAAAATTAATGAGAGAGGTCAAAGAAGAATACCCAGAAAAAAAGCTAGCAGTAGTTCATAGATAAAGAACATGCTCTGGACTAGCTCTGACTACAGGTTTCAGTGCAGAAAATCACTGGACCAGAATCAACTACTGGAACAGGAAAATCTGGTCGAAGGAGCACAAAATGGAAGGTCAGAAAGCTAAGCTGACCAGGAAGATGATAGCAAGGAGAGGAAACTTCTGGTCTTTTTGCTCTGCTATAAGGAATTAGAAAAAGAAAAAAAAAACAGACCAGAGGGCCTGAAAAAACCTGAACCTTATGGAGTTAGCTCAATAACAAGAGTTCCCCCTATGAAGGTAAGCTAAAAGTTAGGGTGGCAGCTATTCCTGACTCTGAATATTGGCAATGTATCACAAGAGCAACAAGGCTGTGGAAGACAGAATATGATGACAAAGAAAGCAGCATTGATTAAAATATAAGGCAACTAGTAGTGAAAGCTTGCAGTATACTGCAAATCTTTGTTCCCAGGTAAGCCCATGAAACAAAATCTGCTCTTGTAATCAGACAAGAACAGGAGGAAAAACCCCACAAAATTAATGATGGACTCAATTTCATTTAGTCTATAATGAAAACAATAATTATGATAAGTATCCTTGGACTTTGCTTTTTTCTCCCACCTTGTCCATTTATGCAAACACTTATGTGTATGTAAATAGCTGGGTGCCATGGAGACCTGTTTGCTGCCTTAGTTCAACCCACTTCTGCCTAACATTTTATCAAACTCATCAGCTTAGAGAGGAAAGACATTTGGCTGAATCTCAAGAGGAAAAAATTACTCTGACATTCACACTTCTCATCTTAAAAATATGTAATCTATCATACAATAAAAAATACTATTTTTACAAATTGAACTAATTATTTAAGTATGCAACACATTTGAATATTTCTTCTATGGAACAAAACTATTATGATAAAATTTTCTGCAGTAACTTGCTATTTTCATAAACTATTCATGTAGTCGAAGGATGAAAAATGAAAAAAAATTATAAAAAGTCAAAGTTCTTTCACAATCAATTGGGAAACAATAAATAAATAAAATTAAAAGATTTATCAAATAGATTGTTTGCAATAGTTGAAGCCAGCTCTATTCAAAAATGATAATCTGTTCTTTAAAGTCTCCTTAATCTCTTATTATTTTATCAAATTTCAAAATATAATGTTGAAAAGGCAGTTTGGTATTTCTGATATTTAAATAAGTTTTTTTTACATTTTAACTTATAGAAAGAAGTAGAAAATAAAAATTATTTATAAGTGACAGAAAGCAAAGGATTAGTCCTCCTCACAAAATCTGTGAACTTAGTTTATAGTTATGTTCCCCAAAACTGAATTGAAGGTAAAATATTTCTGTGGTTCCTATATTTTCTTCCTAAACCTTGTGTCATAGTTCTGGCCAGGATGGGGATAATTTTTTTTCAGTCTCCAGGAGGGAGATGGACAGAACCCAGAGGATATTCTATTCCATTTCACATAATTTTCCATGAATAGAGAAGGGTTCATTTCTGAGTTGGAGTAACATGTCTGCAATCAGGCTCTGCAGTGAGCATTTTGCATGTGAATCCCTCGTCTTTGGGAAATGGTCCCAATAAATCTGACATAGATGTCCTAGACTCGTTTTTGGATTAGCTGGTAAGCCTTGCTGTAAAACACACGAAACATCCTACAATCAATTAACTCTTTTGAAAATGGTGTTTTCTGGAGATTGAGTGAATGGTAACAGAAATTAGAAAGCAAATTGTTGATGTAGTTTGGAAAACGTATTTCTCAGAATGAACCAACTACAGTGCACAAGATGCCTGGTAGTCATAAATTCATCTGTGATTTTTTATGCGTTTTGTTACTGTTTATTGCCCAGTGGATGCGCACATTTTGACTGTGCAGTAGCTGTAATTATTCACCCATTACCATTTTGGAAAAGACTTGAGCATACCTTCAGGGAAAACAATAGAATCAGAGTTAGACAGAATTAGGAACTACATTTGGGGTAAAGTGAGAAAGTACATGTGTAGAGCAAAATGAGGTCTTCATGAAAACTGTTAGGCTCAAAGTGACAAACTGAATATAAACACTATCCATGTACTTTAAGTACTACAAATAGCAGCATTTGGAAAACACCTGTTTTGCACATCGCATATTCAGCATATAGGACTCTTTATGCTAGACTGGCTGATGTTAAAAAAGCAAAGAAACAATAAAGATCTCTAAAATACACATGTAGACTCAGATTTCAGTTTAGCATTTTCGTGAAGAAAATTAGCATTCAGCAGGAGAAAGATAAAGTTATATAGTTGACAGTGTAATGTTACTCAGCCTAAAGTTAAATAACTTTATATATTTATAGCCTACTTTTCAAAAGTGTTCATGGGTAAGTTTTACTACAGGCACAACTAGGATGTCAGTAAAAAAAGGAGACAGAAGCTTTTGAGACAGAAAAGACAGGTGATCTGGACTTGGACAGTAGAAATAAAAGGTACACAGAGTTCAAAGTGGAAATTCATGTCCTGCAAGAAGCATTACCATAACTTGAGCCACCTAAAGATGAGGAGACTGATCAAATTAGCTGTTTAGCTATTCTCTTTTTTTCAGACAGTAGAGAGAGGGATGGAATTTATCCTTCTTATTTGGAACACTCATTTAGAGCAGAGTGTATTAATTTTTCCATAAAATATAGAGGGACTACAAGCTGATCAACTTAGACTCAATGCTGCAATTTTTACATACACATATATATATAATTAATGCCTTCACAGGAGTAAAAGTCTCACTTCTGTAGTAAAGCCAATCATGCAAAGGACACCACTGATTTTAATAGCTCAGGGGGCATATTAAAAATAAAATATCCACTCAACAGAAAATAAAATCAAGTATGTTTTCAATTAGATAACTTCAATTAAATTGGGATGACCTCCTAATAAATCTATTAATGAGGTGGAAATTCGTGCAAGATTTGTTTGAACAGTTGGGTTAGTAATGCACTTGCACAGAACTTTAAAACTACATTCCTTATAGATAATGCTGAATTAATATTTTTATATAGATCAATATTATTTGTAGCTGTTGTAATGTCTAAAATAATGCCACTTCCTTTCCTTTGCTTTTAATTTGGCCATTTTAAATATTTGAGTAACAAATGCTTCAAACTGACCAAATTCCTGATTAAGTTAAAGTCCAGAAAGAAATATATATTTAAAAAAACATACAATTCTCCTACATTTTTCCAGCAGTGGGCAGTGTCATTCACTATATTATGCATCTGTTCTATGGGATTGTTTTGGAGATGATCCTACAGAGAATAAAATTTTATATACTGTTCAGGTTCATTAATCTCTTCTGTATAAAATGCTGAGCCAAATTCTGACAAAATAAAATGTCTGGATGTTCATAGCTTAGAATGTGAGGACTCAGGAATATTTTCCCTAATAGACATCACCTAATTTTAATTTCCCGTGCATGTATTTTCAGAAATAACTAGTGCAAATTGGTTGCGTCAAATCGTTTGTTCAATTTCTCATAAAAATTTCGGGGAGCAAAGAGAGACCAGAGCCTCGAAACCTTTTGTAGGAAACTGTTCATAGAGTGAGAGGTTTGTGGAGGTGCT
>QUSF01000002.1:34021865-34122075 GCA_003676055.1 Chloebia gouldiae
TCGGTATTTCTGGGGGGGTGAGCTATGTCCTCCCAGGGATCTCTTACAAGGCTGGGAAATGCATAGCTGCTTAACACTTTGCAACTGTCCGTTGTTGTGATTTATCGCTTCTGTTGGTATTGATCTTCGTTAACGTGTTGTTCATAAATCAATGAACTGCTTCGATCTTGATGTGGTTTGAACCATGCAAACTGACTGGTTTTCCCCTGTGACAGGATCCAACACAATTTACTTTTATTTTGCCCAAGGTCAGAAACGTGGTTATTTTTACCTAGTCTCTACATCTTGGACACCGTTCCCTTCTTTCAGCATCATACCTTTAGGGAAAGGGACTGTAGGCAGAGCGGACAATCCAGAACTTTTTGTTCAAACAGAGACCAATAACTATACTGAAAATATCAAAATTCATATTGCTTTCCAAATATCCTTTTTGCAGCTAGCTAATTTGCCCACTATTCTATTTCTCGGTCTTCAGTTTCTCATTTCACCTCTTTCTTTGCTTATCCATTTAGAAATTTCCTTCTTTTTTTTTTTTTTTCTTTTCCTGGCAGAAAAGAAGAAAATAAATACCTCACTTCAAAGACGACTTTGGCAGGAGTGACTCAAGTTCTGTCCTTTCTCTTCTCTATTGAGCTGATCATCCTTGTACAGATGATAAGCTCCTGTAACATGCAGCAATGCTATAACTGTAATTGTTTTATGGTAGAATAACTGTAATTTAACTGAAAAACAGATATTCCCATACCAACAGGTGTGAAAATGTTCTTACAATAATTTACAGGACAGCTTTGGTGAAGATTTATCTTTTGAGATGGATATGAAAATCCCTAGTCTGACAATTAAACCACATTTCTCATTTAAAAGGTAAATTTGTCAGCTACTAGACTAATATATAAAATATAATATATAAAATATTATAATTCCTCTTTCTTTAAAAAGACAGTTTTAAAAGAAAGAGTATTTAAATTTGTACAAACAAATCTCAATAGCTTGAAATTTTCCAACTGTTAGTCTTTTTTTATGTATTTATCTCTCTGTCGAGTTAACTGTCGAGTTAACGTACTAGATTGTTGAAAATTGAAATTAAATGTGATATGAAAAAGATGAAAACAGTATTATAATTTTTCGCCCTGTTTTTCAAATAGATAGATAATCAGGGAGAAGAATGGAGGAAGAAATACCCAGATTACATGCTCTCATAAAGCACATACTCAAATTAAAATCCAGCAGATACTTATGTGCTTTGCTTAATCAGAATCCAAATCTCTCAGAAGGAGGTAAGTATTTGGAGCAGGTAAGAGATTAGATTAGGATAGTAGACAAGTAAGACTGTTTAATTATCCTTTCACAGGCCACAAAGTGCTTGCCTCAGGCTCTTTTCCCTGAAAAATTATTAATTGTGAAGATTTATTAGCCATTTGCTGAGTTTAAATTTTAAAGTTCTCCTGTCACTTTCCTGGAAAAGTAACTGCATGTGCAGCAAATGTTATAGGCTGTCTAGTTTTTTCACTGTCTCCATTCTAAAATTTTGCTGAAGGATTGATTGCTGTGCATTGTCAGCATCCTCTGGTATATAAAATCCCCATGAAGAATTAGCCTACATATTTAAACTTTGCATTTGTACAAGCCAAAGTAGCCTCCAAGCTGCACCAAGACTAAAACTTGAAGGACCACAAGCAGAGGCAAGCCAATAAATTCATGGATATAGGCATGCGCTATGTGCATGAAAAATACTTTTTAGCTATAACTATAATCCCTTATTTTATTTTTTTTTTAATTTAATGTCTTAATTTTTTTCCTTTTGTTTAGCATCAGCTATTCTGGTTTGTAGAGTAACTAGCAGAGGTTGGCACCATAGCTGGCTGGTCAAGCCAGTGACTATGGATGAAATCTATATCTGTATTGTTTCAAGAATTCCTCTGCTTTGAAGACAAGAGTAAGAAATTCTAAGAAATATTCTCATGAGTTATAAAAATCAAAGAAAATCTGGTTTTAGATTGCGGCATGGACAATGCATTTTTGGTTCAAAAATGTATGCATGCATGTTCAACAAGAATAAGATCAAAACCAAAAGTTTCTATATTGCCTTCTGCTTTCTGATATGAAACAATTTGACACTATACCTGGCTGCAGGAAATCAAAAAGCCTCATTAATTAGGTCTACAAGACTTTGACAATAGGATCTACAAACACATAAAATGATCTCATGTAGATAACTTGTAAAATGATTTTATGTCCTACAAGTACATGGCAGAGGTACAGACTAAAATCCATAGTTTTCCATTGACACTTTACACAGGTACACTAAAATGTCTTCTAAGCGTCACCATCTCTAGTGCTTCCATGGATGTTACGCTTTCTGTGTCGTTATGAAGAACATCTTTTCATGTCATATGGTGCCACCCTGTTCTTTTAAAAGTTTTCTATGCCTTCTGATGTTTGCATATTTCTGCTGGAGTTCTCACGCACTGTTCATGTAAATAATGATTGTTTTGCATTCTTCTTTGTGGGAGGCGAGAATTGATGGACTGTTGGCTTAACCAGTGTGGTTGGAGAGGTGGCAATTTCATCCTCCAATCCACTGTCACTTTTGGAATTCTATATATTGCAAAGTCAGAAATAAAATTGGCTTTTTTCCTCTTTTGAACTTACCAAGCTTCTGTATACTCGTTTTGGGTCCAATAGCGGCAATATGGCATTTTGAGCAGCTTAAAATTACTGAGTGTGCTCTTATTTTACTCTATATATTGAACAATTGAATTTACAGGATTGGCTGGTGTTTTAGTGTGGAATTCCAAAGGATTTATTATTAGGAGAAGAACTTTCGTTGGTCTAAGATAGCAGGGTGGCCTGACAAACTGCTCTCACACAGAGAAATCTGAGGAGGCTGGAGGTAATGGATCTTTCACTAATTTGTCATTACCTCACTGGCATAATTCAGATGAGCAAATTTTAGAGTAAGGCTCAAAAATTCTTCTTTTGGCACCAGAGAGCAAAATCTTTCTATACATAAACCAAAGAAGTATTGATTTATTGATGTATTGTCTATTTATAAGATGAGCATTACCTTAATTCTATTGCAAGCGTGTTCCTACCACGGATAAAGCAGTTGTCTCCAGATCTGCTTCTACTCTGCAGAATGAAGCATTCCACTGAATTCAGAGACCACACAGAAATCCCACACAAAAATGTAGCTATCTAATCTTCCCAGAAATGAATATATACATGGGTAAATATTGTCCCAGTAAGATTGATCCAGATTACATAAAACAGCAATATAGTCAAAATCTTTTTAAGAGCTAGTAAAATGCTACTTAATTTTCCCAGAGATGAGCAACTGAATCAAGCTTCAGGTCTTCATTGGAAAGATTCAGTTAAAAATATACTTCTTTAATATTGCATTTGGAAGTAAGAAGCAAAGGAACTACATGTTGACATAGTATCCAGGGTTAGAGAAAAGTAGAGATAGCTGCTGGCCTCATAGGTACTTTTTATTAAAAAAAGAAGGGTATTTTCTCTTTATATCAGGCTTCATGTGATTTGATCAAAAGCTCTTTTTACTCACACCATTTAACAAATGTACAGGTCAATAATTTTGTATTTTTGTCACATTCCAGAGTAAAATTCATCTGCAGAAGTTCTGAATATTAGTGTTTACTTAGCAGCCAACTAGATAAGAATTTTATGCACTCACTCACTTCCACCTGCTGTGTTATATTTCGACTTCCTTGCAACCTGCAGGAAAGTTACTGCTGGCTGTGGATGGTTGGGCAGAAAGCCATGTGGGCTCCTGCACCTGCCACTGTTCATTTTCCTGTCTCAGGTTTCACTGGCCAAGGTCTTTGGACATCCACTCTCATTTGTCTCCATGAACCTCTCTCCAAAATCTTCCTTTATTTGCAGAATCCTTCCTCCACCCACAATCTTTGCCACCTTCTTTCCAGGCCACATTATTCTTTCTGAGACCAGCTCCTTTCAAGGATTCTCTTTATAATGCCCAAGGACTTTGTTTTCCTCACTGTATTAGACTGGATACAGAGGAATAATGCATGATCATCCTTCTCATCAGTGATGCTCTCATGTCTCTGTAGTAATTGGAGGGTTCAGTACAAACCACTTTTTCAGTCATGTGATAGAGAAGTTTGCAGTCAGTCTACACAGGATACAGCTAGCAAGTAGGAGGTTTGTACGTGAGAATTCAGAAGTCAAATTTTATAAATTAGCACAGACACATGCACACACACCTACCACTTGTCATTTTCCACAGCTTCAATCAACCAACTAAATCTAAAAAACAAACAAACAAACAACCTCCAAGCAAACAAGCAAAACTAAACAAAGAAATAACTGCAAAACAAACAAATGCTGGAATGTTTTTCCAGCATGAGTCTAACAGAAAGAGTTTTACTTGCAGATTCAACTCTACGAAATCAATTTCTCTTGTGGAAACTAGGTGCAAATATTGGCTTTTGTGTGATGAGGTCTTATGTACTTCATTAAGATGCTGAGCACTGTCCCTGAGTGCCAAACACCTCCTGTGTGTGATTTTGTGGTCACAATCTCACAGGATTTAGCATTACATGCTTTACATTAACATTTGTCTCAATACTATGGGTCTTAATCTGCTGAAATTAAAAAACTCAAATTGACTTGACTGAGAAA
Source organism: Chloebia gouldiae (assembly GCA_003676055.1). Taxonomy (NCBI): domain Eukaryota; kingdom Metazoa; phylum Chordata; class Aves; order Passeriformes; family Passeridae; genus Chloebia; species Chloebia gouldiae. Next base: position 34,026,528 of record QUSF01000002.1, read on the forward strand.
ATGACAGGGCTTGAATATAAAGAAACAGAAGACTAAGGGGTCATAGCTGGTTAATTGAACACAGCTGAACACAGTAATCTGAAATTTCAGCAAAGAGATGGATTTTTAGTCTGAAAGAGGAACATAAAGTCTTTTTACCCTGTCCTGCAAACTATAGGCCAGAAACCCCAGAACACTCTTATAAGCTTGAGTCCTACATTAAAAGACCAAAAGCCAGAAATTATATTTTGCCACATGAAAGAACTGTGGAGACTCAGGGGTTTATCTTGCATTTCCGAAATAACATTAACTTGCCCAAACAACCGTGGTAAGTAGATTGTGTACTGCTTTGATTGTGAAAGTTGGAGGGGAAGAAAACAGGAGAATAAAAAGCAAATCCCGCCCCTCCTTTTCTTTTAAAAGCTAAGCTAAGCAGCGGTGCTTTGAACATAAGGGCAAAAGCATCTATGTAAATGACTAAATGACTTTTAATAACCTGGGAAAATATGTCAAAATAAGGACCAGTGACCATTTTAGTGCTCATCATGTATAGTTTTGCTTTATAATCAGAATTACTGTAGAGAAAGGGAACTAAGGCAAATCTGTGTCATAGAGGGGGAAAATGAAATATGATCAAAAAATGAGAGCTCAACCTTCCTTACACTTCTCTAAAGGTAAGATATTTAAAATTAGATATTAAAAAAGAGTTTATAATAAGATGTTTACCTTCAAATCAGTCTTTTAAATGTGAAATAATTTTCATTAATCTCTATGAGAGTACCCTGGAAGAAACCAAATCCTGTCAATTCTCACCAAAAGAAATTATAGAGAATTGCAATTATAATTTTGAACTAAATCTCTCAGAAACAATTATCAAGAAGAAACATAACAAAAATAATATAATTTTTAGATCTATATACCTTGATAATTTTTAAGGAAAAAAAAGAGTACTAATCTCAAGATAGAAGCACTGTAGATGTGTTCGATATTAGCCTAGAGAAAATGCAGGCAAAAGATCTTTACATGAAGTGATCAGTTTTAAAAAAAATACTTGTTCATATGAGGAACTCTATGGATGTGTCAAGTTATGTGCTCTATTTAGAGTTTCACTTTTATATGCCTGAAATCAGTGTGTGTCCTGTACTAAATGAAAAATCTGAAGATGAGCCATGAAGGTGTCCAGCAATCATCATGGCAGAACTAATATTTGATTAGAAATTATAAAGCTTAACATTACTTAATGCTGAACTGAACTGACTTAGTCGAGGCACTAAAAATTTAGAACTGAAAAGTCCCTCATCATTATCTTGTGGCAGAGTTAGCAGTGGCATGATGCATAATGATTCCATAACACAGAGAGTCTTTCAATGTAATTAAAAGTCAGTAGAATGGAACACAATTAGAAGAATTTAATTTTTTTTAAGGCAATGTGTGATCAGCCAAGGAAATTCACTGTCACAGAAAATCATTGAGACGTCATCTATGCCAAAACCTGGAGACTGTGATAATTTTTTGATAAATTATAATATTTGTGGGTATCCACTGTAGAGAGAAAAGCCGCATTGGACATTATACCACTATGTGTACATTTATCTAATGTACATGGATATTGCACACTGGCTAGACCCCGGAATAAATTCAAAAGGTAGGCACTTGTGTTTCATAAATCACTTACCCATAGGCATAAGTGCTGTTAGGTAAGGAATTCACATACCAGAGTACTCATTTCACAAGTATTTAAACATCTGTAAATTGTTTGTATTAGGTAATCAAAGCTAGTCTTCCTTTACACTAACCAGAGAAATCATTTCCAAAAAACACTTCACCTCACAGATGCAATGTCTTAAGCTGATTCCCTCCTTGGATCTCTTTATTTCCTTAACTCTTTATATGGAGAATCTTTCATAATTACCTTGATTCTAGTCAACAAACTTTTTAGTGACTGATAGGCATTGGACTTATACTGTCCTCCGCATCTATGTCCTGTCTGCAGAAAGAGAGAGACATTTCCAGGGGAATTTATCTCTTTTAAAAATAGATATGTAAAGTAGATGCTAGGAGTGCCCTCTCAGATTTCTCAGTTCTGTCCATTAAGCACAGGAACAGCCAAAACAACCAGCTGCCATTTGAATTAAACTCTTAGAACATAAAATTTGCTAGAGAAGACCCCCACTCTTAGATGACTTGTTGAAATTAGGCACATTTGCTGGCTTAGCAGACAAATGAACTTGCGTGGGGTAAATCAGTTAATGATTTTTTGACAATGAGACATGAGACCTGACCATAGTCTGGGATGTGAAATGCGGTACCTGCTAGGTTAGTGAGTTACAGTCTCTGAACAGTAGCATGCTGCTTACTTTGTCTCTATGCTGTGAGGTGAAGCCTTTCTGGAAGCACCTTCAGACACTATCAGAAGAAATGGCGGGTAGGACAATGATGAACCCAATTTGCCTGGCATTAATAAGGAGTGCAAGCATATAGCTAAAGGACAGGCTTCAGTTTCTATAAGAACTATATTCATTTTTTAATTTATTTTCCCCTGCCCAATGAAGAAATTCAGGGAATGCTCTGTGGTGCACAGAGCTGTGTATCAAATCATGATGTCTCACTATGATAAGAATGTTTTAGTTTTTTCACATATCTGAAAAGAATGTGTTAAATAATCCTTAAAATACTGACAAAATTACAGTCAATGAAAACTGAAAGTAAAAATCTAAGTCAATTATTAGGTAATAGGCCCTGAAGATTGCAAGATGAAAATTTGAATCTATGTAACAACTGACAATGTCTAAAACAGACCCATGGAATTAAAATGACAACAGTATTGTTTTGGTGATTTTGAGAGTGGATAGAAAAGACATAGTTTCAATGTTACACTATGCCAGATCAAAATGGCTGAAAGTAGCCAGGATGAGTACACTAGTAAATTACTTAAAATTATATCGCGGGCTTATATAAATAAACATTTCCTTTAAATCTGTTAATTTACATAATAGAAAAAGAGAAAACCGTTCCAAAAGGAATCAATAAAAGTAAGAATAGATTCCACTGCAGTAATTTCTAATACGCATACACAAACACATCTGTAGTGTCACAAAACCAAAGAATCAGTAGCACAGTGGTGATTATACAAAGATTGTTTTGCTATTGCAGGGCAGGGATCTCACAGAGCCTGGGCCTTTCCTCCTTTTTGTACTGCCATGCTGGGGAGGGGGCTGGGGGTGCTGGGGAGGCTGGGAGAGACACAGCCAGGACAGGTGACCCAAACTGGCCACAGGGATATTCCAGCCATGTGACATCAAGCTCAGTACATAAAGCTGGGGGGAGAAGGAGGAAGGAGAGGATGTTTGTAGTGTTGTTTGTCTTCCTAAGTCACTGTAACACATGATGGGACTCTGCTCTCCTGGAGATGGCAGAAGAGCTGCCTGCTCATGGGAAGCAATGAATTCATTCCTTGATTTGCTTTTTGTGTGCAGCTTTTGCTTTTCCTATTAAACTGTGTATATCTCAACCCACGAGTTCTCTACCTTTTACCATTCTGATTCACTCCTTGATCCTGCTGGTGGAGGAGTGAGTGAGCAGCTGTGTAGGGCTTAGTTTCTGGCTGGGGTTAAACCACAACAGCCTCCTAGGTCTAAAAGCATCTGAGGTATGCTCTGAGCACACACAAACTGTTTAGGTGTTATCCAGAAGGAATGCAGCTTGTGTGTTTTAATCTAGCACTGGGAGAGTGAACAAATGGGGGCTGTGCTGGTCTGGGCTGGGCAGAGTTAATAGTCCTCATAATAACTAGTATGGAGCTGTGTTTTGGATTTGTGCTGGAAAGAGTGCTGAAAACACAGGGATGATTTCATTATTGCTGGGCAGATCCTGCACAGAGGCAAAGGCTTTTCTGCTTCTCATCTACCACCCCAGCAAGGAGTCTGGGTTACACGGAGCTGGGAGGTGCACAGCCTGCACTGCTGATGCCAGTTGATCAAAGGATATTCCATATTATGTGACCTCATGTTCAGTATATAAAGTGGAGGGAAGAAGGAGGAAGATGGGGGACATTTGGAGTGATTGGGTTTGCCTTCTTAAATCAATGTTAAGTGTGATGGGACCCAGGTTTCCTGGGACCCTGCTTTCCTGGGTATAGCTGAATGCCAGCCTGCTGAGGGGAAGTGATGAAAACATTATTTGTTTTGCTTTGCCTGGGTATGCAGCTTTTCTTTGGGTAATAAGCTGTCTTTTTCTCAATCCATAAGTTTTTCTCATTTTTGTTCTCCAGATTCTCTCCCCCATCCCAGTGCAGTGAAAGTGAGTGAGCGGCTGTGTGGGGCTGAGGAATCAGCTGTAGTTAAATCTCAACAGTGGTAGATCAGCTTGAAAAGCTCAGTCCTGGGACAAAATAATATGCCAAATTTTTATTTCCCAAATAATATGTGGGAACATCCATACACCCTGATGGAAGGGTCCATTAGAATAAAAGCACCAGCTGTATCAGTTTACTCTTTTGAGAGTTGTGCATTTGTTCAAGTATCGGACTGATAGGTCTCCACCTTAAGGGGCACGTGGCATAAACCAATACTCCCCCAAACTCCATAAAACACCACCATTTACATGTCACTTAACACTAGCTAGCAGGTAACTGAAAGAAATTAGACTGACCCTAATCTGTTCCGTCCAAAATTCTTGTGTGAACTATGCTACATAAAAGCTTTCTTATTGAAGGAGTGCCAAGGTCGTAGGTCTCTTTTGGAAAAACTAACAGTCGCCACATGCGGTCTCCTTTGGAGGCTATTGCCTTTGTTTCTTCCTTTTTAGGAACAAAATTTCCTTTGTGGATGTTATTGGCCCTAACTTCAGTGCAGCAGCACCCAGACACAGTTTTCTGCACATATCCCTTGGAACAGGGATTTCTTTCTTTTTTTAAAATCTGTCCCAGCTTTGAAATGCAGCTTTAGCTTAAATCATCAAAGTATCTTATCATTCACATATGTTAAAAACTACATTTCTAATGTAAACATAATTAGCCTCTGTCTGTTAATGTACAAAGTGAAATGCAGGAAAGGGACAGTTGAACAGTGAGTCAATCACAGAGTAGTAACTAGAGCCTTGCTTATCAACTTACCTCCATTGTAGAAATGGTATTGATCAGGGACAGTTGAAACAAACCTACAATTATCAAGGACAACTTACACAGAGATCTCTGGAAATGTGGGGCAAACCATGCAGACTAACAATTCTTTTATGTGATGCAGATAAAAAGTATCAAAAATACACACAGTATCAGCAGCAGAATAAAACAGACAAGGGTTTTACAGATTCTTTCGGAAATGGATGCCATCAAAAATCATAAAGCTATGGAGAGGAAACAAAAATATCTAAGATCTTTATAATCAAAAGTAAATGTGAAGCATCAGGTTAAGATCTGATCTGGGAAATTTTAATTTTTTTAAATAACTTCTTTAAAGGTATGTTAAGAAGTAATGTTATCCCAGTTAAATTACAAATAATTTAAGATACAAAGTAAATTGATATTAAAAGAAATATATTGTAATCATAGTGTTTTAAGATGATTAAGTATTCTAATTATATATTCTGACTATTGGAGTTTTATATAGGGTTTTATAACTTTTTTTAGAATATTTTCATTACCTGAACGATAGAAAGATTTATGTAGATTATATAATTTGTTGAGGCTTACAGTATCAACTACATAATATTTTCTCCATATTTTTATATAAACATAAATCCCCCCAAGTACAGTCAAATTACATGTAGCTCTGATGCTATAATGGTGAAAGAGGAATTTATAAATGGCATCCAGAAAGGTCAGTGTGGCACTGCTAAGAAGGAAAGATGGCTGTGGAAACCTGAAGATGGGTTGATTCATTTCACAGAGGTAAATACCCAGTGCTGCATAACTGTCTCCTTTTAATTAGCTTGTCAAAAGATTTTGACAAAGGCCTTCAGTGGATTAGTGAGCAAACCTGAACTGCAGATTACCTCTATTGAATCATTTATTGCCTTTCAGAGCTTTTAATAGAATTGATATATTCAAGCCAGTTTTATTTTCTTATCAATTTTCAGCTTTTGGGTTTTCTGTTGTTGTTGTTGTTGTTTTGTTTGTTTGGTTTTTTTTTTTGTTTGCATCATTAGTTACTACAAGGTTTTCCAGCAACATTTTTTTTCTGTTTAATATAAGATTGTATTTGAGCATGCACTTTAGATCTTCCTTGATATCTTTATTTGGACTTGTCTGCCTATCAACTAATCAGCAAATATAGTGTTTCTAAGCTTTTTATTTCTCTTTTCTTTCATTGGTTTTAAATGTATTTTTATGTTAATGGATGATTCTTCATTTTAAGGCTACGACATTAACACAAGTTGTCCTTGTAAGTAAACAGGCATTTACAAAGGAACCTAAAAAGAGTTAATTGTCTTCCTCAGTGCTCAATTGACTATATCTTATATTATATTATCACTTCTATAAGCACAACTTCATGTCACCAAAATTCATTGCAATTAGTAGCGTGACACAGATAGATATTTTTGTTAGGTGGAATTTGAGAGATGAGAAGACAAACCAGGAATACATATTTAGAAACTTTCTGACTTAGAATGCCAAGGACTAGGAGGAACAGGAGAATGATACTGATCCTCTTTTCCCATCTAACTTTTCCAAATACAGGTACTATAACTACGTGCTAAAGTCGCGCAGATATTTGGAGGAATACCAAGATGTTGTCAGAATGTTGGTGCAACCATTTAATATTGAGGAATTTTGCTCATGCTAAATAGTATAGTTGGAGGACAGAGTGTCCATTGCCTCTTTCTGCTGACATGCCCTTGTGCTGATTTGTAAGTGTCTAAAAGAAGGTTAGCACTGGAAAAATTACTGACATTATAACAAAGGATGGCACAGCATGGCACTTACTGTATTGAATCACAGTCTACATGGACTGTGTATGAGAGCACCTAAAATGTGCTGCTATCCACATCATCCAAAGCAGACTGAACTTTACATTTCGAAATGTTAAATAATGTAAATCAGCCTCATCTCTAGCATAATAATAATGCTTTGCTACTTTAGGCATAAGAAAAAGAGCTTATCCTCTTGAAGAATGTTATCCTCAGTCTTCAATGATTTTTTTAAAGTTTTGATAAATAATTTATTCATTAAAATGCAGTTTTCATTAAATAAAAAAAATCTTTATGTTAGATCAACCTATTTCATATTAAATTTGAGGGGGACTAGAAATTCACAAATCTTTTACAAGCCCTCAGCTTATGATACCATTTATCCTGGGAGACAGTTCAACTCTCTCCAGACCCTCCTGTTTGCCCAGATAATCTGGATCCATGCATACTGTCACATGTCAAGGGCTGTCCCGGGTGACAGTGATGAGGTAGCCTTATTTTCACTTTAGCAGTTATTCAATTTGCCCAATTTGTTATTGGGCAAACATACCAAAGCACTGAAGGATATGTGTGCAACATACACATCCCACATTTTGGAACATTAAGAGTGTGAAGAGTATAGAGAATTGGCAACAGTATGAAGAGAGTAGACTAAATGAATGCTTCTCTTGCCGGATTTATACCACTTAACATGTCATTTAGAACTACGATTTGACCTGGGTGAATTGGATTCAAATTTCAACAGAGAGAAAAAGAAATTGAATTCAGCCTTCTGCAGTCTGGATAGGGACTCTGACTACTTTGTTAGTCAATCAAAGAAGGGCATTGTTCTCACTGTATTTGTTGTATCTATGTTTTGCCATTCATCTGCCTTTTTCTTGTTAAATATATCACTTAGCATAACATAAATAAGACATTTCACTTGTGTTTTCACTTTGAAGTAAAAGCTTACACACAAATATGTATGTGCATATACATATGGACACAACTAAAATGTGTGTATATTTGTGTGTATATACAGTTTTATTGGTATAGTGGTAACAGCTCCTTTGTTCTGGCAAATTTTTTAAACTAGCAAGGAAAGCAAAACATCACTTATATACCAACACTCTTGTATATCCAGTGATGCACACCATCCTAAAGTTTCCAGTTGCCTAAAGAGTTTATAAAATTATATGTTGTATAACAAAATTACATGCAATTACTACAGTGTCCAAAGCCCCTAAGGATTGAATAATGAATTTTTAATTTGAAATATTTATAAAAAACTGTTGAAAGAAAAACCTTCTTGAATAGTTAAGGTAGATAAGGAAACCTCTCTGAGGAAAAAAATCTGATAAAGTGAGTGTATTTGGGAAAATATGTTTAGTGCAGCACTACAGTCTAAAATAGATGCTGTATGCAGCACATAAACATATTAATTTGTCAGCAGTTTCTCAGTGCCAAAATGCTTGGCAAAGTTTTAAAAGAGCTATACTCTAGTCTGAGTGGTATGTTGGCAAGAAGCCTGCATTTTTTCTACTATTTCAGTATAGTTTTACTTACCACATAAGGAAATAAATATAATTACTTTTTCAGTTATTTTATTGTCCGTCTTGTCCTTCTCAAAAATGTCTATACTCTGTCTTCCAAATTTTTAGGTCCTATATCACCAGGTTAAATTAAAAAAAAAAAAAGTAAAAAAAAAATTCTGTCAACACCCAACCCACGTTCAGAGAAAAGCAATTAATTTGATGGGTTGACAGTTGAAAAAGGTAGCTTCTGACAGACATCCAGTGTGATGCCAGCCAGAATGATGTATAGTGTTGCACTTTCCTTAAAAGGAAAAGTAAATCAGGCATCCCAAAGGCAAGTCCTTTGTATTCTATTGAAGCTTTTAGGTATTAGTGCATCTTTGTTGTGTATTCCTGACAAGCTGTACAGAATTCTACTGTACTAAAATGTATTTGAATAGAATTCACAAAAGGCTATATGCAAATCCCACACAGGAGAGCTGAAGAGCCTGGCAGAGGGCAAGGAAAGCAGCAATGCGCTGCTCAGTTGCAGAACAGCTGTGCAGACCTCTGCAGCTGACAAGGGCAGTGGGGACAAGGAGCAGGTTAGTGGAGCAGTATTCAGCCCATTATGCTTCCTTCAAAGTCCATTAGTTACAATAGTAGTTAAAGCATCATAGGTTAGTGCTCCTCTTCTACTTTGTACAAATGCTCATGCATAACAAGGAAAATTATCACAGAGTTAGTAACCTTGTGTGTTTTTTGGTTAAACTTTTGTTGAAGACTTAAAAATTGCATAGTTTGGAAAAAACTCACTATATTCTTAGTATCTGCATGTTGAAAAACTCCCATATCTACTTTTTCGAGTCCAGTTCTCAGGAGAGTGAAAAGTGGAGTATGAACAAACGCCCCAAAGATTTGTTTTCTATACAAGGATACAAGTCTCTAAGGCATGGAAGGGAAAATTTGCATATTTTTACACTGAGGGGTAAACATTAGCCAATATTAAATGTAAATGCTTTGTATAGACATTGTCATATGAAAAAGCACAAAGCAAGCCAATAGCTAGATAAGTGCATAAAATATCTTTTCTAGAAGACAAACTAGTTAAAGCTGCTTCAGAACTGTTGTGGCCCATGGAGGAGCTATTTTGCATGCTTAGTGCTCAATATTCTGATTAGCAGAATTTAATTAACTTTTCTCCATGAATTTGCCCACTTGCTTTTCAAATATATTTCAGTTTGGCACATTTCAGTGTGCATCACATTTGGACTGTGTGCTGGGTAAAACAAGCTTCTTTTTGTTTGTTTTAAAGTTACACCTGATGATTTCATTTGTGTGCCCCTTGGGTTTTCTGCTATTAAAAGTTTTAGATAATGGTCGTAATTCATCGTCATTATCCATTTCCTTCTCTTCCTTTTCTTCTACCTCCTTCCCCTGTTGTCTTCCGTCTTCCTTTCACTCTTGGAAGTATTACATTAATGCATTGCTCCTCATAGTGAAGCTGTTCAACTCTGATAGTATTTTGTGTCTCTCTCAAGTTCTGCTATATATTTTTTAAAATACTGTAACCTGAGTTCCTGTATTGTATAATGGAGTAATAAATTGACAAAATATACATATTAATAAATAATTGACAAAATATTTTTCCATGGCTTTTCAGTTGTTTTTGATTTCTTTCTGCTACTCCCTTGTACTGTATTTGTTCCTGAGAACATGAGATCAGTAGCTAGTGGTCTTAAAAAAGTCAGTATCCACAGTGAGGATAGTCTGTGCCTTGGTGACCTGATGCCAGAGTCTCTGTGGTGTATTTGTTGTTCCTGTGGATTTTCCTTAAAATATATAATTTTGAATTAGTTTATATTGTATATTTTTAATTCATTTAAATTCTTCCTCTTTTAATGCAAATGTTAGGTTTACTTCCTCCAGAGAAAATCCTCAAAGACATTATGGCTCAGACCATGACTGCATTAGGTCTTGTTCATCTCTGCCCATGAAATGAGCTGATTTGATGCACTAAGTCTCAGAAGGCTGTTAGATCATGGCAGGTTTATGATTTTTGAGGTACTCTTTTATTCTGCAAATACTTTGCTTGTGATCACTTCAGACTGTAAAGTGAAGTCGCACTCAACAAAATACAGCTGGGCCACTCTACTCCACACACCACATTTGGTGCACTTTTGGTTTATAGTAGCATACATCCATATTCAACTGTGTTCCCATAGCAAGCAACATTAAATATCCTTTATTCAATTTACTATTTTCTTATCTTTCCTCTCTCTCAAGCCATCAACACTGGAGAGAAATTTAGCAGCACAACCTTATGTGTGCTTATGTTGCTGACACTGATAGGGATGAGAAGAGTAGCCCCATCCTACCTTGTTTATTTTTTCACTTAGACAATACATGTGACAAACAAGCTTTTAAATTTCCCTCAAATATTTGATACTACATGATTCAATGCAGGGCTTCACATTCACTTTTAAATTTTATATTAGTTGTATTATTTATGTTCCTAGATGTTAATGGAATCTTTTGGATGATCATTTGAATGAAAAATTGGTTTGTTTGTCTGGTTGGTTTTTATCTCAGCTTGTAAGGGATATATTTTTGTTACAAAGCATTTCTTTTCTACTTTCTGCATTTGAGGTTATTTGCACACACTTCCTCAGCATAAAGAATTGTTTCAGTGGGGTCACAGCCCTCGGAGTTCAGCTGGCTGTCAGCATTCCAGCTGAATGGCATCTGCACTTACATCCTGTTTCAGGGGGAAATGCAAACAATCATGCTGCTTCAGGAACAAAAACCTCAATATTTATGTTAAATTCATTTTTGATTAAAAGCCAATTACACTGAAGATGATGCAAATCTGTCCTGCCTTTGTTTGGGCAAATCCAGAGATAAAAGCCCTGGATCGAAACCCACTCTTCTGCTCCTCATTGAACTATCTGTAGTTTTGAAATTTTAGCTTCTCTATAACCCTAATCAACCACACAGGATGCCAAAATATATGACCATATGAAGGAAGTATGCAGAAGCAGTGGTTGCTCGCTACCTCTAAGCTGCCAGCTTCCATAATGATTGTTTTGGGCAGAGTTCCTGGTTGATTGTATATCAGATATGCAGGTAGAGTACAGTTTAAAATCTGAAAACTATGTGATTTTGCCATTCTCAGGAAAACAAGGAAATTAAATTTTCATTAGGTTTATGAAATAACTAAATTTTCTTGCAGTATGTCCTAAACAGAAGAAGAAAACACAGTTCAGAATGGCATCTTCATGAGATTTGTGTGAGGATCTACTTAGGTGAGTAATAAGTAGTATTCAAATAGTATGAAGGATTTATACTTTGGTCTTTTCTTGACTTAATAATGTTGGAACTTACTCTTACATAGAGAATTTCCCCATACGTCCATGTTGAAATTGTATATAATCATGTTGCAAGGAGTATCTCAAATATAATAATAAAGCAGGCTAATATACCAACCTCTGTATATTCAGTACCTATTTTATAAAACAATAAAATTTTAATAACTGAAAAAAATTATAATAGAACACTCATGTCTGTAAAACCAAACACTTCAGCACATAATTAACTTACCTGAATGCTTAAATACCTTTAAGTAAATTATTATAAACAGAAATGGACTTAAGTCCACTGAGTTCCATGAAACTTAGGCTAATACAATACATTCCTTAGAGCCAGGGAAATGTGTTTCACTGTTCATGAATAAACATAGCATGCACAGTATGATACCACAAGAGAAAAATGATATAAGAGGAAAAGTTTCTCCTGCAAAATAAATGGTCTGTAATGTAAAATAAACACAAGACAGCAAATGGAAGAAATAAAAAATAAGCAAACTACAAGACTATTGTATCACTGAATCAAGCAGACACATAAGGCCTTCTATTCTGTTTACCCTTTCTTGGGATTGATTTAATCAATATATCTACATGGCTATCAGAGTACTTTTATTTTTTCTTCATTTTTGCTATTATGATCAGAAATTAGGGCTGTTCCCCCCGCTTCCTCCTCCCCATCCCTAAATTGGATTGAAATTCCCGTGTAGGTCAGTTCTGTTTGCCATCGGACATTGTGTGTAGACTAAAAGAATAAAAAGGCGAAAGACATGTACCAAGTTTTTCTTCCTCCGATTACTCATTTCATACACTTATTCCAGTGAGCAAGGTTTAAATTAATATATCACATTCAACAACCTGCAAAGAAGTTCACTAAGAACAAAAGAGAGCAAGGGAAGGATGAGACAGAAACCTTTGCAGAAAGTCTTTTTGTAGGTAGTTCATGCACATACTAATTTCTATTGTACCATTCCTGATTCTCAAAGGCAGATCAAACTTGAAAGAAGACTGAATTCAAGTACTATTTTTGCTACTTGAACTGAGCACATTGCATGGCTCTTATCATCTTCAAAGGTTGCCTCCTGCTTTATGAATAATGTGTCCTTAAAGCAATGTTGTCAAAATAAAAAAGCAGGTAAGTAAGTCACTGCACAATTATAATTGTTACCAGCAGTAAAGGGCAAAGGTATTTTGGTTTCTTTTAAATAAATTTTCAGATTCAATGGATAAGCCTTGGTACAAGAAACAATTAGAAACAGAAATTTTAGTCCAATTATTCTAATCACAAATATCCTCTCTAATTAGAATTGACTATAAACTGGAAAGTTGAATTCAAATATGCTCAAACTTCATGACATCCAAAGGTTATTTATTTGAATATCAATTCTGATTAGATATTTCAGGAACTTCTCTGACAATATTATGAGAATTTCAAGCCATACAGCTAAACAAGCTCTTGTTATCTTTCTATTTTTTATGTTTTTTGCATCATTTAAATTTGGTATCACACATCAATGTATCAGTGCAATATCTGCATTGGCTATTAAAGCAGAGCTCTGGGCAAAATAGTCAAATATAATTTTACTGAATTTTTCCTCTAATTATTTTCTCTTTCACTTGAAAAAAATATTTTTAAAAGCTGAAGGCTTAAAATGAGATCAATAAATCTGCCATGCAGTGAGGCAGTAAAAAACCTAAAAGGTAGATTTAAAGGTATATCTAGGAACCTTATTTTCCTTTTCAGTGAGAGCTGGAATCCTAATTTCCTCTTGACTACAATCTTATTCACAGACACAAATTTAGAAGGCAGAATCAGTCATTTAAAAAGATTCAGGTCTTCTCAATAGAACTTATAGAGTTATTGAACATTGAGGTATTTTGTTTTAATCTTCTATGCAAACCAAGAATTTTTAACCTTTCTTCACGTCAGTACACATTTATTTTCAATTAACCTGAGAACTCTATTTTCTATGACCATTTCTAATAATTAATATTGCCCTAAATATAATTTTTCTGTTCTGAATTTAACCAAGATTTCAGAGGCATTAAATTTAAAACTAACAACCCAGTCTTGGAGAAGGCTGATTATCTTTTCTATTCATGAGATTTAGAATAGGCATGTCCTAAGAATTAGAAAAAAGCATTTAGATAAATTAATGGCACGTGAAAAACCAAACATATAGAGTCTACAGTGGTTTTCATCTTGTACAATAAAAATAAATTCTCATTTACAAAACAGTATTGGAGGTGTTTAAAATGTACTAGATTTCAACAAAAGAAAAGTCCTCATCTGCAGCATAAGAACAGTAAATGTTCCTAATTAATGTCATGGTTTAACCCCAGCCAGCAACCCAGTACCACATGATCACACTCTCACTCCCATAGGGATTAGGGGCAGAATTGGAGAGGTAAAAGGTAGATAACCCCTGAATTGAGATAAAGCCAGTCTAATATAAAAAGCAAAAGCCGCATACACAAGCAAAGAAAGGAATTAATTCACTGCTTCCCCCATGGGCAGGCAGGTGTTCAGCCCTCTCTAGGACAGCAGGGCCCCATCACAGCTAGTGGTGACTTGGTGACTGCAAACATCTTCCTCTTCCTCCTTCTTCCCCTGCCTTATTTACTGACCATGATGTTCCATGGTCTGGAATGTCCCTTTGGTCAGCTGGGGTCACCTGTCTGGGCTGTGTCTCCTCCCAGCCTCCCCCAGCCCCTCCCCAGCCTGGCAGAGCAGAAATCAGAAAAGGCCTTGGCTCTGTGTAAGCCCCTCTCAGCAATAACAAAACCCTCTCTATATTATCAACCCTGTGTTCAGAACAAATCCAAAACACAGCCAGTATGTGAAAAAAAAATTCACTCTACTCCAGCCAAAACCAGCACAATTAAGCAGTTTATTATCTTTTCTTAGTCTGTTCAAATGTTGGTCAAGAGCTATGGGGACTTTCAAGATGTTGGATCTCACATCTATCTGGATGATATTTTGAGTGGTCCAATGGGAGGTCTCTGTACTGCCTCATGCCTGCTGTTGTGACTTATAAACAATGGCACGGCTTGTTCAAATCATAGCCCCCCTTTATGAATTGCACTGAGTGTCAAAACACAGATTCCTTTGTATGTATTTCTCCAGATTCTATTTGAAGAGGAAAACAAAAACTAGAAAAACATGTATAAGAAGCATCATGCAGCCTTACTTACATTCACATCAAATACTCTATTCAACTTACTTATTTCAAATACTTGCAAGTACTGAGGCAACTTCTGGATAACCATAAGTCTAAGATGGGAGATGAAACTCTTAAACTTGCTTAAGAACTTAAATAGGTAGGAGAGATGCAGCCAAACTTGTTAAACCAGAGGGAATAAAAACCCAAGTGGTCTTATTCATCTCAGCCCTGCCTAGACAGCTCCTAGGATATTTAATAACACTGCACTCAGCATCTCTCCAGTACATTAGGAGCAACAGAGCCAAGTCAGACTGTCTGTGAACCCCTGGAAAGTGTTAATTGACAGGAACCTGAAGAGGTGACTCTTTAAGGTCACAAAGGATAGCAGATAGCCTATCAATAAAGGTAAAGTAAAATTACATTCAGTGTTTGTGAGGTCAATCAAATGACTTCCCAATGGATTGTAAAACACTGAATAAGGCACTATGAAGCAATACTCTAGTTTTAGTCTCAATTTACACTTAGTTCAAAGAAGAAATACTTGCAGAACGAAAACGTTGTATATGCTGCCTGCCTCCTTTAAAGAAATGGATATTATAAAATTATACACATGGCAAAATTTGTTCTGGCTAGTTTTTATTTTCCTAATTCTTAATATTATTACTATTTTCCAAAAGCTGATTGCTTGAACTTTATTTTTCTCATTTTTGCATGCTGCACAAAGAATAACTCAAAGTATGAAAGTTATTTTACATGTGGTTTAAATAGGGAAGAACAAGGAATTGCTAGTTGACCAAAGAGATTAACATAGGCTAATTACAAAAGCCAAAGAATAAATGTTCAGAAATACTTTCCACAGAATTCTTAGTCCTTCTGCCAAGTTTTTCTGGTTTTATTTTAATTTTATTTATTTTCTTTTATTTTGAAAATTATTTCCTGACTTTTGAAGGTAATATTAATATTTTATGCTTTTTATTATCGTCATTAATTTTTAAAAATTATAATAACAGTAAAAATAATAGTGGTGTTTAAGGAGAATAACAAGATTACTGCTTAAAGAAATAGTCAGAAGGAATAATGAGTGTTTATAGCTTTTTGTACCTTATCAGGCCTGTTGCCTCTATTCTTGAAGTAGGAAATATAAAAGCAGAAAAAAAATAAAATCCTGTAATAACTACTAAACATTTTGTTTGTAACTGGAAGAAATTTTATATAAACTTGCATGCTTCACACATGATAAATGGATTTCCATGGAGCAATGTGTGTCTTGTCTGCCATAAGACACAAAGAGCAGTATTTGTAGCATCCCACAAATACCCAATTGCATCCTGTGAGTGCATCTTAGTCCAGGTTAAATGGAATTATTTTTGACAGTAAGCAAGTAGTCTTCTGATAGGTCCATATGGAGACAGGTCAGACCCAAAATGAACCAGTAAAAAAAGTGTGTGGATTATGGTTTTTTGTTTGTTTCCCTGGGTGAATGGGGTAGATGTAGATGCTGGGTCAAGCAATGGTCTGCCATGAGACAGACAAAGGCAGGATGTATGTAGGACATGGATAAATCCAGCCCCTCTGTACCCAGTCTTTACCAGGCTTTATATCTGGGGACAGCTTCTAAGCAGAAATGATGGCAATTATTATTCCACTTCTTCTTGGTTTGAAAAAAGGCAGAAGCAAAATGAAATCAGGGATCTTACATAGGACTTTCATTTCAGGTTCCTTTGCCCAATGCTGTATTGCAGATATCTCTAGTTATTTTAGAAGTTTTGGATATGAAAGGGGGAAAAATTAGACATAAGGCAAAAATTCTTACCTTTAGTGTTTAAAGAACTTATGATTTATATAAATAGGCAATAAGTAAATGGCAAACTATCATAATATAACATAAAACCTAAATTGTGGAATAGCTTGGATGAAGGGTTAATTCATTATTTACCTTCTATAGTTTAACTTTTATTGTATAAAAATGAAGTCCAAGATTAGGACCAGACCCATGGCCTTCCCTGTACATGCATATAGTTTTTCTATACACACAGAGTACCAATATGGACATTAAATTAGGGAGCAGACAATCCTGGAGCATATCAGAAACCTGATACCTTGGCAGGGACTTGAGGCCTGTTCAAGTTCTCCATCATCATCAACATCAAGATCTTCATGTGTTCTGAAGGACATATATTGCACTTGTGTTAAAAATGGGGTGAAGGGAAGAGCCTGGGAAATGAAGAGCTGGTTCCATGATGTGTCATCATTTGCTTATTCTTTGTATAGCACAACATATGGCAAATTCTGTTTTCTTTCGCCCCCATTCTCTGTATTGAAATTATTTTTGACAAAATTATAAAAGGCATAAATGCTCTTGGCTGCAAGCCTCCTCTATTGAAATGGGAGTGGTAGGGGGAGAGGAGAGTGATGACTGGAAAGGAGCTCAATGTAAAAGGAAGATGTTATTTTCAAATTATTTTTTCATGTACTTAGAGTATAAAATGTGAAGATTATTCAGGATGTCCTATTTTAAAAATTACTCTCTTTGTTCATACTACTGTAATACAGCAGCAAGTGCATTAGACCTCTTTCCTGATGTAAGTCCGTATTTTATGTGAGCTAATAACTTCAAAGTACAGTGCAGATTGTTCAAATCACTTTTATTATAGAGAGCATGTTCAATACAGCATAGAAATATTTGCCTACTAAAGTCTCTTTTATAA
Organism: Chloebia gouldiae; assembly: GCA_003676055.1. NCBI lineage: Eukaryota > Metazoa > Chordata > Aves > Passeriformes > Passeridae > Chloebia > Chloebia gouldiae. The sequence continues at coordinate 34,044,140 of QUSF01000002.1, forward strand.
TGGATTGTATTGACTTTGATGGTTTTAAACTAAATATCAACCATAAGGTAAGAGTGGGAAGGAACAGATGGAGAGTTCATTTCTCAGAATGTATTGGAATCAAAATACATTATTTAAAATTCATACCCAAATGGGGCTCTGAGAAATTATAAATGATAACTCTACACTATTTTTACAGTGATGCCTCTGCTACAGTGTTAGCATAATGATTTTGTATCAATTAAAATAAAGAAATAATATCTGTGTAGTATTATTAGTGTTACTGTTGCAAATATACAGCCACTGTCTTACACAAGGAAGTAGGACTGAAAAAGGAACCTGTCTATGTGTCATTTTTGAGGATAGGAACCACAACAGTTTCCAGGAACCAGTAAAATATTTTACTAACAATGTGATCATTTATGTCATTAATCTTGTTCCCATTTCAGCAAATCTGTGTACATATTGTCCCTAACTTATACTAACTCAGCTTTTGGGAAAAAAAACCTAACAAAAGTATTTATTAACAAGTTTTTAATCTCATCTTTTTTTTTCAGACATATGTGTCTTACTGTCTATACCTTATATATTACTACTTTAGCCTCTTTTTCTAGTCAATAGAAAAAACTGGGATTACAGATATTGGGATTTTTTATTTATCTATTTTATATATGTAAAAATATAAGATAATGTGAGTTGTATGTATAGTGTCAATTTAAGCCCACTGGCTCTGAAGAGAGCCTTGATGACAAGCTCAAACAGGAATATGTACAAAGCAAATGTCTTTGTTAGATCAGATGAATCTAATCTTCAGCATGAGTAGAACAAGTTTTTGATAAGAAAATTGATGAAATTGTGAGCCTTTCATGAAGAGGACCAGCTTCAATGCTACATAAAAGACATTTTATTTATCCTGTAGAGGTCTTATTTGTGGAAAAATTTAACTTATAGAAACTGATCTATAAAGTCAAGGCAAAAATTTATGCAGGGAATGATGTATTTATCACAGAAACGGAGCAAATTGGTTTTGGCATCATATTGCTGGGCTGAAGGATGCTGGGTGATTTTTTATTTCATTTTCATCTAACATCAAACTAAATTAAAAACATTGCTGTTAGTAAAGTTAAGGCAGAGGCCATTTATGTGCTCCTCCAGCCACTGGATATAATCACTTGCATTTGTATTCTGTCAACAGATCTCTTCTCACAACTTATACATTCAGTCAGTGTCCAGCAATCTCTTCCAGTAATCTTTAGCATGAAAAATACACAGGACTGAATTTAAAAAATGGTGGTTAAGTATCAAAATATCACATGGCATTTAGTCTAAATTTTATGATGCTTTGCTTGGATATGCTATATCCTTTACACAAAGTGACTTGAATGAATGCAAGATTTTTTCTTCCTTCTTTAGTATGAAAGTGTCCTGGTTTATTATTTTTAAGTTGTTTTTTGTTTTTTCTTTTTTTTGGGGGGGGGGTTTGTTTGTTTGGTTTGGTTTGGTTTTGTTTTTGTTTTTAGGTGGGACTGAAAGCAAGACTGCTTACAGAGAAGCCAGGGAAGTTTAATATATATTAAAGAATAACTGAAATTGTTCCTACTCGTCCCCTGCAGTCCTGCAGTCTGGGGAAAGGTGCAACGTAGAAGCTTCCAGGATATTGTGAAACAGAGATAACAGAGATACTGTATTCTCATGCTTCTACACAAGTCAGATACAGCACCTGGACTCCCCAAAGCATGTTAGACAGAAGTCAAGCACTGCTGTGATTACATGGCTTTCTAGCTGGCACACAGCATGGTTTTCCTTCTCTCCTAAGTGGGAAAGGCTGCCAGCAGCCTCAGTGCTGCCAGTGCTGTGCACACCTGGCTCACCATCAGCAAGCTCCGTAGAGGCAGGAGGTTCAGGCCCCCTCCTGAGCAAAAAGCAGCAGCCTATTCTGCGAGGTAAGAGGTCTGACCTCTGAAATGTTCAAGTCTCTTGTGCTCCAGATATGATCAGAAAACCTGACAAGTCCTGACATACTTTTTCTGATTAAATTTTTATGAAATAGATTCGTTTCCCAGAAATCATTTATTCCTATGATCAACATTTTCAAATAAAGAGGCACCTCAGGAAATTCCTGACCAGCTTCACGAGCCAGTAGACTTCGTCTGAATTTTAGAGTGATAACCTTGTAAATTAATTTTTCATTTTAATTTACAATATGTTTTTATTTTATGCAAGGAACAAAAGATGAGGTCTCTGTAGTTAATTTAGCACCTGTATATTCTGAGAAATTATAATGAGACACTGCACGATTCAGCGTTTATAGGGCAGTGAGTTCTAATCCTGTTAGGGTGGTTCTTTAATTAAAATGTCTATTAACTTTTCTGCTGTTAATGCAATTATGGATTTATTACTTCTTGCCATTCTAGGAATAAGTTTTTATGATCCAACAATACTGAATTTATAAAATCCTACCTTAGGAAAAGATCAACTCAACTGAATAACACACCTATAAAACCATCCTCTTTCAGGACTAAAGTGTCTGTTTCAAAGTGCTTGAATAAACAACACATAATTAAAGGACCTTAGCTTTACATCCTGGAGCTATACTCTTTAAAATGTAAAGAACTATATTATAATTTATTTTTCCATCATTGTGTGTCTTTTATCAGACTTCCTGTGAATCTAGGATACCTATAGCATAATCTCACTTACATATGTAAAGTTTACATATGTAAAGTTTACATGTGTAAAGTTTACATATGTAAACTTCTGCCTGTTTAACTGTTAAGTATTCAGAGAACTTTCATAGTTATGTTCTTTTAATATGTGGAATACACCAACTCTCCCAACAAGTCTTAGGGTGATCGCAAAGCATATTTTTCTTTTCATTAAATAAATCTCTAAAATTTTCTTTTGTCCACATGCAATGCCATTTTACAAAGTACTGCTCAAAAAAGGAGACAATAGTGAAAAATATCTAATGGGTCGTTCTACTCCCTTCCAGGATGAAGAGGGAAATTATAACATCAAAAGCATCAAAGAGAAACATGGCTGAGATTTTACACAGAGTGTATGATCAGACCTGTAATCCCCTTGTGGTCCAGTGTTTAATAGTAACACTTTACACAGTAGCAGTTGAGTTGGAAATCAATGTGTTAAAACACTGCCTTTCAAGATTTTTGTAGCTCCTCCTCTGCAGTAATATATTTTGTATTAGCCCTCAGTGTGAAGAAATCATAACTCTATATACCAAAGGATAATCTCCAACTTAAATTACTGAAAACAGTACCTAGTGACTTTGATATACATACTAAGATGCCTATTCTATTGTTTTTTCCCAGAAAATTGAGCTTTCATAATATTTCTACTCACACTTGAAACACTTTATTTCTAAAAATATGATTTGAGACAAAAAGGAGGGAAAGTACAGGTCTCAAACACATCAGGGGTTTGATCCACTGTAACAGTTAAGACAGAAAAGTATTTCACATAAGGTTTTAATAAATTTATTGAGAGTGAATTGCATTATTTTATGAGTATAATTTTGTCACATTACAAGACTTAGCAAAATCTGAATACCAAGAAATACCAAGTTGTGCAGTACAACATACATGTTATAGTTGTGCAGCTAGTCAGAAATGTAAGATTACCAGCCACATGGAATCAGTGCCCAACAATAAAATATTGACATTTTTTCATATAACCTAGGACCAATATCTGGTAGAAACTTGAACAGCTCTTATTCAGTCCAGGAAAGGAAATCTCTGATCAGATGTGTTCTGAGCTTGGAGTTGGAAAAACAGATATGAAGCTGTGTTTATGAAGGTAACTTGGGTATTTTTTTCCTTACTTAAAATAATAATTCAGAGCTTGGCAGTCCCAATGCCTTACATTATGTAGTTCTAGAGATCTTGAACAGGAAATTATTTTTAATGGCAATTTGAATTCTGTCCTCCTTGGGACTTATGCTTATTTTAAAAGATGTGTATTAATTTTTGAATACTTAGGAAAAACAAACTGTCAGCTAAGTCTTTTTAAATTGTCATGCTCTGACTGCAGAGAGTAAATTAGTTGTTCTTTCCCTTTCTTGATTTATAAGGGCTGAATGGCAAAAAGTTCTTTTAAAGAAAAGCAGAAGCAAAGAGGGTAGAGTTTGAAAACTAGACCGAATTTTTAGCAATTGTGCAAAACGACACCACTTTGGTTTTGTTTTCAAGCAGGGAACTAAGAGCTGCTGTAGCATCCTGGAAACAGAACTACCCAAAGTGGAACATTCCCACGGCTTTTGGTAGAAGAGGAACTGTAGTAAAAAGCACAAAATCAAAATGTTTCTGCACAAGGATTTCTAACTCTGTAGTCAGGGAAAAATATTGAACTATCACACCTTGACAGTGGGCAAGGGTACACTGACTCATACATTGGTGGCTTTGAAAGATAGGGTCTAGCTGGAATGGGTAGGGGAGGGGTCATAAGATTTTTCCTGATGAAGCACATTGCAGAGGACACGGGAACAGTACATGAATCTTAAGTGCACACCTTTGCTAAAAGCTACTTGGTAATGCACCATGTTTTACAGTGACTTAAGACCATGTAAAATATATAACTATACACAGATATATAGATATATAGATGTATAGATATATCAGAACATTTTAAAGTGGGGTAACATTCATGACACAGTCTTAAATATAATTCAATAATCTCACAGTCTTTGCAGGCTGATGGGAAGTAATTGCTGCTTACCACTACTTACACTGTGTCTTTTCCAGGAAGACCTCTCCTACAAAGAGATTTATCCTTTCAACATACTCTGTAATAGCTCTGGATGTTGATGTTCAATAAATACAGCCCATAAGGACAAGCTGATAAGAAATTAAAGCATGATTAAGCCAGGTAGAAAATGTAGTTTAAAGATGAATAGATTGCATTATCTAACTACAGTGATGTTGTTCTTCTTACATTTGTTTCAGGTTGCCATTAAATAACTATAAGAAGCAGAAAATATTTATCCATTTTTTTGTTTTGTTTTTTTTTTTTTTAATAGAAATATTTGAATTACTCTACTAGATTCAGGTGAGCACTGTCTGGTGCTTTTCCTTGTGAGTTAGGAAGATGCTTGGAAAATCAAATAGCTCTTGTTTCAGCTGTGGAACACAGTCACCCTAGTGAATCTTTTCTGTGCAAATGATCTATGACAGACAGGGAACAGCGGCGGAGCAGAAAGAATATGTCAGGGTAGTTGCATATACAATGTTGATTTTCTTTCCTAAACTTCATTTTATTGATAATGGTGGAAACCAATAACCATATACCTCATCCCTATTTCTCAGAAACATCAAACAAAAAATTGCTAGTGTGGGTCTTTTCTGATAGTGCAGCTTTGTCACTTTTGACTGCAAAAAATACATTGAGTGCACAGCTAAGTGGTAAAAGGTCTTCTGCCCATAATTACCAGCTTAGAATACTCTTAGTGATATGTTGTATTATAAGCAAAAGAATCTAATAAAACTTTATATCACTAATTTCATAGATACACATTCTGCTTTTATATACTCCAATAGAAATATAGACTAATTCAATACATATGGAGCTGCTAAAGTGGTAGACCAGAATCTAGTCTTCTCACAGTAATTCATACCTAAAATAAGAAATTATCAAGATATATTATACAGGATTACAATATGATGTAATAGTTTAGCTTTTCTCTTTTTATGAACAGTTTTAGCCCATGCTTTAAAATGTGCAAAATGCCCGTGAATTTAAATGAGTTCAAGGGGAACAAAAAACCCTAGGAAAATGGTAATAAGTACTCATGACAATACATCCAACCTACAGGTGACAGCAAACTCACCCTGAGGGAAAGGACAAAAAAAGAAAAAAATATATCAAAATCAGATGTTTTCATCTCTATGCAAGAGGGAAACAGCATCCATATCATCCATTCTTAATGATCATATTGTTCTTTCACTATTCTGTGTGTTATGTTTTTAAGGACAGGATCATTATATTTCATTTTGTTTCTGACCATTGATAAGACTGGTCAACAAATATTAATAACTTTATTCTTTCTTCATAAAAACATCAACAAGAAATTCCTATAAAACTTTGCCTCTTCTGTGACTTACAAGAAAACTGTTATCTAATTGACTTCAATGTGAAGATGTTTTTATGTATTAGAATATTAAGAATATATTAGGTCTTAATTTTACTAGATTTTCGTAACACTGGTAGGCTAGTCACATTTGTTTTCAGTAGTTCACTTTAATCTCCTAACTTTATTTTAAATGAAAAATAGTAAGGAAAAAGGTTTAGAAATCCTTTGTCTTACAGAACAAACAACCTGTTTACCTTTACTCTCCAGAACACTTAGGATTTTTTTTGCTAAAATACTGCAGTATCTTTGAATACTCCACCACTGTGGTGACTGTTTCACCTAAGAATCTGAATTATAATTGCAAAATTAAAATTTTGCCTATCATATATCCTGTGAGATCTCAGTGAAGATTTTTTCCCAGGCTTTGTGGAGAAAATTTAGTTCTAGGATACTGTTACTTCCTAAGTTACCCATTATAACTTGCATTTTATTTCTATTTCATTGCAATTTCATATTTTTATCCCTCAGACAGTGGGTTGTGCATTGTGAAAAGACCAACTCCTTACAGAACTGCTGTTCTGCAAATTTCCACAATTTAATTTCTTATCTCTAATAACTGTTCTCATGTTATAGAATACATTTCCTGTCTTGTATTTTTGTGAGAAATTTATTTATACTTAGATTGCTCAACAAAAATTCCTGCCACTTTTCTCCTGCTTTCTTTGCTTCTGAGGGGAGAGGGGAAAAAGATAAAAAATTATGTTTGTTTTGTTTACTCTTTTTGGTGCTGCTACTGATTTACATTCTGTGGGAATTACTTAACAATTTAGGTCTAAATATTAGTAATTTAAACACAAACTAAGCATTGTATTATTAGTAATTTAAACACAAGCTAAGCATTGTATTATCTTTTTTACAGTCAGTTAAAACAAACTGCTTCTGTTGGAGCAAAATTCATGTCATCTCTCTCAGACAACTAATTTAGCCAAACCATCCTGGAGAGGCGCCTATTTCACCTCATTGACCAAAAGAGAAGCACATTGACCAAAAGAGGAACAAAGTTCAGTGAGGTAAAGTTAGAACAGTTCAGACTACACATTTAATCATAAGGGCTCCATTTTCTGTGGTATACTTTGGTATAATCCTCCTCAGATATATAACTATTTAATAGAAATTATGACATGTGGGAGAAAAACACTAAAGCATATAATTAAAGTATGTAGAGCACAAATGTTTTGAATGGGTCAGTTATGACACCCATTGCTGAAATATGGAAAAACCTCAAATAAAGAGAAAAAAGTTCAAATCATATTGCAATAGAATGCACAGCTATAAAAATGTGCCTATTTGTCAAAATAATAAAAGTTTGAAGCAGAACTGATCAAATAAAGAAAGATTTTTGCTAAGTGCTGAAACAGTTGGAAAAGTATTTTTTTCTCCCAAGTCCTGCTTTTAAGTTCCTTTGATACAAGGTGGCACAAAGTCAAGAAAGAACTTGAAACAAGCTTCACATTAATATTTGAAAAAGGGCACCCAATGTGTTTGATGTGGCGCCCTTCATGCAAATCATGTAGTCTGAGAGAAATCCCAATAGGAAATACGATTCTTTCTTCTTAGCACTCGCTTTTTTTCCTGGTTGATAGTAATGAACTTTTCACACTCCCCTTGCAACCCCCCTGAGCTATACAGAAATGAAGTTATTACTCACTAGGTGATGCCTATTTGGGTAGGATTTTTTTGTTGCTTTTTTATTGATTTTTTTTGTTGTTGTTGAAAGTACAGTCTCAGTTCAACACATATTTTGTACTTATTTTTCACAGACTTCTAAACAATAAAACCCAAATGCTTTATCAAAACAATAAAATACCTGCTCTCTCCTAGGATTTTCAACTGTAAGGAAATGTATACATGATCAAAAATGTCATGATGCTATAACATCATGTATTGATTTGATCAGGAGGGTGTTAAGGTATAGCTGACATTCTTGAATACAGTGTAATTTTTAATCTTTATATAATGGGGTTTTCAAATTTTTTTCAGTTTTAATTAGGCTACTAATAGTAAGTTATATATTCCAGAATTCTCCATGTAAAGTATTGAGATCAAGATGATTGCAACCCATTCAAAATCCATAACAGTGTGGGTAGCAGCATTGATCACATTCCTTCCTTTTATTCTTGTGCATACTTCATTCCTATGTATAGCAACTAATTTATCTCCCACATTACACAACCCACTCACTTACTAACACTTTCTGAAGGCATGGGGACCTTTTTCCACAATTTATTTCCAGATTACATTTTTAAAAATGTCACAGATCAATTCTGGAAATTGTTGAAAGCAGACCTAAAAAAACCCAGGTTCTGTAAGAGACCCTAAGGAGAAAGAAGCTTACAGGAGTTCCCCAGTGCAAGCTTCACAGAGAAAAAAAAAAAAAACCAAACCCAAACCTCGAGCAGGAAAAAAATAACCAAACAGATATTTCTGATAACAATATTTTAATTACAGGTGTAATTATTGTAAGATGAGCTATTGTCATTCAGAAAAAAAAATATTGATTGTCTAGGAGATAAATGCATTCTGAAGAAGGTTTAGTTTATGGATTTTTGTAATATTTTCTGACAGAAGAATTTTCCTATGTCTTTCCAACTGAATCTGCAGGATTGCAGGCTTTGGTCCTCATGGAGAAATTCAGCTACCCCAGTGTCTGCTGGAAGTACAACACAGCAGTAATCCAGAAGGTTTTTGGAGCACGCTGGTGATTTCCTGACATAGGTGAGCTGAGGTCCTGCGGAAGGACTACCACCCTCCTGTGGAAGGACACGTTCTGCTGTAGTTCACACTTACAAACAGGGAGGGCCTGATCAGGTGGGTAAAACCTTAAGTGCAGTGACCAGGAGATGGTGGAGTTCAAAACAGTGAGAGGGGGAATCACAGCCCTTCAGGAGAGTACTCCGGCCTTTTCAGGGATCTGCTTGGAAGAATTCCATTAGAGATAGTAACGGAGAGAAGAGACATCCAAGCCTTGTCCTCTAGATGGTTCATGTCCTCCAAACTCAGGAACAGTCCATCCCAATATACAAGTGAAGCAAAGACAACGTCAGGAGACCTGCACAGATAATCATGTTGACCTTGACTGAACAGGAAATGTACAAGAGAGGGAAGGAGGGAAGGAAGGAAGGAAAGGTGACAGAGAAGGAATAAAAAAGACATTGTCTGATCAACTTTGACATACTTTTAAATCTGGTCATGTAAAGATAGAATTAGAAAGCCCGATCCAGACTAAAGAGGGATTTTGCAATGTATATGAAAGACAAGGTAGACTGCTACAATTACATTAGCAAAAAAAAGGAAAGATTAGAGAAAATCTGGGTTTAGTGCTGAATGGGGCAAGAGAACTGTGAAAAGGACATGAAAAAGCCTGAATTCCTCAAGGATTTTTCACTTTAGTCTTTACTGATAAGTTTTACCCTCAGGAATCTCAGGCCACTGAAACCAGTGGGAAAGTCTGGAGAAAAAAACTTATTTTTTAGGAGTTTCAGGTTAGGATATATTTAAACAAAGTGGGTGAACTAAATCATGGGGCTGGATGGGATACACCCACAAGTGCTGAGGTAGCTGAAAAATGTTATTTTGAGGACATTATTCATTGTCCTTGAAATGTTATGGTGACTGGGGGAGATTCCTGACCATGGAAAACAGATAATGTCACTCCTATCTTCAAGCAGGGCCAGAAGGAAGATTCAGAAAACTGCTCACTGATCAGCTTCACCTGATCTCTGCGATATAGACTGATGAAGTACTGGATAGATAAAAGGACAGTAAAGCAAAATTAAAGCCTTTTGTACTGATGGGTCCCAGCATTTGTGGCCAGTGGCACAAAGTCCTGCTGCAGGGCAGTGACCAGCAGTATGTCTGCCCCAGGGGTTAATGCTGGGATCAGCACTGTTTAACATTCATGAGTGACATGGGTCATGGAAATAGTCCACCCTCAGTAAGTTTACAGATGATACAAAACTGAGAAGAGTGTTAATAGTTTAGATGGTTTCCCTCAGGTAACTCAGTGGACTGGAGAATGTGTCAAAGAGTGACCCCTTGAGCTCTAACAAGGAGAAAAACACAGCTGTGAACCTGGGGACGAGGAAGCCCATGGTGGACCAGCATATGCTGAAGGCTGACTAGACAGAAGGCAGCTTGGTAAGGAAAGACCTGGGGCTCCAGGTGCACACTAAGCTGACCTTGAGCCAGCAATGCACTCTCACAATAAAGGAAATCCAGGAACATCTGTGGCTACAGTAGGAAGACCACCGCTATCAGGTCAAGGGAGGTGCTCCTTCCTCTCTGCTCAGTCCTAATGAGACACGTCTTAAGTGCTGGGGCCCCAATACCAGAAGGACACTGGACAAAACAGAACTGATTTAGCACAGCACCATAAAGGTGGTTAAGAAACTACTCTATCTGACAGATAAATAGAGGCTGAGACAGATGGGACTGTTCAGCCTGGAATAGAGAAGGCTGAGGGCGAATCATAGAATCACAGAATGACTAGGTTGGAAGAGACATTCAAAATCATCAAGTCTAACCCATGCCCTAACACGTCAACTAAACCATGGCACTGAGTGCTGCATCCAGTCTTTTTTTAAACACATCCAGGGACGGTGACTACACCGCCTCTCCTGGGAGGCCATTCCAGAACTTTAGCACTGTTTCCATAATGAAACTTTTTCCTAATATCCAGCCTCCTATATTTCCCTTGGTGCAGCTTGACTGTGTCCTCTTGTTCTGTCAGTGGTTTCCTGATGAAAGAGACCAACCCCCACCTGACTACAGCCACCCTTCAGGAAGTTGTAGAGTGTGATAAGGTCACCTCTGAGTCTTCTTTTCTCCAGGCTGAGCCACCCCAGATCCGTCAGTCATTCTTCATAGGGCTTGTGTTCCAAGCCCCTCACCAGCCTTGTTGCCCTCCTCTGGAAGGGCTCAGGAATCTCCACATCTTTCCTACACTGAGAATCCCAGAACTGGACACAACACTCGAGATGCCTCCTCACTGGTGCTGAGTACAGGGGAAGAATGACCTCCCTGGTCCCTGGAGCTGATCAGTGTGTCTAAATACTTGATGGGGTGCCAGTAGAGAACATGAATCTAAACTCCTCTCATTGGTGTCCAGTGAGAGGACAAGAGAGAAAGGATGAACATGGGAATTTCCATTCAAACATAAAGGAAAAAAAAAACACTTTTTTTTTTTTCCTTATAAGAGTGGTCAGACTGTGGAACAAACTTCCCCAAACAGGTTGTGTACTATCTTGAAGGTATTCAAATTCTTACCGCACAAAATTTTGTATAGCTTGATCTTACAGAGACCAGGGGCCTGGACTAGGTTATGAGAAGAATTCCCATCATATTTCAGTTGAACTCTGATTTGGGAGCATGTCCCAGCTAAGAAAGAAAAAAAATTCCTTCATTTCTTAATATCTCAGCTTGGTGAGTAATTAGGATATGCTTGGTTGTGGACAGGCTCTTCTCTGCTTAAAATGGATGAGAGTTCATTGTGGACTGATTCAGAGGATATACAACAGGGGAAAAAGTAAATGTTAAAGTGGGTGGAGCAGGACAAAAAAAATAATTAGAAAAGAAGATTTTTTTAAAGAAAGAGAGAGAGAAAGCAAAATTCATGATTCAAGAAGAAAGACACAGTAGGCAAGGGTGAAAGGGAGGATGAGAGATAAAAAATGAAATAAAATAAATAGTACCAGGAAAAACTGTCAAAGGAGGAAATAGAAGAAAAAGCATAAATAAAAGATGATGAAGCATATTGAATCATATGCTATTAAAAAAGTGAAATAATACAACAAGAAACATAGTTTGACTCTGTAAGTATGAGTTCCTATGCTGAACAATAAAAAATGATGGTTTTTAGGAAGAAATAAGGAAAAAAAGTTAATTATCCAAATCAACTTATTCTGTCTGGAAATAAACATGTTTGAAGTCTCATTTATAAATTTCAATTAATTTTTGTTTATGTATACAACAATATTTAGACAAGTGTGCACAAAAATTGAAAATATAAATCCTGTGAAGAGTTTAAAAATATTCTTTAAACCTCAAAAATTAAAAAATTAATCAAAAATATATTTTAAAAAATCAGTAGAATTATAGAATTAATTTCTACCATCTCTCTATGTTTCTTTCCTTAACTTGTCACCACTTTAAACATGAAAAAAAAAAGAGAAAGAAGGACATGTAAAAAAGGAGAGAAAAGAAAAAAAAAGGCTTCAAAATGCTTCAATGTTTTTTATTTAGAAATAGATCAAAGCATGCATTTCTTCCCCCTTGACATTTTCCAAATACATTACACTTTTTAATTTTTCTTAAAGAAATTTAAAATAACAGAAACATTAATGAAGATATTTACTGGGATCATAAATAAGCTTACCATTATGGAAGTAACTAATATGTTGAGAAAGAGTGAAATAAATTAGAAGACAAAATTAAAGTGGAATGGTATCTGTGATATTTTAAATTTATTTCAAGTATATAATATTCTAGTATAGTAATTATTTGTACAAATATTATCATATAATTCAGGAGGTCATCATCACTGGCTGCTGCAAATTTCTTTCTCATATTTGATTGTCAGTTATAGCCAAAATTTTATATTCTTCTTAAAGTATCACAGAAATTATTATCTAAAATAATAATAATAAATTAATATTCCAGAGATTTCTGACATTTTTAAAAAAGAGAAAAGCTTTAATAATCCAAAACCTTTACTGTAAGATATAAGACAATTGATTCTGATTATTCCATTTTCAATTTGTTCAACCAGATCATAATTTCTTGATAAACCTTGAACTATATGTTAATTTAATACTTGTAAATATCAATTTAGTCTATTTCCTTTTTTTTTGGTCTCATACATAGACTTAATATTGATGTATCAAATCAATAAAACAAATTAATAAACAAAAAATCATTATGAAATATTGCTGCACAAACAGAATTACTTTCTGGTCTCACATCTACTATTTAATTTATATTCTATTCTTATAAAACTTGAAGTTCCCCTAATATATTATGGCAAACTTTATTCTGCACCCTGTTTGAACTCCAACAGATAATACAGAACTGAAATTCTGTTCTCTATTGATGGAAACTTTCACATAAATAAATAAGCATGAAGAAGTTATTAAAAATAAGAGGAGGAACTTTGCTCCATTGAAATAGGTGATTATTATATTTCAAAAAGGGGAATTAGTTTTCAGTTTCTGGCATACTTCAGGCAAGCATTCTTTTGAAATAGTTAAGTGACTGCTATTTTTACTAGAGTACAGATGCAAGACACCAATCAATTACCTATGAGAGACTTAGAATTTAGGAACTGAATTTTGCTTTGAGGGATTATTAAAGACAGATTCTCTAGAGGAGGGAAACTCACAGGGTTTCTTTGTTTGCTGAGAACATTAGTTTGTTTCTTTCCTTTTTCTTTTTTTTTTTTTAATTGTCTTCTTTTCTTTTTGCTTTTCATCATATTCTTGTTCCTCCTTTGGACAGTAAACTGGAGCACTGAACTGCAAGGAGATGGCTGCAAGCTGAAATAACACACCCAACTGTTCAAATTTTTTAAATGCAGTTTTACTTATACATCTTCTAACTAAAGAAAGAAAAATAAACATTGTAGTTCTGGAACTCAGTGACTTTAGCATTCATTACAGACACAATATGGTATAAGATTGGGAATAAAAGAGTGCTCTTATGCAAAAAAAGAAGACTTAATAATGCAAATAATTGCTTTTGAGGACACTTTCAGTCATGTAGTACTTTTTTATTAATAGAGAAAATAAGTATTTTAACACCCCCAAAAAATTGGAATAACTTCTATATTTCTTTTTTTAATTTCAGAGTACTAAGGTATGTAAAAATGTGCTGAATGAATGTTCACAGTTCTCAGTTCGCACACAGTTACATTGCTGGCCTTCTCCTATACATTTTTCTTTGCCTCTTTTAGCACATCTAATTAACCAAAGAAGAGTGAGCTCAGTATCATAGTTAAATAGACTATTTGAAAATTGCTTTTGACAACCTGGAGATTAACATGTCCTTTTCCTGATTATTTGCACTAATGAAGATTGAGCACCTGAATGTGCACACAGAGTGAAAACAAGTGAGACAAAGAGACATCAACATGACTGAACAAAATATTCTTATGAAATCACAGTCTGAAGAGTCAATGCAGAAAGGAAGCAAAAGGATGATTCTGTCATTTGCTCAGCTGTGGAAACAAAATCACTGTCAAAAACACCTATACAGGGTGAAGGATGTGAGGGAAATCTTTGCTTTGATTGGGGATGAACAGGCAACTCTTCTTAAGATTGATGCTAAAAGTGGAACACAAGGATGTGAATTCTTGCTTTACACAGGGCACACATGGCAGAGTGAATTCTTAATAGAAGAATGTCATTTTGAACAGTTTGCACACAACTTTTTCTTGAACTTAGATGATTGAACAGTTCAACATTTTCTAATTAACAAAAAAAAAGGGGTACATGTTCATATTTTTGTTTATTTCTCCTATTTCGTCTACTCTGATTCCTGTGAGCTGCAAAGGATGGTATGGAAGAAGTTGTCTCCATGGGGTTTGGAATCTGGTATGTGTTTTCAAAGAAAGACAAATTAGTTCACTGGAAGATGTCTCAAGATTAAAAGTCTTTTGGCCAGAAATTCTTATTTATTTTGAGAATACATGTTTGGAATGAAAAATTTTCAAAATCGTAAAGGACCAATGCCTGTACTTTCAGAAAATAGAAAGGAAGAAGTACAGACTGATAGGTTAATTTGAAATTCTAAAACATATAAAATATTATTTTTAAACAGGCAAGCTCATATTTGACACATAAGCTTAAATCGCCTGTTTTCATTTTTGTGGGAAGAAAAAAGAAGAGCTATTTGTGGCTCATCTGTGGTAAATATTAGTCAGATACTAGGAAGAAATATATGCCTAGCTGGAGAATATGTCTGATTTTGTATCCAAGAGGATGAGCACTTTGTTTCTTCTGGGAATTTTTTATATTAAAGTGGGTTTTTTGGGTTTTTTTACTTTTTTTTTTCCTGAGTCTTGTAATGTTATTTCAGCCAAAGGAAAAAAGTGCTTAAAATTAAGTCCATGGTTGCTTTACTATCAGGCCAATATAGGCCAGATGTGATAAAATGGTGTAAATGATTACAAGCTACCTATTGCAATAATCTTGGTAGCTAGTCCTTTTATCACTTTTTCTTCCATTGGCTTAAAACCAAAGATAAGTATTTAGACCTCCATCTCTCAGAGGAGCACCCAAAAAGTCATGGTAGGGACTAAAACATTGTTTCTCTTTCTCTCTCTGCCTCTCCCTTCAGCTTTTCTTCTCTATTTGGGCCGTAGCAAAGCTAAAATTCCATATCCATATCACAGAAGGAAAGCACACAGGCATTCAATGTGTGCTTCTGAGCTTGCTCAGAAGAAAGGAGAGATGTTAGTCTTGGTTTTAAACACACTTAGCATATCTTGGATGAAAGTCTTGCAGTAAAGAAATCCAACTCTGAAAAAGGGAACAGAACTTGCAAAGGGCACTGTAGTGTTCCACTGAGCCGTGGAACATAAAACTTCTTTTAGAGAGTAGCTACTGCCTGAATGAGCCCTACATTTACCACCCATTTCCCTTATGGGTTCTGAGGGTTAATCTCTTCTTACTCCATGTTTGCATGATAGAGATTTCTGTATCAGGGATGAGCGTTTTCTGAAAGATCCACCCTTCTTTCTCATTTGGGAGACAGAGCTTTGCACTTTTCTTTTCCCCAACCCCTTCACACCTCCTCCATATTTATGCAGCAAAAAGAAGCATGTGGCCCAGAGTAGCTAAACTGTGTGGTATGTCAGGGAGTTCTGCCAACCTTGGCAGAAGGAGTCACGTAACTCCAGCTGGTGGCAATGGCTTTCCTCGTCCAAGAGATATTTATTATTTATAAATAAAAAATCTGAATGCAAATCCCATATAAACTTTAAAAACTATTACGAAAATGTATGACCATGAAACAAGTTTTTAGCAAAATATTTCTGGTTTTCATCCATGTTAAAAAAAAATCCAAAACAGAAGGTGGTAGCTTTTGAAGCCTTCTTCATGAGGCAAGATATCACAGAATTTTATTAACATACACCTTCTTCATCTCAGAGAATGATTTCAGCTTTTTAAGAGAAAAATTGGTTTTTACTCTCTGAGACTGATTGCACAACTTGAGGTGAAGTATAAGGAGAGGTGTGGGAATAACATATAATTTAACATGTTTTTCTAATTTATCCTTTTTAAAAACAATTTCAAAACAAGACCAACAGTAAATTACCTCAAGCCTAATTTTAAGCCATGGAATGCACAGAATAATATCCTAGAATGTCTCATAAACAAACAAAAAGGAGGAAAACACCACTTTGTCTAAATCTAACTTCAAAGATAACACCTTCTGTTTCATCTGTGCCTATGTCAACCAAACCTGAAGTTCTTCGTCACTTATTTTCATTGGTGGTGATTGAAAATGAGACACATTCATACACAGGGCCAATTTTTCCCCCTCTTTTTAATGTCATTTTTCTTCACATAAGATGATTTTTTTTCTAAGCAGCTACAGCCACAAATAATCTGATTTAATTCTTTCCTCCCAAAACTGTAAACCAGCAAAGACACCTTTGAATAAACATGGTGCTTTCATTTATTTTGTGTTTACAAACCAGGGCCAAGCACCAGCAGAGTCTGTGTTTTGGCATTCAAGCACGGAAAGTGTGAACCTCTGTGAGAGGTGTAGCAGGAGCTGCAACAGGTCTGAGTGCAGAATGCTTACAGGGCAGAGGCTGTGCTCCACCAGGAGCACCCAGAGCTGGCTGCAGCAGCGGGATGGGCTGTGCCTGGTGGCCCCACAGAAGGCTTTGGTTGCACCCTGACAGTGGAAGCTGAACAGGGACATTATCCTGCTTTAAATAAGCTATAAAGTGCTTCATCTCGGCGACTGAGAAATATTATTTTGTATGTATCAGATGAAAAGACAATTGTAATGTAAGTACCTGAGGCTTAACTTTGTACTAGAGTGTGCTATATCTGTGAATAACAAGTTCACATTTTTTGAAGAACAACATGAATGTATTACTTTATAGTATGGTAATGTCAAAAGCCGCATCTTATTTACTATGGATCCTGGTACAGTAAGATACCAGTAAGATAAGTATCTGTACCATCTAAACCTGCTCTCTGAAGTCAAAGATTGCTTTTTGCCTCTGTGTGTGGCTGCAAGGTGTTAAGTGCATGCTGTCTACATCCTTGCCATCACCTTTTGTCCTCTCAGGAAGCAAAGGGTGACTTTGAGAGGGAAAAGGTACTCTAAGAGGGAAAAACTATCTTGGTGCAAAAGTATCCAACACATATTGTTGGATATCCTCACATATTGTGAGGGTCCATAGCTGGGCAGGAATGACTGAAAAATAGAATTTAATTTTACAAAGTAGTGTGTCATAAAATGCCCTGACTTTATGATGGGCTCTAATGAACTTGGACCTCTCCAATTTTTGTCACATTATTGAAAAGGATGTGATGGACCTTCTTATGGTCATCTTAGATTCAGGAAGTTTCATAGTATATTAAAAAACCCCAACGTTTAAATACCTCTACAGAGATATTTAAATACAAAGGTATTGTATTTAAAAATACTTTTGTAAAAGTGTCTGGCACTGATGTTTTCTATGCTGAATTTAACATAAATAACCACAAGCTCATGGACCAAAAATCAAAGTATGTTCACTAGCTTTAGACTAACATAGATTTTTCATAGAATTTTTTTTTATTATTCCTGAAAACAGTTATTTTGGAGAGAGCTTGAGTATCACAGCGAGCATCAAAATGCATATGATTTCCCACTCGGGTGTAATAAATATAAGAGTATGCCAAATCAAAACAAAAAGTCATATTTTCAGTTCTTAACTTCTTTGAGATTATTAACTGGTGGGATTATTGATGGAATACCACATCCAGATCTGTTGCTTGCAGGTTGAAAAGCATGTTAACAGTTGGAAAAAAAATTCTAAATCAATTTAAAATTATTCTGTAGCTTGAAGTTTATTTTGTATCCAAAAGAGCAAAAGGGTTTATCACTATCCATGAGCACGTCCAGGAGGCACAGAGAGTAGACAAAAGTAGTATTTAAAGAGCTAAACAAAGTCAGAATAAACTTAAGGACTGGAAGCTAATAACATCCAAATTCTAGACTCTAAGGGCAAGCAAAAGCTGGCAAAATTTCTGAAGGTTATGACTGTCCAAAGTGCTAATAATTTTATTGGACAGAAAGCTTTTCTTAGAGTTATACTCTAAGACAGCAAGAAGTTAGGAACTTAATCCCAAAACCAGTCAGTAAAATTCCTTGAATTGTGTTGCATGGACAGCCAAGTTGAACAAAACAATATCTTTTGGCTTAAGAAATATATCAGGAAATCTCTTCACTGTACTGAAAATAAAGGCATGTTTTGGTGAAAAATGGTGTAATTATAAGTTGCATTCAGTAAAAGTCAGTAATAATAAGTAAAAGAAATATTAAGTAGTAGTCAGAAATAATAACTAATAGTCAGAAATCAAGGGGAGGGGAAATGATGATGTTATTCAAGTACTGGTTTAGCACTAAGTAGGTTGTAACAATTTGATTTACTACAAAATATCAGTTCTCTAGATTGAGTAGTAAAATTTTCTTAAAATAATTCTGCTGCATTTGAAAAGATCTCTTCAGTACAACTGTGCTATCTTCAGGTACAGTTGGAGATTGCTAAGGATATTGTTGATGATGTCTAAACAGCAGGAATAAATATAATTCCATTAGATTCAGACATGCTGGATGCACCATTCAAACTGTTACTTTTAATATGTGGTTATGCTAGCTTAGAGCAAGTCTAGAAAGTACATGTAAAGAGAAAAAGCAGAGAAAATTCATGTTATCCTGAACCTGAAATCTGTTTCATCTGTTTTATTACTGGGATGAATATTTAGGCTGCTGGTTTTGTAACATATAATAATTTAGTCATAATAATAATAATTCTAATTACAATCATAAGAGCAGTTTATTATTATTTAATATTGAGTTGCTAAGTCCTTCTCAGATGATTATTTTATTCAAGTAAGTTCTTAGAAATTTTTCAAAATAGAGTCACAGAACTAGTTCATCAAAGAGGGATCAGTCAGGGGGCAGGATTTAACCAAAACAGGCAGGGCAAGAATTCAGGCCAGGTAAAGTTGCAGAGTACTTCACTGGAATGACTGAGCTCTTTGCAGGACTGTGCTGTTCTGTACATCCTTTCCAGGCAGGAAACTCTTATCTGCTTGTCACAGATCTTCCAGAGTGTAAGACTGCAAACACTTACAGCAAAGTATGAAATAAATCAATGATAAAGTAATCATGTTATTTAGAGGGCAATTTTTGTGTTTGAGGGTTTCCTTAGCAAATGGCAGTAAGTGTCACAGTGTGAAAGATCATAGAAATAACAATGGCAGTCAGAGGAAAACAAGACGTAAATGACACTGCACTGATGTGGAAGGGCTAAGTTCACCTCAATTAAAGCACAACGAGGAGATGAGGACAAAATATTGCAACATACACAACATGAAAAGGAATTTAACTGATTTGTGAGTCCACAAATTGTTTAAAAAAAAGTTTTATCTTTTCTTTGGCAGAGTCTTGCTTTCTTGTCATTTTCTGTCATTATCTGAGGTCAAAATGTACTTACTCAAATAATGGGGACAAATAGCATTGCATCTGTGGCTACATCAGTAAACCAGGACTGCATACAGAACCAGAAATTTTATTTAATCATTGTCATGCAAATGATTTCCTACTTTTCCTTAATATTTTTCATGTTCAGGGAATGTATCCTCAAAACACGAGCAGTAAATACATTCTGAATAGCATTTGTAATAGAGGTAAATGGAAGGTTCATAAATCAACAATTAGATGAATTCTCCTCAAAGGTAGTTTAGGTAACTGGCAGTAAGGGTGAATCTTTAATAAACTTTAATGCATACACAAACACCAGGAGATAATAAGAGATGGTGTTTTCCTGCAACATTTGACTTCAGGAAGTACAAGTCAGAGGGGGGAGCAGGGTAAGGAAGGTCTTTCAGGGGAAACCTAATAGTTAAAGCACCAACAGGCTTCCAAATTCTTTCAGATACTGGCAGTAAATGATGTATTGATTTTGCTGTTAAACTGCACAGATGTAACCAACACATTAGACATGGAAGATAAAAGCAATGACTAAAAGCACCTTATTTCATCTGTCACACCTGAGGCTCTGCCTTCTTCAGACCTTTAGTGTATTAGCACAGAAAATCAATTAGGTAAAGAGCTAAACAAATGAAGGGAAAATAAAACTAAAAAAAAAGCCTCATTCACAAAGAGTCAGGAATGTCAGCAAGTCCTGGAGACTTCAGCAAAGTGTAAGACATCTCCAAATAAATGACAACAACTTTTCTCAACTTTTGTTTTAGTAAGCAATTAAATACTTCTTGGATACCCTGATAAGCACCTATTAGGGCAGGTCCAGCAAGTGATTTATAATCACAAGCCCAGATTTGTTTTCACTGAAAAGAAAATGGAGAAAATAATTTCTCAGTTTGTGTTGTTTTGGATATCTATATTTTTTTTGTCATATTAATCAGTGTTGAATCATCTGTTCATCATTACATCCAGAAATAAAATTTTTTCTGAGCAATACCATAGTAGAAGGCATTGATAACAAGTATTTCATTAGGGTCAAGGACATATTACTGAAGCCAACTGCTGTGATACACAACATATTGTTACTGCTTTCATAAAGCAAAGTAAACCACCTCTGACCCTAAAATATAGTAAGAATTTTCTGCTACCACATGTAGTTTGCACGCAGAGAGCAGAGAAGATTACAGATATTTCACTGATTGATTCACAGTGAATAAAATACCACAGTGATATAATGGAGATAAGAAATAGAGATTTTTCAGTGGAGCAGGACTCAGATGACCTGCATTTCCTCGTGGAAACAGATACTCAATTTCCCATGTACAACAGAGGGAATTTCACCCCTTAGTTCTGTCCTCCTCTGTCCACTGAGGTTGTAAGCTCACTGATGAGAATTTTTAAAGACAGGATTTAGTCAGTAGCAGTAACTGACAAGACAGATTTATGATTTCAAGTGGAGGTCAGCAATAATTAAATAATTATTTAAAAAGATGAAACTAAACAAACCTCAAACTGAAAATTTAAAATAGGTCCCAGTTTTTTTTTTTCCTCCTTTAGAATATTTTCCTGTATGTGGATGCAAATCTCAAAGTAACCTCTGCATAGAGGTATATATCTTTTTTGGCTGTAACATCTAAAAAAAAGCCACACCTTTGTTCTTTAAAATAAAGTTTTCTTTTCAAGTAGGGAAAAATGTGTTATTTTTTAAAAAGAATTCCCAAAAAATAAATTAAAATAAAACAGCATCAAAAGTGCTGGATTGTGAATCTTCACACATTTCGTCAGTGCCATCTAGTGGAGACACCTCCCCATCCCCCATAGGAAACTCCTGTGCCTAACTTGGCTCGTCTTGGGGAGGGTTCAGCCTCTGCAGTGGACAGCAAGTTTTCAAGGTGGCTTTCTAAGGTGTCCGAGTTCTTTCTGCAGACTGCTACTAGCTACTGGAGAAGAGACCACCCCAGCTCCTGGTGCTTTCCCTGAAGCCTGAAGGACTAAATTACTTCAAAGGGACAAGAAAGATCTTTCACGTTTGCCATCCCAGAACATGTACATTCAAGATGAAATGACAAGCAAAGCACTACTAAGATTTGAAAAGATACTGCCAAAAAACAATTAAAACAACTTTTTTTTTTTTTTTTTGGTGGTGGGTGTTTGGGGATTTTGGGGGGTTTTTAGAGAGAAAGGAAAATTAAATTCTTCTGCTTAATAAATAAAACAGGTAAGATGTCACTAATCTTGAAAATAAGAGCCAAACACAACTTTTGCACCTGCATTTCCTGCTTTCTTTTTTGATATGTTCTGTTATTCCTTTATTTTTTTTTTAATGTAGTTCATATCCAGTCAGCTTTCTCCACCTCCAAGACCCAGACTGAGTACATAGCTATAACAATGGCACCATTAAACAGGAACATACATCTCAGTTTTAACCCACCAGCACAGAAAGTTTCCAGCACTGTTGGAATTGCGTGACACATGGGCACTGTAATTATGTAGATGCACATACAGTTATACACACATTCCCTAACACCAGATTGAAAATTATACTGCACCCTCCTGAACAGTCACCTCAGGAACAAAGCAGCTGAAGAGCTATTGTGGGAAAATACCATGGCATGGCATAAAAGTAGCAGCCAGCACTTAGAAGCTGAAGTACAGTGGCTTTGTGCCGCAGAGAGCAGTCTGAAAGAGCATCGTAAAAAGAGTGAATCATGAGCTTGTGTGTGTCAGAAATGATGCTCTAATGGGTGTCAGCTGTTAGCAGATTCCTGTCATTTAAAGTTTGAGTTAGTTCCCCACCACCTCTCTTCTCTAGGCTGAGTTACCAAATCATTCTTCCTATGGAAAATCCGACTATTCTTTGACTAAAAATGGTTCTTTTATCTCCGTGGTTTGAACACATAAAAACATATATGCACATAAGACCAAGGTGGGATTCTAGCTACACTGAAGCTGCAAGCATTTTCTTAGTGATTTCAGCTGAGACAAAATCCCACCCCAAGATCTTGAAAGGATTTTCTTGCTGGGCCAGAAATTGCACACAAACACAACCAAAGAAGAGAGCCTGAAAATGTCTAGGTAAGTGAATGAATAAAGCAGTGAAGCCAAGTAGCTCAGGCATGATTAGAAAGAGGAAGGGCGTCTCCTTCTGCGCTGTTGAATCAGCCATTAGTGTCAGAGTGGCTTTTAAATTCAGAGTAATTCTTCCTGTCTCTGCCCTACTTGAGGTGTTCACCCAATGTTTGCCTGTGTTATTAAAGGATTGAACCCTGTCAGAGGGCAAAAGCAAATTACCTGCAGGGAGTCAGGGGCCAGATGAGATATACCTTCACTGTGCTCTTTGCTTTAGTAACCAGTGGTAAAAGACTACAAGGCAGCTTTTATGTAGATGTCACATCATTCACTGACTGGAACACCCAGCTGTGATAATAGCAGAGGAAGCGGGGGTGGGCAACCATTACTAATTCCTCCCTTATCCAACCTCGCTATTTGAATTATTAGCTAAATTGGCATCTTCAGAACTTAATTTTTTCTGGCTTGCAGGTTCAAGAAGTTTATTTCACATGTTTAATTGTATTGGCTATTGTTATCAGGAAGTGCCTATTTTGCCTAAGAAAATTTTTTCTTGCATTTTGTTAAGTATTTTGCAATGATTAATTGTCACTATTACATATCCACAGGGTAAACAACAATGAAAACAATATTAAGCTTTTATTATCTTGGGAAAAAAAAGATATAATTCATGGTATTTCTGAAAAAAAAAAAAGAAAAGAAACTCAAAACCTCTCATGGTAATGATTATGGCATCTGGAAAAAGAAAGAATCAATTAACTCAAATACACATGAGGAAATGTAAATAAATTGTTTTTAGCCAAATCAAGTTTTTTCTTGATTTAAATATTTTTGTAATTCCTCCCACTTAATTTGACTATAAAAATGTTTTAAAAGAAAATTTTGTGATGTTTTGTAAAGAAATATTTTCTTACAAGAAAAAATGCATTGATTAAGCTATATTAATTTTACTATTGAAAATAAAAATATATGTAAAGCATGAAAACTACAAAGTGTTGTAAACAATAACAAAGCAAAAATAATATCTTGGTTTTTTTCATACTTTTTTCCTACTGCAAAAACACCCTAAAAACCTCCATTGCTCCTAGTTTTACATGCGATTAAGTGGGGAATTAGTGAGTGCAGGAGAAAGGTATAGATGCTTTGTGATTCTCTATAGGCACTGTCTGCACATTCCAGCAGCATATAGAATTTGCTCACGCTGGAGCTACATTGCCTCTAGCACTGTGCGTGCATAGCATAATATCACAGAACAGCTTCAATTGGTTACAGCTGATTCTCATGTTTGTAGCTCGTTAAAACAGTCAGCTATTAAAAACTAACCAAAACAAGCTATTATTCCTTCCTTTCTTATTTGAGGATTTTTTTGTTTGTTTGTTTGGTTTGGGTTTTTTTCTGAAAACCCACTCTCCCTCTATATCGCCATGCATGATCTCCTATGCCTTTCTTCAACTCCATGATATCTATGACTTTTCCAGGCTCTTCAGCCTTTATTCCTTGCAGTTTATTTCTAGTTTTCCATTCAGTCACCTCTGATCCTGCCTTCATTAGCTGGGAATTTAAGCTGTCCATAGATTGATTTTCAAATATGAAGATCGATTTTTGCATGGCTTGTATGGTATCTACACAGCTGTTTATCTTTCAATCTCTCTTTGTACTGTGTTGATTCAGGAATATTCCAGATAATTGAAAGGAACATTAGAACTTGTTGATCTTCACATGCTCTCACTAGTGGTAATTTTACATTCCCATTATGTGGTATTACCTGAAGAAAATGTTTTACTTAGTAACAAGATGATGCTTGAAACACTCAATCCTCACTTGAGAAGACCATACAAACTTAGTTTCCCAGTATGAAGTTATTTCCAGAGCCATCTCTGAACCATACCATGATGTTAGCACTTCTGAATTAATGCATGCTAATTTTTTGCATTTCAACCAGTGAATTTATTTTTCATTCTTCTTTCTCCAGTTCTGACACTGGTACTGTTTCCTTGTGTAGTTCATGCTTATCCATTCATGAAGATGAGAAGCCACTGGATGAAAATTTTTAGGAAAAAGAAAATTATTTTTTTCTTTTTTCTCTGACTGATGAGCACTTGGAACGTGGAAATAATCCTTCACCCCATGCTGGCATACTGCAATATCCACAAATGGGAAGAGAATCTATGCCTTAGCCAAATGTCAGCATGTACAGATTACATTTGCAGTTGATGTAGGTAGAATGCCATTAAAGCTGTTAGCAACATCACCCTGGGCAGGGAACAGGTTCCTTTTGAGACTGAGGGACAGTTAATTCTCACCTGGCTTCAGCAAAAACTAGATTGCTTTCAGAGGGTCTGGTATACGTCCTTACAGTAAAACCACTGGGCACTGGGAGCAGCACCATGGAAAGGTTGCTGGGGCTTCAGTCGTTCATAGCAACTTCCTCCTTACCCAAAATGTCCCATTTTCATCAACCTTCATGATAAATAACAAGCAATCTTGGGGGGCCTCAAGCATCTTTCAGTGTTGAATATGGAGGAAAAATTTAACCTGAGCTCTTGCTGCAGCCCCAGGACAGTTTTGATGGTAAAATGAGCCTCAGGTCTAAGGGTAGTATTACTTTTGCAGACATCTCTGATGAACAAGATATTCTGTCTGACTGTGCTGCTTAATTGTGATGAACAATCATTCTCTTGGCTGAGAGTTATATCTTTCAATAGGTTGAAATTTTATGTTATTGAACAGTATGTTGGATTCTTGCTTTTGCCCTAGTTAAACCTGAAAATAGATTAGCACCTCTTACAACTGGATCATTTTTACTTTAGCTTTATGCACAGGTGGGTTAGAAATCAGATAGAAATAAGAATGACCACTGAATTTAGCATTCACAGACCATCTCTCACTGTCCTAGACCAAGGATTTTGTCTCGTTTTCTCTACAGAGATGTTTTAGTAGTCCAAACATTTATGATTAATCTAAGTTTAATATAGAGAATATCACAATCAAAACAGTACTTAATAGTTCTTATGGAAATATGTGGAAATACATAGGTTGAAGACAGTAACATTTTTAAAATATGTCAGATACTTTAAAATACCAATCGGAATCCTCAGCTGAGGTCATGCTTCACATTAGGTCTGATGTTTCATTATACTCTATTTGAAAAGTATTTTTCATTTCTGTCACATAAAGTTGAATTGCTTTATGTAAAAAATAATACATTAAGTGATGGAGATAATAAAATATAAAATGTCTATTGTAAATCATGACAAAAGAAAAAATTCAAACATAAAATAACTCTAATTGAGACTGACTGACTATTACAATAAGCTATAGAAAAGGAGTGGATATTTGGTCAAATCATTGAAAACAGAAGCTCATTTTATGGTATTATTGAATTTTAAATTATCATAGGTTATTTCCTTTAACTTGGATCCACCTCAACTATATGCATTAAAGGAAAATTAATTCAATTACATCTGTGATACCTCAGACAAAAAGTCTGAGATATCAGCACAATTGCCACTATAAAAATAGTACTATAGACTCACCAAGAGCAGTGACCAACACAGAAATATTTTATAAAAAAATTAAGTTTCATTAATTTTTTACCTTGGTTACTCCAGAAACCAAGGGTGACCACAAAGTCTATTCAAACCATTAATAAGAATCAATCAAACCTAACCCTGACCCAGGATTTCTAATCATATGCTATTACATGACACATTAATTTTCAGTTTATAGATATTGCTGAAACCTTAGGTTATAGTTTTTTTTCTGAAAGGACTGTTTTTTTTATAAGTACTTATAATCTACTTGCAATTTTCATCTCAGTTTGGTGTTCACAGGTTCCTTATGTTGGTTATGGAGATAATTTTATTTAGCAGTCACTTTAAATCTACTTCACTTCTGTAGTTATTCAGACTGCTATTACAGTGGTGTGATCACCTTGCCATTTAGAACAGGTATTTTCATTTTTTAGTTCCTGAGCCAAGACTAGCAACAGTTCTGCAAATTGTTCTCATAAAACTTCCTGATAATGTTGTATTTTTGACTGCTCAGAATTTTCCTCTCATCTTTCATGACTAAATTGTTCCTGATGCTTTTTAAATA
Source organism: Chloebia gouldiae (assembly GCA_003676055.1). Taxonomy (NCBI): domain Eukaryota; kingdom Metazoa; phylum Chordata; class Aves; order Passeriformes; family Passeridae; genus Chloebia; species Chloebia gouldiae. Next base: position 34,071,138 of record QUSF01000002.1, read on the forward strand.
TACATTTATAAATATATATGCGCTTGTGTGTGAGTTTGCGAAAAACATTTATATTTTGAACTCTGCAGACTTTGCAATTTTCTTCAGTAAAAATATCACTTATGAAAAGTATCTGAGCAATGCTGGCTCATAAGGAAAGAAAGCAAGCATGCAAGGCTAGAACACTCATTTCCCCTGTTCATTTATACATTTAACATACACTCATAGTCAGAGTTCAGGTATAGAGATGATTGAACTTAGTGATATTTGCCTTCTCTTAACACCGCACACCTGCTGGGAGAAACCTATAAACTGCTCACCTCAACCATTCAGGGAGAGCTGAATCTTTAAACTGGGATTTGGGAGAAAAATAAGAGGGCAAGGGAGGAAGATGGATGATCACTGGATTTAGACGTTTTATAATAAACCCTTCAAAGTAAAAGTGCAACTGCTGTTCAGTAAATCACATGCTGGGAGAAATTATTTGATTTTCTGAGGCCAACTCAAGGAATTCTTGTTTCCTTTCTCAAAGTACTATTATTTAGACTTCCTTTTTTTTTTTTTTTGTTTTTGCATTCTGTGAACTAAATTTTGGGCCATGCACAATCTTAAAATTAAGTTCAGATCATTTTAGACCTGACACCCATGTGACTTTTATCACATATAATCTAAGACAGCTTTTCACAATTTTCCAGCTATTATGCTTTACAAAGTTGCCTACATTTAGTTGTCATCCTTTGCCTAATGCTATTACTCAAATATCTTCTAGGAAAAAAGAAAAACAAAACCAAACTATTTTTGTTCTCTGTTATGGCTTGGATTCCTAGACACCACTAAAAAATAATAAATGATTACTTCAAAATGCAGAAACAAATTGTTGTTGCTTTTCTTCAGCTTCCTAGCAATTGTTTCTGTGATGCCTTTCTGCATTAAGATAAAGATTGATCTTGCATCCAGGATGCACAACCACCATAAATGCCCTTGCACATTCTTAATTCAGCTCTCTTCAGAAAAGCCAAATGCAGATTGAAGAGATGGACAGAGAAGAACAGCCTAAAGTTCAACAAAGGCAAATGCAGGGCCCTGCACCTTGGGAGGAGGAACAACCCCAGTCCCCAGCAGAGGTTGGGGGCCAACCTGCTGGAAAGCAGTTCTGTGGAGAAGGACCTGGGAGTCTTGGTGGACAACAAGCTGCCCATGAGCCAGCAGCGTGTCCTTGTGGCCAAGAAGGCCAATGGTGTCCTGGGGTGCTTTAGGAAGAGCATTGCTAGAAGGTTGAGGGAGGTGTTCCTGCTGCTCCACTCAGGCCTGGTGAGGTCACATCTGGAGTGCTGTGTCCAGTTCTGGGCTTCTGAGTACAAGAGACTCCCGGATCTCTTGGAGTAGGTCCAGCAAAGGGCTACAAAGATAAGGAGATTGAAGCAACTCTCCCATAAAGAAAGGCTGAGGGATGTGGGCCTGCTCAGCCTCAAGAAGAGATGACTGAGAAGGGATCTCATCCATGTCTGTAGGTATCTGAAGGACAGTGCCCAGGGATCCAGGCCCTGCTCAGTGGTGCCAAGCAATAGGACAAGATGCAATGGGCAGAAACTGATGCACAGGAAGTTCCACCCGAATAGGAGGAAGAACTTCTGTACTGTGCAGGTGACTGAGCACTGGGACAGGTTTCCCAGAGAGATTGTGGAGTCTCCCACACTGGAAATATTCAAGAACCATCTGGACACAACCCGATGCCCTGTGCACAATCCAGTTCCTCCTTGAATAGGGAGCTTGGACCAGAAGACTCACTGTGGTTCCCTCCAACATTGCTCATTCAGTGTTTTTCTTATTGAGCTATCTATAAAGTTTTTTGGGTTTTTTTAATCATTTGTACTAAATCTGTAATTCTTTCTTTCTTGTCCCACTTTCCCATTAGGCAACAGAGCTACATTCAGCACCTCATTATCAGCGTCACCAGCACTGTGCAAATGTGGATTCAACCTCTCATCCTCAGTCTTTAATTTATACCTCTGACAAATGCACAAACCTTTTTTGACATTTCATTTGAACAACTGGTAATCTTGAATCAGTTGCTCAAAAGTTGACTTCTGTGGGCAGATGCTGCTGTGGTAATATTAAATTTAGCTATGTAAAAGAATTCTGAATGTAGTTCCATTTTGCAAATAAAATCCATCTGCATTTCCTGTAACTGTCTTTTTTTTTTTTTAATTATTAAACTACAAGTATTTTATTCTCTAGATAGTCACATCAGTGTCTCAGAAGTCCAGGGACTCAATGATATCACTCTTGCTTGGGGGCATCCTGTTCTTTTTTAGTGACAAAGTTCAGGCAGTAGTAATAATCCAGTTAATACATACATTTTTTTGATTTTGCTAGAAACTTTTTAAGTCAGAATTTTGCATTTCAGTAACCAAAATCCTTCATAACATTTTTAAAATTGTACATATTTACCTGCTTACCTCAGTAAATAATTTCAATTAATGCAAGAAAAAAAGGTCAGATTATTGTACATGCATTTTTTGCCACAAGAATTTTTAAGGGAAAGTTCTGCAAGAGTGCAGTGTGAGTAGAACAGTATAAGCAGTCTTGTAAGATATGTACTGAGAGATTGGGGTGCTTCTAAGTAGGTTGATCTTGGATATAGATTACCAATACCACCAAAAGGAGAATTCTGGAAGAAATTGCATACCCCCTAAAAGCCCTGTGCTCTAAGTAATCCAGGCTCTGGGCAAGATGGAAGCAGAGAAATCCAGTCCTAACAGTGATGTGAGGGACCCTTCTATTTTGTAGTGTTAAGTCAATGGAGTTCAGACTGTTTTTTGGGGTCCCAGCTAATAATGTTAGTCTTGAAAATTAATTTGTAAAGATAATAAGCGATTCCCATGAATGGAAGTACAAATTCTTTAAATCTGACTTCTTAATTCATTCTTCCTGTAAGAAGAAATGGAAATTAATACAGTTGTTTACATGTACTAAAAATAATATGCTAATGGACCAGTCATAAATAAACCCCTCTTTTGAAAGACATTCTATAAGTGGAACTAGAAAAGTAGGTTTTTTTCATAAAGGAATAGGAAAATAGAAAGTTTTCTGTCTTTCTGCATATACACAGACCGAAAAGTATATACTTTTCTCAGTTGGAATATAAAAAGTAATTTCTTCTTACTTTAATATAAATCCTGAATTTAGAGTACTCTCCATTGCTGGTGAAGTAAGTCATTTAGCAGTGTGTGGCCTCTGGAATCAGAACAATGCTTTCAAGAGTTTAAGGAGACTTAATGGTACCGCTCCACTATTACTCAGAAATCTATTTTAAGGTGAACATGTAATTTTCAAAGTCAGGGTATATAAATTCAAACAATTGCTTCATTTTCAGCTTCAAGTTACACAATTATGAATGCAAATTTCTTTACAGGCACAGAAATTTCCTGTATACCTGACTGACATGTTCACGCAACAACAAGTTCCATGTCTCGTGTATGTGTTGATTAACTACGCTTATCTCCACAAGTCAGAATATGACTGCTCTGTGTAATCTCTGCAGGTGAAGGGATTAATTTTCATATGTTTTACAAGCCATGCAAAGCTACATTTCTTTGTTTTGATGCATTGGGTAAGCCACACTCGATACGCAAATGTGGGTTTATATACAACTGGTTTCAGGAAGAGAGAAGATATTTGGAGCAGAAACACTATAGAGCCAAATTTAAATGGAAAAATAGATTAAAGGTGGATATGCATCTAAAAATGTTATAAAAATTGATAGTTTTCTTGGTTTACCTGCTACATTTGGATCTCCTTTTATTAACCAGTACAAAGTTATGCTATTTTTGCATACTGCACAGGCACTTTTGAGAACAAGTTAATCCACAGACTAACCAGAAATGTTATGTTCATTGGGAAAGAAAAAAAAAAAGAGGAAGATAATGCTGGATACTCCTAATAGAAGCACCAGACAGGCATTATGTAAAGTACTTTATCCCAAAACATGTTCATAAACTTGTTATGTATACGCATTATATGTTTTCTGTGTCTTGATTTCCTCTCATTATATATCTGACAAGGATGAAAAGGATACTGATATTCAGAACAAGTAACAGTATCACCATTATATAAGAATTATGTTTCATGCATCTGTCCATACCATGATGAACAGCCATAATTTCTGATTTACAGCCTAGGAATTTAAAGATATATCACACTGATATATTTACTTCTATTTTTCATTCCATACAATTACTTGTTCATATGAGCTTGAGTAATATATTTGGAGAAATACAAAATATTTTTCAAACTATTTGGAATGATTGTTCAATTCTCCCAGAATAATTCAGATTATGTCAGTTTATGTCAAAAAAATATTAATTTCCCAATGAATCAAAAAATGTATTTGCTTTTAAGAGAAGAAGGAATAATGGCAGACACTTACAAATGGAAATGAGAACTTGAGTAATTTAATAAGGTGTATGTTCTGATATGAAAATCTCAGTGCAAGCATACTTATTCTCTTATTCTGTGTGTGTCTTAGTATTTCCTTGGATAAAGAAATCCCTTAGAGTTTTGGGTTTTTTTTTAGTTTTATATTTGTGCTACTTGTTCACGTAATCAAAATTTAAGTTAAACAGTCTCATCATACTTATCCTATTAATTTCTTCAGATTTCTAGAAGACACCATCTTTTACAACTTCCTTTTAGTATCATGAGAGACTTGGTTCAGGTTAACCTTTTAATATTTCTCTCAATTTATGTAATCTGCCTGTCCTTCCCTCTGGTCTTTATCATCTTGTCCTACCTTTAGAATAATTAAATGAATGGGGACTGTGCCACTTCCAGAAGAGACAATCTTAAGACCTTAAGCGTTCTGCCCATTTTATAAATCAGTTAGCTGTTGTAACCTAAATTTTGTTTTAGATAATAATTCATGTACTTTATGATTGCAAAATTCAGACCTTTCTTCTTTTAATTAGTTTGATAATACTTAATCTTGGATTAAATGACCCTAATCCTTTATTTTCTTTATTGTCTAACCTGTAAATAGAATAAAGCCAAGAGAACATATGTTTCCAATGTGTTTTTATTTTAAAGGGATACATATAAATTAACATATATGCATAAATTGTTATGTGTATATATATATATATATATATATATATATATATATATATATATATATATATATATAAAATTATATCTATAGCTATATTAATAGGCTTTATAACAGGATTAATCAGAAAAGATAGATACAAGAAAATTGAGGGAGGGCATCACCCCCAGAAAGAGACAACTACCAAAACTTTCAGTAAACAGAAGCAAAGAGCTTCTGTTCATGGAGGAAGGCCAGGGACACAGAGAATTGAATTTCAGTTTGTAGAGGGACTACGGTGCACAGACTATTAGAGAGAGAAAATGCTGAGAGAAGAGGAAGGGACATTCAGCAGCAATTCAGAAGGGAAAGAAGCCCTTCAGAAAGGAGGATGATTCAGTAACTTACCAGAGCCAGATTTAAAGGAGATCATGGCTTTTAGGAGCCAAGGCTTCAATGTGCAACAAGAGGAGAAAGGCTGATTGGGAGATGATTAGAAAAAGTAAAAGAATCTTGGAGGGGAAAAGATGTTGTAATAAACATGGGTGAGTGCAGTGCAAAGGGACATCCTTCAGAAGCTGAGGTTTTATGAATAAGATCTTTAATGTCAGCCTTCCCAACAAAATGTACTGTCTTGCTAAAATTAGGAGAACTCACAGACCCATGTTAATTAACTTTTGCCATGTTAACTGAATGTGTTTAAAGGGTGTCAACAGTAATAAATAATCAGGGATAAAAATGGAATATAAATACATCATATTACGCTTCTTGGATGTTGTATCATCACGTATTTCCAGACTAAAACTCTGTATACACTGTTGCAGCTTTTAGTTGTTTTAAAATGCTATTAGGAATAATTTAATGGAGATAGAATAACAACAAAACAAGCAAGCAACTTTCATTGTTCTCTCAAGTTACTTATTTTCAATCACTAAGGGAAAATAGATCTAAATCCTCATTCAATAGAAGATGTTAAAGCCCTTCTTTGAACTTGGTGGAACAGGTTTATACTGACACTAATGAACTGTTCTTTTCCTTTAATTTTATTTCACCAGTCTTTCTTTATCCCCTCAAAAGCAAACCAATCTTTCTCCATCTTTAAAACCTTTATTAAGCAATGAAAGAATATCTCCTGCTTTATCTGCCTGATGATTTAAGGAATGCCATAAAAAGCATTCCAGATCATCAGAATGACTGAGGTTATCTGATGGGTTTAAAATATCTGCTGTGTGTTCCTCTATCCCTCTCATGTAGAATAAATATAAATGAGAAACGTAATCACATATTACATACATTTTCTTTACTTTCACTTTTACTTGCCTAACTGCATATAAATAATACTGCATATTAAAAAGCCAGACTATTGTTTCAGTCATACTTTGAAAAGTCTATTAGCTCTTAAGTAGCCCATAAATTTCTATATTCAGATAAATGCATTAGAAATATGTATGCAGATGTGGTTTGAAATTTTGCATACCATATAGTCATTCTCCAGTAGCCAGTCAAAAACTCAGTTTAGGAAGAAAAATAAATCTTATGTCTTACTTGTAGTTCTCACGCCCAATGATAACTTTAACACAGATCAGGAAGAGTTCTGGTGAAAAAGCCATTGGATTAAGCCAGTAGAGGCTTAAGGCAGCGAAGTTTGGTTTGTGTTGGTTCTTTTGTACCTGGAAGCAGTTTTTACTGAATGAGGCAGATGTAGGACTTTGAAAATTTAGCTATAAATTAATTTAAAGGAAATAAACTACACGACCCCTCTAGAGACACCCACCAGGGATATCAATCTCACTGCTTCAAGTAAAGAAGTGAGGATGGTGATGAGCAGCAGGTAATGTGGCCCTGCTTTGATAAAAGGGCTTCACCATATTGCCTTCAGAGAATTCTTTCAACCTAAATTATTCAATAATTTGATGATTTTAAAAATTAAAAAATAAAGGAGAGAGAGAGGATAAGTAGGCTTTAGGTCAGTCTCAGACCTCAGATCTTAAGATATTAGAAATCTTATAGTAGTAATCTGAGCTACTCATCTACAGCTAACCAATGCAAGAATTTTTGCTGATTTTGGAATAGTTTAGATGATTAATCTGGAAAACAAAATCATAATTTACAGCTAAAGTGAAAACAGTTGAATCCTACTTCCTTTAAAAGCATTTTTGTCAGTCCTTTAACCAGCCTGGGTGTATTACTGAACTTCTACTACTAACAGAGTCTTAATTCCAGAGCTTTCCCAAACTGGGTTAGCAAAAAACTACTCTCTTTTTTGATTGATTCATGTTTATACCATTTTTATTACAAGATATCTATCTGGTTTCATATCTCAAACTCAAAAATATCATTACCAGTTCTACTATCAGCTGATCCTCTTACTGATGCTGAGGTATATATGACCTTCTCGTCCAGCCAGAGGAAATTGATTGATTGATTCTATCACTGACAGCACAAAAAAGCAACCAAATGATCACGTTAGGTATTTTGTCCATCCAGATCATATTTATGCTCATACTATAACTGAATAATAATTTCTGAAAATCAAAGCAATGGGACTAAAATACACCCTTCTCTTTTAGGGTCATTTTTGTGTTGTTTTGTTTTGTTTTTATTTTCTTCCCTCCAAAACCAATATTTGTACTTTTTTGTCAACACAGTTGTTGCAACTTTTTTCCCACATATTAAATATATTCTAAATTTCTGAATAGGTAGTTTGGTTTTCTCAATTATAATCTAAGCTCTTGTTTTTTAAGGTTTTATTTTTAGCAAGTATTTAAAAAAAATGTGTTGTCCAATAAAAAATAATTTTGTGCACACCCTTCATGAAGGAAATGAAAACCTCTAAGAGCTCCTGTGAGATGAAAGAGGGGAATAAACATGGTTGAGGCAATTTCTGGACTCCGATCATCTTTGGAAGTGTGCAGAGTGTGGTGTTGTTTTCTTTATGTGTATGAATACAGAACTGAAGGGGACCAAGGGATACTTTTACAATATTATCCATTCAACTATGTTTTGTACATTATCTGAAAATTTTAATTATTTCAGAATGCTTTGTCCCATTAGTACTTCATTCATCTGACTACTGTGATAGGCTTTCTGCATTTTTGCTGATAAGCATGAAGTGGTTCCTGGAATAAATCTCAGAGTTTTTGGCTGGTATTACTTCACACTGTCTAGGATGTGTTCCAATATACACTGTGTTTTTCTGCTTTTCCTGGTATTCAAGTATTTCAGTATGTGCTTGTTTGACATGAACACCATGACTGTGATGGTATCGTTCATAAGCATTGTTTAATCCCTGCAAAATGGAGCAATATGCCTTTATATCGCTAAGCATGGAGAAAAGGATTGAATAAAGTGGTGATACTCATTTCCTGATTTCCAGATGACTAAGTTTTCCAGTGTCACTAATACTCATGCACTTACAATTTCATTCAAACAAATCCCAGCCTTTTCTCACAGGACTTCTCCATTTCACCCAGTGTGCACTCCTGGCAGCAATGAATTGGTGATCAGTTTGCAGCAATTCTTTTGCCTCATTCCAAGGAAAAAAGAAACATTTGCCAGAACACATACTTGTCTTCCTGACTTCCAAATCCAAGGGTGATATAAACTGTATAGTGAAGAGAATTATTTAATTTCTTAGATTTTCCTCACAATTTTTTGCCAAAAGAATAACTGAGGTTTTCTTTCTCTTCACAACTTTATGTGTATTGAAGTCATTACAGACAGACACCCTAGTACCTCCTTGGAACAAGAGGCTAATTTAAATATACTGATTTGATATAAGTCTACATTTTTATAACATAATGCATAAGTCAAAATCAGCATTGTTTCATAATGTGTAAGCCTCACCATATATTTATGGTGTCTTTATTAATATGAATATATCTATTTATATACATATGGATATTATCTAAGATATATTTTAATATCTAGATTGTGGCAACTTGGAGACACTATAGCTAAAGGTTCATGTTTTTCCAGTATCACACTTCAATTTGAATGCTCTTGCAGATTTCTAAGATAACAGTTAAAAATTGAGACCGAAATAGAAATTGAAACAAGCCGTAAATATACCATCTTAAATTTTGTGCCTTTTTTGAGTTAAACAACACCTAGTTCTCACCTATAAAATATTACTACAAAAATTTACAAAGCTATTTCAAAGAATTTGGGAAGTTTAACTATTGCAAGATTAGCATCACTGATTACACAGAATCTACTAGTGCTAGAAAATACAATTTTCTGCTAAGCTTTCTGGATGCCTCAGACACTTCTTAATGTTGAAATAACAAAGCATAGTTGGGAATTTTCTACATTCTCCTATGGCAATATATATGAAACTATAATACTTGGAATTTCCTATATTTCTCATTGATTGCCCAAAATCGCTCAAAACTTCACAAAAAGTGTTTTGCTTTTTATTCTAGATGTATATTGCCATTTTTGGATAATTTTTTTAGTTATAAGTATTTAGCACAGGAGGTCCCAAGAATTCACAGCCTAATAACACACCCATTCTTTAATTAGAATGGCCATTTTCTGGCAAAAAGGAAGGCTACTAAGAAAAAAGATTATCTGAATAATTTACTGTATTGAGGCCATCACCTCGGCCAATTTCCAAGCACTTAATATGCCAATATTTTGAGGATACAAGTTAAGGTAACAGATTTTTAGCCTAACACTTACTATGACAGAATGTTTACAAGATTCTTCCTAACAGGTCATTAAGGATGCTACAAAAACCTCTGGTCACACAGCCAGTCAGTGCAGCCAGAGAGGTTATAAACACTAGTGTTTTTCCAGGGTGACAAGAAACTGAAAAAGAGAAAGGCTATGAGATGAAAAAATACAAAGTTCAGAGACTGAAATGACAGTTATAAACATTTTGAACTATACTTTGAGAAAGGCCACAGTGAGTGCCAGCAAAGTGAATTGCTGGCTATCAAAGGCTCGGAGGGGGAGGAGAGAGGGAAAGGAAGAAAAAAGAGGTGTATAGTTATAAACTGCTTAATGGGATCTTTGCTCATACTTGCTGACCTGGCAGAAATATTTTGGGTTCTTAATGGCAGATCTTTTCACAGCTCAACAGGCACCAGGTTTCCCATCATATACAAGTTTTTCTAGTCATCATTGTGCTGTCTGGAAGTGACAAGAAGAAAAATAAGCTTGTTTTGACACATCTTTTCCCCCAAAAAGAGCAGTCAATGAACATTTGATCTCAAATGGGTCATTAGTTGATAGTGAGGAGCTATGGAAAAATATATTTTTTTATGTTTGCCACTGGCAATGGATAGACTTAGAGGTAAAATGGATATAAGAAGGGAGCTATCAATAACTCACATAATCTCTTTTGTTATTACAATACTGAGAAAAGAAGGAAAATTAGTTGAAAAATACTAGAGAAGTTTAACAACAATGATAAAGAGAAAGAAAGCTATTAATAATTGATCTACTGCTACAATCATAGTGATTTTTTATAAGAGAAGAAAGTACATGCTTACATAGAACAAAAGTAAGAATAACAAATATAATTTATTGTCAATTAATGAATCATTGATTTGAATTCTTCCCTCAAATATGTACATGTGTGGTATTTGCTTCAAGTGACAGTTCAAGATGTCAGCTTTATTTTTACAACAACTTTTATAAGATTTCCATGTGAAAATGAAATACAGACTTAAAGAATGGGTCAGGTTGGGAGAGATCACATTGAATCATCTGGTCCAGCCTTCCTGTTCACGCACAGTCACCCTAGAGAACGTAGCACAGGATTGTGTGCACAGATATTTTCAAATATCTCCATTGTGGGAGACTTCACAACCTCTCCAGGCAATCTGTTCCAGTGCTCAGTTACCTGCACAGTACAGAAGCTCTTCTCCATGTTCAGGTGGAACTTCCTGTGCATCAGTTTTGGCTCACTGCATTTTGTCCTGTTGCTTGGCACCACCAAGAAGAGCATGGCTCCATCCCCTTAGCACCCTCCTTTGGAGACTTACAGACATTGACAAAGTCCCCTCTCAGTCATCTCTTCTTGGGCATGAGCGAGCCCAGCTTCCTCAGCCTTTCCTTGGAAAAGGCATGCTCCAGGCCTTTAATCAAATTTGTAAATCTCTGCTGGACCTGCTGCAGGAGCTCCAGGTCTTTCTTGTACTCAGGAGCCCAGAACTGGGCACAGCACTCCAGATGAGGCCTCACCAGGGCTGAGTAGAGGGGCAGGATCACCTTCCTCGACCTACTTTCAGTGCTCAAATGAAATCCTTTTTCTCTTTAAATCAGCAGAAGTGTCAGTACCTCAGACACAAAATACAATTAATTTGCTACTTAAATTTTTTTATAATTTATTTAACTTCATAAGTTACAAACACGGCATATTCTGTGAAATAATTCATTGTTTTCCTTCCACAGAAAAGGACAAAGATGGACAAAATTCTTAATGGTGTCTGATTCATGAGACTTACAGGAGTGAATATGATTAGTTGCACATTTTTTAACTAAATCACAGAACTTCTCATTAATAAAATCTTGAACAAAATGTTCAGTATGGCATGGTCAAAAAAGCAATCTCATTGCTGAACTATGGTAAGTAATATGTAGTAGGTGATTTCCTTATTTGTTTCAATCCAATCTTCATTTTACCCTCAGGAAAATAAAAAATTAAAAAAAAAATTTAAAAATCCCACAACAATAAGAGCCACCAAGCTCTTGGTCTCATCAAGTAGTATATAAGATTTTAGGACTTCATAAAGAAGTTACTGTAAGTATATGGCTGGAATACATTTGTTTCTGATAGGGAACAGGGAGAATGAAGGTGTTAGCAGAGGTGTGAGGAAGGAGAAGCTATGAGAGTTATAACTATCAGGAACTCACAGCTGAATATTAAATAAATAAGTAATCTAATTTGACAAACATAAGAATTGCTTAACTAAAAATGGTGTAGATCCTAAATATTTAATAGAACTTAAGTCTGCAATTTGTTAATTAACTGTCTAAACCATGTCAGAGTTTAAATATGGCAAAAGACTGACCAGAACAAATACAATGGTACAAGTCCATAAAAAACCACAAGAATACTAAAAGAAAAGTCTAATATGATTCTGAAACCACTCAACATCAAGATACAGAACATCTGGCCTTCAGGGAGCAAAAATCCAATTAACAGTAATGGGGCATGCAAATTCTTGCCAGTTGAGAATCTGACCCCAGCTTTGGTCAATGAATCAGAATTTTTTTCCCCTCATTTTTATGATTATATTTATGTATGTATTTTAGGGAGAAAATAGCTAATATTTCTTCCATTAAAAATACTTGGTGGTTTGGCTGACTTTTCTGACAGTGACGCATTGAGGACATTAATCTAGAGTTGGTTTTGTGGGTTTTTTTCTTCCAGAGGTCCCTGTGATAAGCAACAGAAGGTTTCCTGCTAAATGTCCTAGTGGTGAGCAATACAAGTCCACTTATAATGGCTCAAAATAAATGAATGAGTTATCACTCAATAAAGCCAGGAAATGCAGTACTATCCTACAAGTAGTACAGCTGACATATCTCTCTGCATTCTAATGAATTACTGACACCACATAAAAATAATTTAATTCTATACAATATTATAAAAATATCAAAATATCAAAGTATCTACAGGAACAGTTGAAATAAATAATTTATTGGGCCACATATCCTCCAATGTGAACAGCAATTCAAGAATGAAATAATTAACCATTAAACTGTGAGTTGTAGGGTGTTAAAGAGCATGTATGCCTTTCTGAATTTTACAGTACAGTGTGTACAGTCCCCATTAAAGTTAATGACAGAACACCCATTAACATAAACACTTGTCAGTATTTCATGCACTGTATTTATAAAGTTTGGATCACATCTATCAACTCTGTGCAATTTGGAAAACTACTGATGTGGAAATTTTAAACCAAATTTCTATGACATTTTTAATAATTAGTAGTATGTCCTCTGTTGGGCCAATAATCTGAACACTGCATCTCAAAATGCAATCATCAGGACTTCTCTGCCTCTGTTAGGGCCTAATTAATGGTTGGATGGATATAAAATATCTTTAAATCCACTGAAAAGCTTTCCAGCAACTTCTCTGAGTCTGCATCAGTTAACAGAAGTACAAAGGCCATAATATGAGGAGTAGCAAGCGAAAAGAAAATTATCCTGCAAAGAACAGTAAGATGAAAAAAAAAATTTCTGACAAATATTTTTTCAAAATTACTTTGTGCTGAGTTCCCAGATATAGTTCCATAGCACAGCTCTGTATACAAACTATTTAAAAAGCATGGTGTTTGGAGGGCTTGTTCCTTGTGTGAATGGCACTTCATCTGACCAGGGTCTTAGCCTGTGGTTGCACTTATTTAATGAAGCTGGGATGCCTTCATGAGAAGGCTACTTCAAATTGACTACTTCAAATATCTTTTCCCTTTGTGAAGTGGAATGAGATCAAAACAAAAACAGAATCACGTAATCTTCCATGTGTTCTTTTTGGGTAAAATAATATTATTAGGCTTCACAAAATGCTGGAAAATATATTATTGAATCTTTATATTATTATTTTATATATATATATATATATATATATATAATTCACACAAGGCTATAGGGAGTGCATAACAGAGAATTAAAAGTAGTTGTGCCTCATGCTCTGTAATGCCTAAAGTATGTGCAGTAGTTTGGAATTGCAATTTGCTGCTATATTTATTTCAGTCATTGATTCTGGACATCTCTTCATATCAAATATAATACCACTGATATGATCTACAATATCTCTTGTTCATGGCAGAAAATATAAATAAAGAGGCAGTCATGAGTTTTGCTATATGGTTTTTATTTATTGTTTTTAAACTATTTTTCATATTGTAAATACTGTCAGGTGAATTAATGTCATAAATTGGGTTCTGTAATTTATTATTTTCAACACTTTTCTTTACAATTTCTGGGACTAAAAAATAAAAAATTCTTCTCAATAGGCCATGTAATAGAGAGTCTCACTTTCTTATTAATGGTGGTCCAAAATTCTATGGAAAAAGATCTGCAACTGATCCATGAAATAATATATTTTTCCAATTTTAAAATAAGAAAAAAATTATCTATGAAAATTTTGAAGGTAATACGGATCCTTTATTTCAAAAAACTTCAGGGATTAACAGCAGGTGGTGAAAAGCTTCAAGGATTAACCCAATCGGTCCACAGAATATCAAAGCAACATAATTTTAATATGCCATTTTACCTGTTCTTTTTCCGTTAAATTAGAGATTCACATAAAGAAAGAAATCACAGAAGGCAACTAGATTAGTTAGTCTAGTCTAATTTTCTGGATGTTTAAGCTTTGATTTTTATCAGGTTACACTCATTATGCATTTAGTTCTGTAATCTAGCTGAAATGGGACACACCAGAGTCCCTGTGTGTACATAATGGAAGGACAGATGTCCTGTAGACAGACGTATGTAGGCAATTCTTTATGCCTAGGGTAGTTCATATCATTGTGATTTTGAAAGAGCAGCCAGGAGGAAAACATGATACAAGTGTCATAGGATGAGAACATTATTTGGTAAAGTGCAACAGCAAGTTAAGTAACTATTTCAAAAGGGTTCTGTAAGTTTTCTGAGTATGTTATTTCTAGAGCTGTGTGCACCTGGTAATTTAGAGTGATGAAGAGTTCAATACATCTTTGTCCCAGCTGATATTTATCTATCTTTCTAGTGTGCAACTAGATCCCAGTGGAGTATATATAATAATTAGACCTACACTCTCCTTGATTCACTTGTAGGTTAAAGGGCAGAGTCTGAAACTCTGTTCTGTTAAAAACATATTAAGTATGATATTAGTGGTCTAAAGCCATATACTTCCCTAGAGATTCCCACTTTTAATAACCTCCAGTATAATAGATAAGGCAGAGGGCAGTAATCATTACTGAAATGGATTTTCTGGCAGAGTTAGACATCACCTCCAGGAATCAATAATCATTTTAAGCTAACGTGGTGATTAAATGACCTTCCTTTTATTTTCCTTCATGTTGAGTTGGTTTTTATCTTGATTTAGAGCCACACAGCCAGAACAAAGATAAACAGAGGACTGGCAGCATTACAGAATCACAGCAAGGCCTATCCCTTATACAGGTAAAAGCATTTTAATATAATGAATGCATTTGCCACCCAATCTGTGACTTCTGAAGAATTACAATAAAAATTCTAGATGCAGTTTATGTTAATGGATTATACCTGAGGATAGTTCTTGTTTTGAAAACATTTTCACCATTAGGTTGGTTGCAGCAGGTGCTATGGTTTTATGTTTAATAATTTATTGTTGTGGAGCTTCCTTGAGGATATCTGTGTTGAATGGTGTTCATTAATCCTTTCTTCTTCCACATCCTCCTGCTCTCTGTGAAGGAGTATTATATTAGTACATTCCTTCCTTTTCTCCCAAAAGAAGGAGATTGGGAAGCAGCTAACTTCAGTATGCTATGGCTTTGATGAGCTACATCTAACCGAATAAGATTGTTGCTAAATTGACTTTGAGCTCTTTTGAGTTTCAGTTTCACTTCTTGAAATCCAAAGACCTTTGTTTTGGTTGTGTTTTGGCTTTGTTTTTTTTTTTTATTTTGCATCTTCTGAAATATACCCATAACATGGTTCTCTGGGGTTTGTGGGATGTTTTGCTTTGGTTTCGGTTGTTTCTTTGACTTAGTTTTTGGGTTTTTGTTTAGTTTGTTTCAGGTACAGGAGGACAACAGGGTTTAATTCCAGATTAGAAGACTGCATTATGAATGTTCACAAAATAATGCACAGAACAGAAAATCCTGAAGGACACCCACAGAAAACAACACAAAAATGATTATATGTTCCAGTTTGAACAACCAGAGAGAAGCACATGATAAAAGCATATAATATAGTGCATAATCTGTAGAGACACTTGTGTTTGCAGAGTACACTGCACTCTCCATTAAAACAACTCTTTGAGGCTGATTTTTGAGCACATTTTAAATCTTCATTGTCTGGTTTGGTCTTTTTTTTTTTCCCAAAGGTTTATCTGTAGAGCTAGGAAAGCACATCTGAAACTGAGTTTAGATTTCACTGAAGAAGAAAATGTAACCATTTAAACCTATATGAACCATATGGGCTTCATTTCTATCTTTTTTTTAGAATAAAATGTGTGTGTGTGTTTCAAGCTCTTTTCTAGGATCCTACAGATCTGATCCAATAGCAAAGAGCAGAGCATTGTGCACTTGGCAGGGAGGAGTTGATCCCAACGAGGCAGCTTCAGCAAAAAGAGCACATGGCTGAGTGCCATTGCTCTCCCTCATTCACTCATTCTCCAAACTCCCATTTACCCTTATGAGCTCTTGCAATGCCTTTCAGCCCCTGACTTCACTGCTTTTCTCCTCTTACTGTGTCAAATATCAGGAGATCTCCTTAAACTCCAGATAATGCTCTGAGGCAGAGGATTAAGAGGAGATAGACAGTTTTTGTTGCCCAAAGGTAGGAACTGGCAGCTTATCTTTGCCAGTAGAAGCTTCCTGTGGGGCAGGCTGACTAAACCAGATGAGAAACTAACTGTTACAGTGTTGGAGGGTCCGATGGACAGTGGATGGCTGTGACAGCTGCAGAATGATTTCTTCTTTTTCTTTCACCAAAAAAAGGTCAGAAGGACAAAGAGTAACAAGTTCTATTACATGCCAAGATTCATGAACCAGAAATCCTAGGATTATACTTGCTACAGATAATTTGAAATCCACTCCCTTCTTTACATAATTTTGGTTAATTTTTTTAATTAGTCCATATCAATACTGTATTCTCATTAAATACTCATGGAAGTAATTATTTAATTGCTGTGAACAAATGAAATAATAATTATATGGCTTCATGTTGCCTGATTCCTGCAACATCAGCTAACCACAGCCGAAGTTACTCCCAGGATCTGTAAAGAAAAAACAACTACCACATTAGGGTGGGAAAAATTCACCCACTGACCATAAAGCCAATCCAGTTTTAAGTATAAAGCAGACAGTAAAGTTTTATGGAGTCAAAGTCAGGTGAGAAGCAGCTTCACATGTAGATCTCCATATACTGCATTCAGAACCTTTTGTTTGCATGTCAAGAACACAATTCCTAATAGCTTCCTTTCAAATCCCATACTCAAAATCTTTACAGACCCCAAATGTTTTTATAGACCTGGAAATCATTATAAGGTCAGGATATTTAAATGGAAAGTTATGAGAGCCATACATCTAAATAGATCTTAAAATTTCAATGTCCCTGTCTAAAAGATTTCAGTAGGTAAGGGTTCTTATGATTTCAAAGAAACAGGTCTGTCCAATAAATTATACAGATATCTTCAATCACCAACTAATCTTAGTTTTCTTGTAATGAGAAAGAGAAAGGAATGATGCAAGTATTTAATTTGATCCCACTCACATGAATCCTTTGTACAAATTTATGAAAATAAACCAGTACTCATTACTCCATTAAATGCATGGGTCACTATAGTGTGAAATGAATGTTATTTTCCATTATTTAGATTTTACAGTTTCAAGACCCTTGTGTCACTGTCTCATTCATGCAGCCTCAAACAATACATTAGCCAAAGGAAATTAGCTTTATTTAACATCCACTATTCCCTCAACAAAGTTCAGACAGGTCACTTCTGATCTTCATTATTATTCCCAGCTTCCCAGCTCTGCCCACTGCTTCACAGCACAGCCTAGGATAAGCATTACTCCTCTAGCTCAAGTGCACCTCTTGACTGTGCATCCTTTAAAAAAAAATAAAGTGATTAATTTTGGAAAACAAATATTTTATCTGAAATGGAGCATGAATTCATGCCTGGTGGAAACACCATCTAATTAGTAAAAGAATTGCAAGTGTTTTCATGTCAATAAGTCACAAATAATGTAATTGATTCTCCTTTTTTTCATTATTTATTCCTTATTCTTTTATTCTCATTATTTTTTCATTTCTGAAACAATTAATTTTCATATGCTTTCTATAGTAACATTACAGTGCAAAAATTTAATGGAATTAATGGAAAATGTTAAAATTATACTAAATTATTAATTATTAAATTGTTATACTAAAATAATTTATTGTTTCATTTCTGTTAATTCTACAAGACTGGAATCTGACTGGCATCAACAAAATTCCTTTATATGCCTATGGAACCTAAAAGAACCTATGTTTATGGAGATGAGGTCAGATTTTTAACTTTTTTACCCACAAAGAAGTAGAATTTATACTTCTTGTAGTAAATATACAAATCAAATTGCCTTTATGACAAGTGTGTAGGTGATGTGCATGTTCTCTATTGTTTAAAATATTAACAATAAATAGTTAGGCAATTCTGAAACTTAAATTTATAACATGTTACATGAAAGGGTAAAGTAGTCTACAGAGCCACCAATGTTTGCATTCATAGTCAAAAAATGGATATAGCCTCTATCTAAAAAATGCATCAGAAAACTTGGAGAAATAATGAACATTTGATATTTAACTAATGATCTTAAGAAAAAATATGGACATTACAAATAACAAACCCAAGCATGTTTAGATCACTAATACTTTACGTGTCTCAATATTATTAAAAGAAAAAAAAGAATAATAAAAAAGAAACAATGCTACAAGGCTTACCTTAATTTGTTGATACTCAGATAAAAACTATCAAGTGTCCATATAGGTGTTATCACAGTATTTAATTACAATTTACAAGAATTTACTTTGAATTAAATAAAAAATAATTTAAATATTAAGTAACATAATATTTTTAAATAAAAATGTTGAAAGAAATTTGCAGATATGTATCCCTTATTAATAAATAATAAAATAATCATTCTCTAATTGGAGAAAAATCATTTGTCTAATTGTGAGTAGAATATTTATTATAAAGGTTATATAATTTGTGGGTTTTTTACAGTTTTCAGACTGCTTTTATTTTTAACCATAAAAGTAAATATAGATGATTTATTTCTTCTATGCCTTTAAAAAAAATCTATTTTTTTAAAATTTTATTTCATTTCTCAGAGCACAAATCCTCAATATTGAGCTCACATTACACAACAGCTATTTAGAAATTAGAAATTAGAAATTTCATTAGAAATTAGGAATTTTGGAGAAGTTTAGTGTTTAGATTTTATGGGGATACATGTAAACACAGTGGCATAAGTTGAAAATAGCTTTGCATAAGCATGCTATGCATTAGTTGATAACTGATTTCAGCTAACTGCAGTGGACAGCCTATCTTCAACAGTATGCCATAAATGCAGGGCCAAAAGGTAGGAAGAAATGTGTCTGGCAACAAGACAGCAGCTCTATTAGGCACTTAGCCAAAGCTTCTCAGCCTCCAAAATAGGAGACAGACATTAGCAACTGAAACATTTTACCTGGCCATTGTGCTGTTCTAGATTTCTGCATTGAGGTGAACACCTGGGGGCCTAAAGTCAATAGCATAATTCACCAAGAACCATAAGGCTTAATTGTCAATTTTGGTCCTTATTCTGCTGCCATAGAATGAACACAGACAATGAAAACACCATTTTGATGCCATTTCATGGTTTCTGATCCAATCTTATTGGAGTTCCACAGCAAGGGCTGTTATGAAATGAAATTGAATGGTGGCAAAATGTTGATTGAGTCTTCCCAATGTTTGAAGCTAGCTCTTAAGGGAAAAAAAATTATTTTAGAGTATGCATAGTATACCTGCTTCCTTGCAAAAGTGAATTAAACAAAATTATGTAAGCCTCTAAGGAAACTCAACCTACAGCTGCTGATCACTTTTGCTTCTACAATATCTAGATAAAAAACAGTATCTAAAATTCTCAGGCTGAAAATTTGAAAGAGACAATTTTTCTAATTCCAATGCTCAAAGCTTTATTTGATTTTAATATTGTCTAATCATAATATCCAAAGAGAAAATGTTATCATCATAGTAAAAATTAAGTTTTAATAATTCTAAAATCAGAAGCAGCATTAATAATTAATGTCAGAATTATAATTTTATGTCATATTCAGTTGCAGAGTGTATGTCAACAGTATTTTTCCTCCTTGACTCTAATATTAATCAATTAAACATATATCAGAATACAGCAATATTTTTATGGTAGTTACAGAGAAGTATGAATACAGAGATATAAGAGAGGACCCTCTGAAGTATCATTATATTATACTCTTGCAGAACTTTGTTCAAGATGCTCTGCCCATGCAACCTGATTTATCAACAGAACACTTTACAGACTTTCTCAACCTCCTCTTTGCAGCTAGCACCTCAATTTCTCTCAGGCTTGTACGCAAATCCTGACACCATTTAGTTCCTCACAACCAAATTCATTAGAGTGTTAGGAACTGCTGATATGCCCAGAGTGCCAGACATGTAACTTTGAGTCTTATTGTTTTCTTTCTAGAATGCTTTAGACCATCCTTCTCCTCTCCATATCTCTACTTCATCTGAGGCAAAAGCAATGTAAACAGCCTCTTAGTAGCCTGCCAAGAATGGCAAATCCCCCTGATTCTCATCCATTCCATTCACATGACATTCTCCCTCTACCAGGCTGCCCTCATCAGCTGTTTGCTCTAATACGTTAGAAAGAAATGTGAAACAGAAGGTGGGCAGGGCAAACATTTGCAGGAAAATAATCCTGTCAGCTGTCTCTGCAAGATTCACTAGAGCTCTTTTTCTGAGAGCAACAGAGGCTTGAAAATTCATTCTGTTCTCTGCTGTCAGTTGGAAACAGTGCCGTCAAAGCTTTTCTTATAGTGGTGACAATTTCTGAGTAGTCTGTGTTGACACAACCCTCACAATGTCCTTGGCCAGGTGAGTCTGGCTCTCAGCTCTGATGAAAGTTCCAAATAATTTATTTCTTTCTATGAATGACAAAAAAAAAACAAAAAAAAAAACAAAAAAAAAAAAACCTGAAGCCTGCTTAAAGCTAGTGGTGGGTTCATAAAAGTCAGAAATTATTTCACTGTCAAGATATGAGTGAGGTATGAAACGTATCTGTGCTCAATACTAAACCAGATAAGCTAGAGTTAGGATAACCCCTAAGAAATGTCATCTAACTGTCTCTTTCTCAGCTCTGTTGTTTGTTGGGTTTGGGTTTTTTTTTTTTTCTTCTTAGAGATGAATATTCATCATAACAATTTTTTTTTACACACAAACACAAACATACCAGTTCTGTCAAAATTTTTGAAGAGAAAGCTTTTTCCTAAGGCAGCTGGTTAGTGGGTGTGAGTCATGGACAGCATACAGAGAGAAATACTAGGGTGTTATGATGATATTCTATTGAAAAATAAGTGAAAGTAGTTCAGGTTTTGGCTTTGTTTTCCCTCTCAGTGATAGGTGACTGTTTAACCCCCAAGCCACTGTGAGGTGGGTATTGCTCATGTTGGACCTATTCATTTTGTGTAAATATACATTCAATAGTACAGAGAAATGGACAATTATCTTCATTATTGATATTTTTACTGTCAGATGGTTGTCACTACTTAGGGCCTAACTATAGATATTAAAACTTGTATAAACAAAATGTGTTTTATCTCAGAATGAAATCAGGGAGGGGAAAAAAAAATCCCAGCGGCTTGCAAGCTATCCCAGTCAGCCACATTTAAGAACATATGTTTCTGCACCATACTGATACTCAATACTTCCAACTCCTTTAGTGTGTGTTCTGCATATGTAATTCTTTGTAGTGTTTGGCTGCTAAAGAGTGTAGAGAATTCTACACTCTTTAGAGAATCCTACTCCACTGTAGGAAAAAAAGAAAAAAAGAGACATAAACGGCGTTAATTAACACCTCTTGCACAAGATCTGCCAACCTGCTGTGCTAGGCAGTTAATAAAAAAAGGCAGGCAACTGAAGGAATAGTCCATGCTCATTTATCCATCTAAACTGTGACAAACTAAGAGTAGCTGGCATTGGGCTTTAACAGAATAGCATCTTAATTGCTTATCAGAATAAGAAAGGTAAGTGGCTAACCACTACCAGTGAGAATTCAATCTGTTCCCTCAGGAATTTGGCTGTTTCCCTTGGCTGCATTTTTTATTTTTAACATCATTGGGATATTTTTATAAGGTTAGCAGGTTGCAGTTAGAAAACTGTTGAATTGAATTTATTTTTATTTTCATGAAAACCTTTATCCTCTGAGAATTCATTTCATAGGATTTCTCCTCTTCTTTTCCAGAAGAGCAGGCACACTTGGTTGAATGACCTTTTTTATTTAACTGGGTTGAGAGTATACTTATATACAAGAAAGAGGCTTGTTTTCATTTTTCCTGCTATGGTTCTACTGAGAAGTTAAAATTCAGTAGCTGACTTAAACTTTGTTTTGAAATTTTAATTATGTTTGCTGTAGCAATCTCTCTCCTCACCTTGGTTGGGCTACATATTTACAGAGTCCATAGCTTCTAACTCAGCCAAAATACCTTTTGAAATCAATCAGTTTTGCTTGAATGAGTAGCACTAAGAAAAGACATTTAAGATTTAAATGTAGTCAGCACATTCTAAATATTGGAGTTATGACACTGTGTTATAAACTGATATATATCCTAAATTTTCAAATAAATGTTTCAAGTGTCATCAGAGTGGTTTTATTACACCACGATCCCTATTGTGCCAAATCACAACTTCATGCACCAGCATTGTTGTGTGCAATTTTTCATCTAGATGTCAAAGCAACTGGGCCTTTAGGAGGTCAGTGAGATCTACCAGTATGAAAAATCTCTTCATAATCCCACTTTGTAAGCTAATTTCTGATGGAAATAGCCATGGTTTGGTAACTTTTGAGAGGATCTGCAACTCTTTGCTTTCTTTAAAGGTTGACTATTTCCCCCATTTTTAAAGATCAATACTTGGAAGAAGATTATTTAAAATTTATTCATTTTATTAATTTATTTCTATATTTTATTTATTTTTCTTATCTGACAGTTGTTCGTACCAGGGGTAAGCACACGTGTTGGGTGTGAGGGAGGTTATGGTGTCTAAACACTATCAAACAATGCAGCTTGGGAGTTTCACCTATCACTGAGGTAAAATATCTTAGGCTGCCTAAAAGCACCCAGGACCACTTTGTTCAGGCAGGCAAATCCTTTATACAGTGTCTTACACGTGCCATCTTTCGACTTCTTATTCACAGACTGTGTACTTTAATAATCTAGCTGGTTGCTTGCTGAAATTTTCTTGCAGTGTTTCCTGCTTTCATGCCAGCATTCCCAACACTTTACTTTTGTAGGGAGGTAGCATGAGCCACGGAAGTGCTAGAGAAGGCTTGTTTTTACCACCCCAATATTTTGTCTTAAATCTGCCAGTCCTGCTCAGAAACAAAATCTTGCTATATATTGGATCTTTATCATTTGTGTGCTGGTTCAAAACATGAATCTGTGTGAAGAGCTGGGCTTTGTGAGTCTATAATAAATGCACAGTTTTAAGCAGACTTTTCTGGATCATTTAGCAGAACACTCATCAGCTTCCTAACACTTTTCCCCATCTAAGAGGGTTTTGCCTGTCATCTCTAAAGCTGATCTTCAGCTGGTGTATTATATGACAGAAAAGATTACATGTGCTGATTGCCTGTCATTCTCTTTAGTGTTGTCAGTTTTTGCTAAGCCCAGTTTTATGATGCAGCTGAAAAGGCCTGATTCTGCCAAATAGTTTTGTGTCCACTTCATTGTCATGAACTGGCTGATGCAGCCTTTTCTTAAGTTCTGATAAGATTTTCATATCAGTGGTGTAGATAGACAAATACCCTAAAAATTTTGTGTCCGGTTGTTTATACTACTCTCATGCATTCCAAAATTTTTGGAAAAGATGATTTGAAAAAAAAAACCATTTCTGAGGATCAAGTTGTTGCTCAATTAATATATTGTCATGATTCTAAAAAAAGTTCAAGGCAAACTTAGAGACTGTAAATTTTATGAGACATTTATTCATCTATTAGAAATGCATTCTAAAATACATTTCACTATATATGTCTTATAGCATCGTGAAAGTGTTGCTGATAGACATATAAATTGGGAAGTATTCACAAGTTAAAAACTGAAACTATGGCAGTGCCTATGAAGGTACTGAAGTGTAGCTCAGTGCAGCTACAGTTTGATCCATATAAAAACTAAAATGAGAAAGAAAAATCTTGAACACAGTGAGTTCAGAAAAAAACAGCAGAAACTGAAGAAGTACATAAATGTACTTGTTGCTAAACTAATTTTAATTCCTATTCTGAATGCTGGCCTCTAGAAGATGGATGAATGCTCACCTGGATTGTGCCTTTTTTTCTTTCAGCCCATATATATATATATCAGGTAACTTAAATAGCAGGTATCTTTGATGTGAACAAGGTAATAAGGAACACATTTTACTGTTTTAATGTCCCATTTTATTAACATTATTTTTGGCTTTCTAATCAAAAGTCTTAACATTTGCATCTCTAAATCAAATTTTGCTGCTTTTGAGTTTAAATTTTTTCTTTTTCTTAAGACTGAAGCTGAGGAGGCTGAGAAATATAAGACTCTTTCTGCAGAAAAAAAGGGTGTACATGCAATGAGACACCCTGAAAAAGTCTCGGAAGCCCATAAGCTGAGATGAATCTAGGAATATCAAGATTTATGTTTCCTGTTTTGCTCCAGGGGTCAGTTTAAGGATAAAATGACAGCTTACAGGGCAACATTTCCCAAAAAGACGTTGCCTAATCTTGTAAGAAAAAACATCTTGTAGCTCTTGTTGCTCCCTGATAAATTATAGATGCTCAGGTGAAAGCTGGAACAGTCACAACAGTTCTAGAGGCTGCCAGATCAAATATTTTTCAGGAAAATTCTGCACCTACAATTTCTTGACTTGGACTGAACAATCTTTGAAATCAGAAGTCAATCTGTTGCAGAACCTTCATGTTTTTTGCTTTCCATTTGTCTACATTTTGATCTTATGTTAAATGTCAATCACAGTTCAAAATCTGACATTATAAAACCAGCCTCAGCAGTTTCTGAGGCAGGTAAAGGAAGGGAGACATACGACTTATTTGTAGCTACAAAACACTTGATTGCTTTTGTTTTTCAGTCCTGGTGCTCTACTTCTGTGCGTGTCATCCTTTGAATTATTTTTCTTCTTATGAAACATGTAGAAACAGTGACTGTAACAGAGAAAAACAATTAATTCCAAACCATGGATGACATCTGGTCTTTGCGCTTTCCAGTTCTGTGTTTTAAAGGTTGTCTTAGTAATTTTTTGTTATTTGTGTTTGCATTTTCCTGTTACAGAACCTCCAGCTGAATTCATTTGAAGCTGTGCAGTTCAGCTGGATTCTACTACATGTTTCTCCATTTCTTGGTAATATATTCTGGGTCTGTGAGCTAGGGCTTTTCATGACTGATATTCTAGAGATTTCTTGAAACAATCTATTTTGCCTAGCACTGCAAAGAGTGCTATTTTAATTCTTTTAGACTGACTTTTTTTTTTTCCTGACATAGTGACTTGTTTTAGTGATTCAATTAATGTTTTCTGATCTGACTGCCATTTCATTTTGAGCATTCTCTCCTTTTTCTGATGCTATCACCATTGCAAATAGTTTGGGTTTGATTTAACCTGTACATGCACCTCTTCACCATACCTCTCAAGACTTTCAGTTGGCGATATATTTTCCTTTCTCTGTGTAGGATGCTGGTGTTTCTCAAGGACAGAGTAAAGCTGATGAATTCACCATCATTTCAGAGACTTCCTGAGCAGTTTTAGCAATACCTGACTCCTCCTGAACTTGACTGAATTTAGGGATTCCTGGGTTTTTCCTTTCTTTGTGCGGGGCTGGTTTCAGGTTTCTCAGCAAGGCAGAACACACAGTGACTGTCCCAGGCACTGTCCTCGGCAAGCAGCTATATTGCCAACCTGACTGGGGTCTATTTGGGGGCTGTGGCCACTCTCTAGCCCCATTCAAAAAACTTGCCTGTCTCCTCCTAAAAAGAAATGCTGTAGCCAGTTCTCCCAAGAAAAAAATGAGGCAGAGTATGGCCAATTGACAGTTTATCCTTCTCTTTAAGTAAACCAGTGTGTATCCCCTCCACTCCCAGCAGCAGCTTTCAGAATGGGGTTCAGAGAAGAGCCAGGCACAGACTGACTCCTGGTGCTGAATTTTAGGAGCCTGCACCATTCCAGGAAGCCTCTGAAGGACCAACTCCATCCCTTGAAATTCCTGCAGAATCCTGCTTGAAATGGCTCACTCCTTCTATTCCTCTCTCAAAGCCATGATTTTACTGATCCAATCATCCTGCTGCCTGAGGCAGCAGTTCATCCACCTGTATTACACCTGTCTCTGTTCATTACTATTATTATTATGCTATTTTTTGTCAAGCATTAACGATGAGGAGCACAGTAAAGATCAAGGAACCCTTTTGCTATAGACATTGAACACATTTAGGCAGCAAAAAATCCACCAGGGAGTTTATAACAATAGAGGAATCTTGGGACAAGAGGTAGGTGCAGACATAGAACAGAGCCTTAGAGAGCTTAGAGGCTCTCTGCCTACCAGAAAGCTAAGCATGGCTTCATCTATTTAATCCATATTTTGTTTTTCCATTTAATTATTATGTGTTGTAATTGTGTTGATGTTCCCATCAGAATATGTCTCTGTCCATCCTAACTGTGTCTCCTGCCCTGGTGCAAGGAGGCTTGGCATGGCTGCATTTGTCTCTGACAAATATGAGTTGGTGTTGCTTTGGGAAAAGGAGCTTGTCTTCACTGCAACTCTCCATACTAGACACCTAAACTGCTTTATATCAGCAGTTTCATATGAACAGAAAAATAAGCTAGAACTGTGCATTCCCAAACAACAACATCAAGAAAAAATCTTAAGAGTTCCATTTTGCCTACTATGACTTTTCTGTGGTGACCTTCTCATGCAATCAAATGATAAAGACAAACACAATCCTGCTAAACATTTGTAATGAGCTCCTCAAGAAGCAATGTACTTTACCTATGAATTTGGAATCATTATGATTAAAGCCACTTGCTTTCAGAAGAATATAGAAGAATAAATATTTTTGAAGTAGACCAGAAGGTAAAAAAGCATTGAAAGACATAGGGGCTAAGTTCAGTTCTACCATAGCCTATTTTAACTAAGTTAAACAAAAAAAAAAAAAAAAGTGAATTAAACATGGAATTAAGTACTCTTGTATAATTTATGTGTCATTAACCTCAGATTAAATTCTATTACCAAGAAAATAAAGCTTCTAGGGAACACAGTATATTTTTAAAGGGGAAATGGAGGGCAAATAATATTTCCATAATTAAAGTCTTAAATCAAGTTAGAAAGACTGATCCAAATAAAATTACCTACACATCACAATATGAATCAAAAGTTGTAGAAAACACCATTCAATTTAGTTACTAATTGTAAGCGATTATTCCTTGAGTGAGGGCTTTAAATTCTGAAGTTAGATTAGAGGTAGAATATTTTAGGTTTAATGTTATGGCTGCCTGACAGATTTTCTCTTGCTGCATGGGGTAGCACCACTACTGTATTTAGTTGTTTGGGGTTTGAACTTCTGTCTGCTCATTTTAAAAGAAGTTAGTAGGAGCAGCAAGGCATTTTCTCTGAGTGATCCTTCACAGAGAAAGCCACTCTCTACTCCCTCTCATGATTCACTGAAGGCAGACTCGTTAACCTTTCTTAGAGTTTATTAAGGAGCTGGCTTTTATTTCTCTGGCTTATGATGAAAGGGGTAGAAAGGAATGTCTCTTGCTTACATACAAGACATCTTATTTATCATTGCTAATATTCCCTTTATCTTGACTGAAGGAATTTTATTCCTTTTTCTTTCAATACTTCAGTAGAATAAGGAAGCAGCTGGAAAAACACCATGGAAGAAGTTTGGATATACTAAAAAGAGCTTATGAGATTTTTAGAGTAGTGCCTAAGAGATCTATCAGAAAATACTAAATTTTCAAATTAGGATATGAAAGTATGAAGAGTTCCACTACTTTCAGAGTCTTTTGTGTCATAATGAAATAACTAAAAAGTAACTAACTAACTGACTAACACAAACATGTCTATGTGAGCACTCACATATACACAGAGTCTTGAATATACAAATGACTACAGAACCTGCCTTGTATTTTCAGATTCTGAAAATGTATCTTAAGTGTCTTGTGCTATTTGCCTCCAAAACATTAGTTCTGGGAGAGGATCAATGCACCAGAAAATTGGTTTCTAGGTTTCAAACACAAAGTAGCTGCTCTTCATAATTTTAACCCTGAAATAACCAAAACAACAAAATAAAGAATACCAAAAACAACAACAAACACAAAAATACTTTTTTTTTTTCTCATGAAATAATTCAGGTAGTTCCAAATGTCAAATTAAAGCTGAGACAGAGTTTTGGATAAACAAAATATTTGTAGCCTCACTCCCAAAAATACAAAATAAAATATTTTTCAGGGGAGGATAAAAGTAAATTTATAAATTTTGGTCAAACTGAGATCTAACATCATATAAGAATGGAAAATATACATATTGGAACATTGAAATATCTTATCAATAAAAAATGTTTCTTTTTAATTTTTAAATGACATTTTTATTAGTAAATTAATTTCCATAACACAAATTTTTGCCAGCATTGCATTACATTATTAGGCATATTTTCTATCAGACATTGAGCAACACACAGTGAAAAATTGCAGTTGTTACTATGTTGGATAGCCCTGTTCCCAGAGATAAGGTATTTGACAGCTCCAAAAGGGAAAGATCAACATAAAATGCTGTTTCAGAGCAGTTTGATGTCAGTCTACTAATCATAAATTTGAGCTTATTTTCCATTTTGCAGAATGTTAATAAATGCTAAGTAGCTGGCTTGAAATTCCAATCGTTTTTGAAGGCACATTCACAGACCTCTTTAATTTTTATATTGGAGAAAGCACAGACCCCAACAGTTTTAGATTAAATCTCACTTAGAATTTGTCTCTCAAAATAAACCATAAAACTATGCTCTATTTTCTTCATTTAAAGCTCTACAAGATGAAGGTTTGCCTCCACAATTTCTTACCAGTGGTCATTATTGAACTTTTAGTTAATATCTTCTCTTAGGCAGGAAACAGTTAGCTTTCTTACAAGAATAGAATTTTAAGTAAGAAACTTTAGTATTTCTCTTGAAATTTTGGCTTAAAAATTAGGTATTAATTTGGATTCAGCATTAAACATTCAAATTATTGCATTGATTGACTTGACCAAATTATCTAATTAGAACTTATACCCAAGAAGATAGCAAACTTCTTAAAATTTATAAAGATTAATCATACTTTATAATTAATCTAATGTTTTAATTTTAATTTTATATTGAGTCTGCCTTGATTAATTCGATTTTGAGATTATTTTAATCTGACAGGAAGCTTAGTTTTGAGGTGGTATTTTTGAAAAAAAAAATTATTAGGAAATAAAATAAAACAAGAAAAAAATTCTACACATTTCTTCCAATGAACAGCATGGGTCCATAGCTGTGCAGGAGCTGGGTGGATACCAGGTGGCAAACTTAAGAGGCTAATCTGTTTTCCCTAATTAGCCCTTGGTTCTCACACATCTACTTCCTGTAAAGCAACAGGGTGCAGCAGAATCATCACAAGCACATGTTGGAGGGGAATTACTTCTGTCACTTGCTGCTCTTAGGCATGTTAACAATTCACTTCTTGTTTACGGGTCTGTGTTCATCTACTGCGGCATCCTGATGGCAGCTGCTGATCCTCTCTAATCTGGATTTTAAATCATTCTCATTCTTAACTTCTCCATTTGTAGGCAGCTCTCCTACAGGTTTTTTGGTTTTGCTTTTTTTTTTTTTGGTGGGGGTGGTGATTTTTTACTGGGCTTGAAGAGGCTAATGAGACACTGCTATCAAAAGTGCCCTCTAAAAAACATGATGAATGTTCTCACTGTTGATAAGACAGTCATCAGCTCCCATAGGTATAAATTTCCTTTGCAACCAAATCCCAAAAATTCTTTGTAATCCAAGCAGATTGATGTGTTTAGCATACTGTTGCTCAGACCTGACTTTAGCACTAGATTCCCTTTATAAACTGTCACTCTTAAATCCTTGAAGGCATCTGCCCTGAACTGTTTTGACCTTTGATACATTTTAAGGTTTTAGATTTAACAGAGGTTACAAACCAACTGAGGAAGTGGAGACTGTGGGAAGCTTAATCAGCCCCTTGATAGTCCTGCAACAGGAGCAATTTCCCAAGTAGCTCTCTGGCACTTCCCCAGCCTTAGCATTCAGACCTTTCATGAGCTCTTGGTTCACTTTTAACTCCTTGAGTGTTGAACTATGAAGTGTTTCTTTATGATTTAACCTTATGGCAGTCCACTCTTTAACTGTATGTGGAGGATTTCACTAACTCTGTGTTTCCATTCAAGCTGGCATCTTCCTTGACATCTGACATGACTTTCCAGATTTCATATACTTAATCACCCAAATGCTCAGCAGGGATGAACAGGAGTAACCCCTTAGATTTCAGTGGAATTATACTAATTTAGGCCAGCTGACAAAGTTGGAACGATATGGACATTTTGAAGTGTTAGATTTTGTCTGCCTCATATGCTGCTTTTTTGAATGAATCCATTCAACATGCACTCTAACCAAACTCATACGTAATTTTTAGTTCAATACAGTCCTAATAAATAATAAAATTGATACATTTTTCCCCCTTCAGTCAGCACCAGCCTTTACAGTTTTGGATGACCTCAAAAACTAATTTTGTCCTTTTCTTTATACATAACATATTTACACCCTAATGGCCTCATCATCTGATATAGGGCAGCCAGAGGATTTTAGTGAGATGATACTCTGGGATGTTCTCCAATTTTGACTGATTCTCAGTGGAATTTTTTCAAGGGCATAGTCAGTTCCCAAAGGAAATCAAAGGGACTTTGCTATTTACTTCCTCTTTAGTATTTGAAAGTCTTTTTTAAAAACAAGGTTTTAGAAAGAAATTATATTTCTAAGTTTTTACCTTGACCAATAATATTTGCATAGTCTTCAGATGAAAGTTACATAAAGGAGAAGACAAAGCAGGCATCATGACTTTATCAAATAGTGAAGATAAGAAATCATAACACTTTTAGATAAGAAATTAAGACATATTTTTGATACTTTTGAAAACTTTGGGTTCACCAGGTGAACTCCAAGCAGGTCTCTAATCATTATAGTATCAGAAGCATTACTTAGCACATCAGATATAACAGAAACATTTTTTACTTGCCTATACAATATGCTCAATGGTTTCAGATACTCTGCTGAATATTGTGTCAATTTCTACTTGGTGTTCTTGCTTTGTGAATCCTCTTATTCAGATTTTCATTTAGTCTGTCAAATACTTAGTTGACTGATACTGAACTAAAGCTTTCTTTCCTCTTCCTTTCCTATAACTGTCCTGCTAATTAGATTTGCTAATGAAGGTGTAATATGGGTGCAGAGATGGGATTTTTGATGAATTTTTGGAACCTGTGATAATAACATTCTACTAGGAATTTTGGATTCATAGTAAAGTAACAAGAATTATATTGCAAAGTCTAATTATGGTGATTCCCTAGACTGGGAAATATAATTAGAATGTACCAGTCATCATCTCAGATCACTCATTAGCAGTGACAAAAAATTTAAATAAAGCTTTCCATATACACTGAAAAATTGGACATTGTAATTACGAAAGCCTTTTAATTCAGACATAGCAGATTTTGTAAAATGCAGAGAAATAAACCCCACGACCAAAATAAACTGTCTAAGGCCTTTTTTGGCAAAAATAAAAGGTCCATTTCTTGATGGACCATAAGAAAATGGAATACAAGCAAATAACTTTTATTCATCCAGTAACCTGAAAATGCCACATGCACCACGTGCTGCAGTAAGGCTGAGTGGCCATTCCACACAGCAGCTGTAACACTGAGAATAAAGAAGGCCCAAGGATTTTTAAATAACTGAATCTGACTCTTATCCCAGCACAGCCTTTTCAGGCTAAGCAAGAGTCACCAGTTGGCTGTACAGCTTCTGTTATTTGAACCTACACCTAGACCTGGTGAAAATCCATTCCATTTTGCTAGTGCATTAGTAAGAGATGGACTGGTGTGATTAAAGTGTTTGCCGCAGAGGAAAAGCATCCTGGTTTTGCCCTGTCTCATGTATAGAATTTTCTTCTTGGCTTTTTTTTTTCTGTTTTTTTTTTTTTCTGGTTTCCTGTTTTAACTACAGAATTTTTAATTTGTGGTGAAGTATGTCTGATAATAGCGGCCAGGAGAGAATCTGGCCACAAGTAGCATTTAAAACGGAACATTTTTACTGAGAATCACTCTTAAAGCTCTACACATAAATACCAATATCCTTAGGGCCAACAGAGGAGGAAAAGTTTAACAGGAATATTAAAGACTTGTCCCTTCAAATAAACTTCCCTACACCTAGCTAATTCTGGCCTGAATTTGTGGAATTACATCTGGATCCCAACGTGTCTGCTTGCAGAGCAAAATCAGAATGTGTCACGTAGAAATGGCTATAATAATCTCCCCTTATTTTTTAAACATTCATAAACAAAGATTGATATGAGCTGTAGATGGAAATGTATATATGTAATATTGGAAGAAAAAGCAAAACAAGGGTTAAGACA
Organism: Chloebia gouldiae; assembly: GCA_003676055.1. Lineage (NCBI taxonomy): Eukaryota > Metazoa > Chordata > Aves > Passeriformes > Passeridae > Chloebia > Chloebia gouldiae. The sequence continues at coordinate 34,103,804 of QUSF01000002.1, forward strand.
GTGGCATGTAATGTTAACAAAAACCACTGTTCTAGCAATAAATTTTAATAATGTGTTGTTTCTAGCAAAGCTGGAAATCCTGCAGTCTATAAGGCCAGAGACGAGGGAACTTGTTGGTAGAAGGATCTGTTTGTACTGTGACAACAGGAGGTTGAAAACAAAGCTACAGCACCTCACACAAGCAATTATTTCTTCTGTTTTACCAAAAGGACAATAGGCTGGAACCATAAAGATTTTTGTGTTTCAAACAGAGAAAAAGAGACAATGACTGGCAACCTTGACTAATATTTATGGGGGCTTAGATAAGCTAAATTCTAATGCAAAAGAATCACCTCAGCAACTGCTGGCATCTAAACAATATAGAAAGACTAAAAGAAAAATTAGTTTCTGATCACAAATCAAAAATATCACAAGAGATGTGATGTGGGCTCATTAGCTGGATATACAAATGACACTGGATCAACTGCTAGATTGAATCCCCATCTTGAAAATATGGGAGTGCGATAATATGAGTACATGAAATCACTTAGAAACTTTTCAAAATAAATGTCACCTTCATCTTCCATAAATTCTTACAATTAATTTTGTTACACTGCTTCCTACACAAACTTCCAGAAAACCAGAAATGAAAATCAAAATCTGGTCCATGGTCTCATCAGTGACATTTTAAAAGAGTATTTTGTGTAAGATTCTGTAAAATATTGAATAAATTAGTGGTATTGTCTCTGAGTTCTGTATTCAGCTTTGAGATTTATATATATTTAATCCCTAAGTGACTTTCAGGGACTCTTTCATTTATTACAGTGTTTTCTTACTTTTCATAAAAGAGAAAATATTAAATGCAAAATATAAAAGTAAAATCTTAGCAGGAAACTAGAAACCCTATCAATTCCACTTTTTTAAAAAATTGCCAAAAACCAGTGTGCAATTTCAGATAATTACATGTAATCCTTAGTAATCCTCTGCAGACAGCGTGAACTGGCAGTCATTAGTATGCTTTGAGCCTATTATTTTGCATACACACCAGGATATGCAGGATGTTCGTGTCCTTGCTGATTCTCTGACTAAAACATGGGAAATGAAGTATGATCAAATAATTTCAAAACTTCAGTTGAGAACTGGGAGTAAAAGAATAGCGAGTACCATGATGCAACAGCTTTTTTTTTCATCTCAAAGACTCAAGTAAAAATAAAAGGAAGAAGTCTGTTTCGGGCAATCTTTTTTTTCTATTTCAAATCCAGTGAGTAATTGAGTACTTGCTTTTCTGACAGTGCTAAAAGAAACAAATTCAATACAATATACTGGATTCAGTCTAGGGATTATGGCTTTTTTTCACTTTTCTTGAAAATAAAAAAAATATTCAAAATCAAGACAGGGGTATTGTCTCAAATCCACGCTTTTTAACAAGAAAATTTTGAAAGTATTGTTATACCATTCACCATTCATTTTTTCATGCCTGTTATCAAAAATCTTGTGATTCAGGCACTCATCTGAGAAGAGGAGGTAGGTGGCTCCCATGTTCTGAATTAATAAGCATTCAATTAATACAAATTGAAACAGCTTCACACTCTAGGCTGCTCTATAACTTGCTGACTAAGGTATTTTGCTGAAAGAGGGAAAATTTCTGTTGAAGTTTGTGTTCTGAGTTAGGAAGAAACAGAACTCTACAGCAGCCTCTCTCTTCAAACTAACTTCCTTACACCTGCCTAATTCTGGCCTGAATTTGTAAAATTACATTTGAATCCCAACACGACTGCTTGCAGAGCAAAATCAGAATATGTCACCTAGAAATGGCTGTAATCACCTCCTCTGATTTCTTAAGTATTTCATTTACTGGTTTTCAGCTGAAAGTATATATTCAAACTGAATTTGTGGGTAATTTCAGGTAGTAGAAAAAGTTCTTTCCAAACCAAAAGGGAAAAAACCTTGTTTATCACAATTTGCTGTATAGTCAAGAAAACCAAAATTTCCTAACACAAACTAAAAATGTATTTTAATTGCTAAAATACTAGCAAATGCAGAGGCTTAATACTGCAGAAGTCTTTTCAGGTCAATCTTTTCACACAACCAACATCACTCTTGAAGGCATTGTGACCACTCTATTCTAACATATTAAACCTTGACAAATCCTTCCTTATCCTGTTAAGTAGTTAGAGTAGTGCTTTGGCATGATTTTGGCCAGTATTCTCCCAGATGTGGCTTGAAGTTTGTATTAAAGCAAAGAGAATTTCCAGTTCCTACTTTGAATGCAGATGCCATATTCTAAACGGGAAGAAATTTTAGTAATGTCTAATTAGCTATGACTTATTTGTCATAGTTGTTGTAGTTGGCCTCAGAGACAGAATATAGGTCTTGACAGTGTGACAGTGTTTAATTTACTGCTTCTGATGTAGCTCTGTCCTGAGTTCTAAGAACATGCCTCTTTATTTTTTCCTTTGTTGTTGTTGTTGTTGTTGTTGTTGTGGGTTTTTTGGTGGGTTTTTTTGTGTTTGTTTTTTTTTCTCTTTTGTTAGGGTTTTTTGTTTTGGTTTTTTATGGTTTTTTTTTGTTTGTTTGGTTTTTGATTTTTTGTTTTTTCCTGACAAGAGGAAAAAGGAATTTATCTTGGTGGGAAAGGAGAAATTTCATCATTTGTATTGGATTCCCAGGGGTACAGTTGCTCCATCAGAGCAAGAGCAATTAAAATAAATTAAAACAAAAAGCAATTAAACCTCTCTGCAATTACATAGAGCTGCAATCATCACGAATGCACCAATTGTTCACAGAGTGTATCAGTAACTGTTTAACACACCTGATATATATGTTGAGTGCTGAACTGGCTGCACATGTATATATTCAGTGTTCACATGGTGCATGCAGAAAATTCTAACTACAACAATATAGCATTGCACAGTTCACAGTATGTTCATTTATATTTCTCCTTGGGATTTTGGGGACAGGAAAAAAAAAAAAGACTTGGTATTTGCAAATTGCCCTGAATATTTAGATCATAATTTCAAAGTTTGGTAATGACATCAAATTAATGCTGCAAAAGCTGTCATTGACTTCTCTGAGATCCAGATTTCCCTCTTTCTGTTACTGCAGCTATTATTGTGTAATCATACTGAAGTGTGCAAAGTGCCTTAACTGCAGTAGGTGTGAGATTATGTTGACTGTGGAAAAGTGAAAGAGTTTGTGGAACACTTGGATTAGAACGGTGTTCAGGCTATGACACTGGACAAGTGGTGGAGACAGGTCTAGCATAGGAAAAAAGTATGTGGAGAAGAAGGGAGGCATGCCATCATTCAGAATAGCTGCAGAGTAGCTCACTGTGACAAAAGAAGGTGAAAAACAATTAAGGTCATTGGCATATGTCTTTACTTAAGGGATTCTTGAATAGGTTGACTAACACATCAAGAAAGAGAAGATAGTTTTCCAACCTTCATATAATCAGTTTAGAACATTGCACATTTTATGACAACCAAGCTGGTACTCTAAAGAGTCCTTAATATTCATCATGAATACAATATGAGTATGAATCACAATTCCACTGCATGGAATTAGTTCAGTATAAAAAAAATGCTTCTTAAGCCTTTTTAAGTAACTTATCAGTGAAAGGTGTCCAGAAAAGGTAAAACGTTAAGGGTGATTTGATAGCAATGCAAACATATTCAGCACTTGATACTTTGGCACATTTGAAATTAGTTCTCATAACAAATTAAATTTTAAAACTCTTTAAAAACCCATTAAACCTGTGTTAAACCAATCTGAGTAGAAGGTATTATTTAATATGATTGAGCTCGTAGTTTAAAGTACTTCAGTACACTTACATATACATATATATATATATATATATATATACACACACTTTCATTTGTATCACTGAAAATATCTGATTATGGTACATTTGAAGTTTATAATATTAATTTCTTAAAGTACTTGTTATGTGTTGTAGTTCAATATTATGCAGAATATTAAAGAAATCAGACAGCTGTATATATTCTATGATGATTCTGAAGTACTATTTCTTATTTCAAAGTATATTGACTGGCTTTGTCCATCATTTCTTATATTATTGAGTACTCCAGTGAAAGAAGCATTTTATACCTGGTAGGATTTACAGCAAGCTAGTTCCAAATTTGAGTTGATGTGTCTCTTCACAGAGAGAAAAAATGCCTCTGTATGTAACATTCAATTATGGGACAATACTAGCATAGAGAAGTAAGTTTAACATTTATATAATATAATTTATTAGCACAAATAAGGGAAACAAAAATCAGAACAAAACATACCCTCTGGAAGTGGACTGTTATAGCTTCAGCAAAAGAAGGGTGACAAAGACTGAAACAAAAGATGGAATGTCTTTGTACTTGGAGGAAGGCAAGTGATAAAATTAATTTTGAAAAATTCTAAACTAAAAATGGGACCATCTACAGCAACAAATAACTTGAGTTATTAAAAATTTGTGACATTATTTCATTTTTATTTTGATTTCTTTTGTATTGATGATCTGAAAGTGCTGGAAAGTAAACTTTAGTTGTCTGTTCTCAACATATTGCCTCTGTCTAATTAAACAAAACTGAACGTGCTCATAAAATCATGAATTTCTTGTCTCAACTCCTACTATGTGTTACAACAATTAAGAAACACATGCAGCAGTAAACATGCTACTTAAAAGGAAAACAACAGTAGATTAAACTACTAACTTTTGATTTCATGTTCCACATCTTTTAAATGCTAGATGATGTCATAAAAAACCACATTAATCTGACACTATCTTCCTATTGCCCACTAACCTGTTTTATGAAAGGCCTCTAGAATTTGTAACAACTGACCTTTCCTGCCAACTAGGCTTTCATAATATTTTAAGTATACTCTTTTAATATATTTTTATTTGCTGACCTATACAAAAAGCATTTATTCATTGCAATAAAGGTATGTGGTCTTATTTGCATGCTTCAGCTGTGTTGCACCTTAGAAATTTAAGCCACTCTCTCTACACTTACACTTTCCTTTAAATTTTGACTCAGAAACAGAAGACATATGGAGTGTGTCTGGTGCACACACAATTTGTGTCTCATGAACTTGCTAATTAAATTATACTTTTGTTGACTTATGGTGCCTCACTCTGTTCTGACAAGGCAGATCATTTTGTGTTGTTCCTATGCCTGACTTTAAAATTACTGGATCTACTTATTATGGACTATCAGTTGTAATCAACTGAGTCCGATGTTCAATAAGCAGTTAAAAATAATTAATCCACATTAGTCTGCATGCATATTATACCCATGTGGGATATTTCAGTAAATGGACCTACTTACTCTATTTTCCAGTAAAATACTGGGTTTGTACTGCTGCGGGAATGACCTGACTTGTAATAATGCAAGTTCAAAACCGTAGCTCTGCATCAACCCGAACTGAACTTAATTGCCCGTGTTCTCACTTCATTATCACCTTTAAAGTCCAGTAGTTCACAAATAGTAATTCTTGGTTTATCGCATCAAAACAAACAAGGCAAAAACAAACACAAACACGGGAGGAGGGGAGGGAAAGGAAAAAAAAAAAAAACCCACAACTCCTCTCCTAGTAAAACAAAACCAGAACCAAAACACCTTTCAAAGTGTCTCCATTTTAGTGTGGTTTCTGTAACATTTTCCTGTTCCAGGGACCGGCTGCCTGTGGGAGGTTGTCTACCCCCATCTAGTGGGAATCGCGTTTAATGACCCGGCCCGAGGGCCCTGCCAAAATCCAGCCACAAAACTGCCGCAGCAATTGTTGCTGTCCTGCGGAAATAATTAACACAATTTACAGCATCTGCGGGGATTAAATAGCTGGGACCCACGAGTTCTGCTGATAGCCGTGATCTGAAGTGGGCTTTGGTGCTAGCGAGAGCATTTCTGTGCACTGTATATGGTGTTTCAGCTTTGTGAAACTCAAAATCCTCATGCAGGCCTTCACCCAAAAATACCTCACTTCTACTTATACCTATACGTATTTTTCACAAGCTGTGTGATTAAAGAAGAAAGATGGGGAAAAAAAAACCTATAAATAATACCCTTAAAGAAATCTTTGCACCTTTCTTTCATCATAATTCAGAATAGCAGAATCTACCTTATCTCAGTGATTACCTTTCATTTGGTCTGGTGAATGAAATGAAAAACCTGCAGTACAAATTAGCCAGGGCTTGAAAAGAGCCTTGCATAATAAAGGGAGTGCAATCTGCATTGTAGAATCACAATCAGGAAACTGTGGAGATATGGAAATCTTTGAATTCCTATACTTTATCTCCTCAAGCCAAAGGTGAGTTCAACCACTTTGAATACACAGGGTAAAATACACTTTCAAGGAACTGAGAAGTTCTTATCATCTTCGAAATAAAAATAAAGAGAGAAATGGAGGTGATATTTGCTGGTTCTACACTGCCTCGAGAACACTTGTCAAGCAAGTAAGACTCAGATTTAGTTCTCTCTTTGTTCACTGAGTGTTTTAAACTCAATTGACAAGGTCACTTGTTCTCCTTCTGGATTTCTGAATCAAGTATTCCTGGCTGCAGAGCAGCACAGCTTCAAACAGAAGAGTGACGAGGACATGGAACACCCTGGAAACTCATGATATTGATATTAATGAGTATGTCTGTCCATTAAATTAGTCACAACAATGACATGGGGTCCAATACTGGAAATTTCTTGTATATTCTATCATCAGCCTACTTTCAGCATGGGTTTTGGCCCAGATCAGCCTGTGTCATACTGGCACAATCCTAGGTGGAGCCAGGTCAGGGTTTGTACAGTTAAACAGCCTGATGGGACCCCTAAGAGAGTATCACCACAAGGTGATAATATCCCACCACTTACCCTGGGGGTCCTAGTGCATCCTATTGATTGGTTTAGAACAGAGAGAGGGGATGGAAGGTCAGATCTTCCCAGGTTAAGGAGAACTGTACCAAGAATTTTGATGCCTGCAGCGTGCTCCTGCCACTGAACTATTTTCCTGAAAGGCAGAATTTTTACCTGCTTGTATTGTAAGGGAAAGGCACGACCTGTTCACATGAACTGAAATGGAAGCTGAAAACCCTAAATCCCAGCAGCACAGAAGCTGCTACACAAGATCCCGCAGAAGGCACTTCAGATGCACCTCTGTCTTTGATGTTTTTTATTCTGAGATGCTAAAAAAAGAGTCCCAGAATTCAGCATTCTGTGCAGCTTTCTCTGCATCAGCCTCTGTCTAATTGCATTCCTTCCTGGAGGGGCAGGTACAGGGATGAGAGTAACACCTCAGTTAGAAAACTGAATTATATTCTCAGTTTGTTGCTTGACTTACAGACTTTATAACTCAATGTATCATGAGATCTAAACCTACTTGCACAGCTGACTATGGATATTTTGAGAATAATGCCAAGATATAAGTTTGAAGACTTAATGGTGACAATATGAAAGTTTTCAAAGCATTTTAAAAAATATATTTAGATGCTAATATCTGCTTGTAATATGAAGTGCCTAAAAGCTTGAAATAGCAGGTGCATATTCCCAGTTCTAATGTATCAGTCTTCATTTCTGATATAGGAAATAAATTTAAAAGATCAACAAAGATTTCAAGATTTTAACATTTTGTCATTTTTTATTTATAATTTTTCATCATTTCACCACTTCCTTAAAATTTACTAGAAAACTGTTTTATATTAAATTTTAATATTATTATATTAGCATTATTATTGTGATATTATAACACTATATTATTATTCTGATTTTAATATATGCATTTTGCTGCAACAGCAGCTGGCAGCCATCATACAACAAGATACAGATTTGCTTTATATTTTTATGGCTTTAAAAAGTTCATCCTTGACAAGTATGCCAGGATTTTGCTCAGGAAATCTGCCCATCCATTCTGACAAAGTTTCAGCTTGCACATGAAATGTGTCTTTGATATAAATATAAATAGGCTTTGTTATTTATATGTCACTATTAAAAAAAAAAAAAAAGAAAGAAAGAAACAAAAATACCAAAAATAAAATAGATCCTAAGGATTTTTCAGCTATAAAAATTCTATATGTCTATTCAGCTGTATATTCTCAGATGTATTCAGATGCATATTCTCAGGAGATAATGGGAACTGTTCATCAGTGGAAGGCCATCATAAAAGACCTAAGTAAAATTTTCACTAAATACTTTTTCCTGTGTTTGGTTTAAGGAGCAGGCATTCCCAAATGCCTAATTATACTCGAGATGCAATCTCTGACCTTTATAATTGCAAATCATGTAACACTTGAGGTTTAACATACTGATCATTAGTAGATGTCATACACAATTCTAACACATGTACTGTCTGCTCTTTCAGATTTGTTGAGACTTTGACTGTAGAGTCATTCAAAATAATTTAAATTTATTAAAGAAAATTAGGAATTTATTTTAAAATTACAAAATCTCATATATATAGTGTTGATATATTCTGACACAGTGAAAAAACATCAAGAATCCTTTTTAATGTGGTGACCATAAACATTAAATTCAAGATACAAAATATTGAGGCTTTTTTGTGTTTCCTCCCTTGACAGACTGCAGACCATTTGTTAGAGGCCATGAAATTATTCGATCAAGAAATGCTGAGTACTCTTTCTTATCAAGGGGAAAAGAAACTTTTCCAAGGAAAAGGAATCTAATTTTAGTAACAATACGGTGTCTCTAGATTGATTCAAAGATCCTGCAGTAGGTAATGAATTAGAAGTTCTCCATTCCACTTTGTTCTTTTAATGTGCATTTCATCAGTGTGCATTTCAAGAAATTGAATTATCTTGCCATTCAGTCTTTAAAAAAAGGGATCTTTGGCTTAAAAAATAATACACAATATAAAAAATTTTGACCGTGCAAATCACTTATTGACCTAACAGCCATTGTTTGAGACAATGGCAATAACTGAAAAGTAGAACTCAATATAACATATAGGATCATGAGAACAGAGATCAGGAGACTTTGCCTATGTGAGGGCTAATGCTGAATTACATTTAGTAAGGACTTGGTGCAGAGGGATTTGGTGCAGAGATACATTACTTAGAGATTATTAAATTCCACTCACTGAATGTTTTATCTTATTATAGTTTTGCTAAGAAAGAAATGGTATAATTCTTAAAATCAGTCAAAACCACTCAAGATTGAAAATTCTGTACCTGTCATATGAAAAAAAACCAAAGCCAAAACAGAAAGAAACACCCATATCAGATTTATATTCAACAGGGGAAGTAATATTGCACCAGAGAAACCTGGATATTCTCTTTGAACAGATATGAAACCACTTCAAAAGTCAATAAGTTTCAGCTGGTACTCCAGAAGACACCTGAATAAGTATGGTATATGCACTTAGACAGACAGACAGAAATTAAACATTTTTCCTGACTGGTATCTGAAGCAGATACTTCTGACCTGGCAATGGCACTACAACAACAGTCCATCTGGAGTATTTTGTCCTGAATGTGTCAAGTACTGTTGCACTTGTCCCCATCATCCCTGCCCTATTTTTTAATCTTGCTCTTTATATAACTTAGTGATTTGTAGCTCTTTTTAATGAAGTAACTCACTAGTATTTTTTTATTTGCACTATCCTCTGATATGTTCTGGAAAGTCTAATTAAGATTTTTAGGAGTGCTCTCAGATGCCGTTTTTGTGTATATCTCCTGTTAAGTTACACACTGCTTCTAATATTTCTCAATTTTCATAGTTAAGTTTAAAATTCAGGTTTTCCATAATTTTCTTCCATATATATATATATTAGTGGTACCATGGAGTGTGGGTGAAGGGGATATGTCAGTTTTAGACTACATTAAGGCTAAGATAGAATATAAGGGTATCTCACTTCCATGATGCTGCCTGGGACTTGGGACTTACGTCTCTATACACCATAAATTATCTTTATCCACTTGCATTTGACAAGTCATATGTCCAGAAATAACTTTGTAGATTAAAACAACAAAAGAGAAAAAAAAAAAAAAGAAAAATAAACCCCAAACCTAAGCTGATAGGTTATTGTACAACTAATTCATTATTCATTAAGAAGGGAAAGCATATTCTGTACTGAGTGCTGTGCACGTCCAAGTACAGCCCACTGCTTATTCCCAGTGTAAAATAAGTATGATGCATCAGCTCACTCACACAACCCTTCTCAGCTGTTTTCATGTAGTGATTTCCATCCATGAGGTGATATAACTCCCTATTTAAGTCACCTATGAATCTTCTCATGAAGGTTTATATTTGTAAAATCACGATCATTAAGTATCAGTAGAAGCAAGGGTGAACCCAGAGTTTCTTAGGATGTCTTCAGAAGATTAAGTAATTTTAAAACATGCTGCTGCAGCTAAAGATAGACCACCCACGTCCTGCATTTTCTCTCAGCCATGCTTGCCTCCCAGCCCTCTCTGCCTGGAAAAAAAATAAATTAAAAATTAAGAATTTGTCAGTGTAAGGAAAGCCACAGAAACATGGAGTCAGGATACAAATGAACTGGGAAAGAATTGGGTGGACACCTCCATGCCTGTTCCAGAGTAGGATTGCGGTGGTTCAAGAGGGTGTTGCAGGCTTTTATGTAAAGCTGTATGCAATTCAGGATAAGAAACTTTAAAGAGAGTATTTCATTATTTTAAATATACTGCTTTTCTAAAATGCCTTCTCATGAAGTTTTCTTCAGTTTTTCAGGGGCTCCAAAAGGGCTACCAGCCAGTGCCACTCCCAGGGGCAGCTGGGGGTACCAGGCACCTCACTGGGGATGGGGACAGGTAAAGGTCAGGCTGGGACATGGCTGAGAGTGCACCTGGCTTAGGGGCCTGTGGTCAGGTGGGACAGAGTTGTGGGGAGATGGAGACAGGTCCTGCTGTGGCACAGGAAGGGTGGGCAGGGACAGCAAGAGCACGCAGTGGGCTTGGATACCCTCACAATCAACTGCTTTATCTGTGGAAAATGTTCAGTGGGTGAAATTGCAGCCTGTGCATTTCAGAAGAAGAAGAAGAAGAGTATGAGCAGGTCAGAACTGAAACCTGTGGGTCTCCTCACATGTGAGCTGAATTCAGCTTTCCACCAGCACGGGCTTTGTGACGAAATGCATTCATATAACCCTTTTTGCTGGAATTAATTATGAAATTGTTAAAATATATAGACCTCAGCAATACTCTTTTTAATTTTTCTCCTTTCAGCATTAGATACGAGGGAATAAAAATTTAGACAGATCTTGCCGCTTGTGGAAGGCTTGGGAAAGGTTACTTGCTCTTGGGCTAAATCCACCAGCTTCTAGGCAGACACATCAGCCAAGTCTTGCATGACTTGTGGACAGCCCTCGTGCTGCCTGCCTCTGTGGGCAGGGCCACAGACTGGTGGCACTTGCAGCCTTTGGGCTTTGACTGGTGAACTCAGATAAGTAACCTGGTGTAGGAAAAAATGGGTGACCACACATCCTGGAGCCCACAGCCCCTCTGTGTGACCCGGACTACCCACCTCCCTCTTCCTTCTTTTCCACAACAGGAGGGAATATTTTCTCTCGATCCTGCTGTGTTTGGGGATGCTGCCTGCTCAGGGCTGAACTGTCATCACCATCTCTACAGAGTGTGCTGCATAGGTTGATTTTAAAGTAATGTATGCATTTGCTTGAGTGGAGGAAATGTTAAAAAATTGCTTATAAATATTGAAGGAGTGGGGAGAAATCTAGGGGCAGAGGTATGGTGTTGGGCAGGTTTTTTCTTTTTTACCACTATTTGGATAGGAATGGAAAAGACAAAAAGAAAAAAAAAAACACAGTGAGAAAAGATGCCCACCCAGAGGGAAGATGGAAAAGAGAAAGCAAAGAGCTAATAAAGTATTAGGCTATGAGTTTCTTCTCTGCTTTTTCTCACAGAAAGGGAGCCAGATGAGGTAATGTGAAAAGCAGCAGCACCAGCTAACCATAAAAGAAAAAGGTCTGGCTGTAGCTTGACCTGAAAATAATGATAGGTGATGTAGACAGAGTTTAAGGCACAGAAACAGCAACATCCTGGAGGTCTAATGTGAATTACCACCACGGGGGGAATGACATAGGGGAACATATACAAATAAAGAGCATCAGGATTCTGTGGCTATGACAACTGCCTTGGAGTGTGTCCAACAGCCTCCTTGGGGCTCAGTAAGTTCAAACAGTAAACCTTGCTGTGCCTGGACAGTCCAAGCAGACTCCCAGGGGTTCCTTGAATATATAAGACATAGAGAAAAAACAGAAGCAAAGGACAATTCATATAAAATCACAGTCAAAACAAAATATCAGCATCTCTTCTCTAGATATATTACTCTTATGAGACAACAGTGGGCTGGTGTCCCAGTGTATTAACATATACAAGCAGAGAGTAGAAGACACAAGTCAGATGCCTTTTCTGAACCAAAGACAAATTACAGAATCAGAGTTGGTCTAGATACCAGGATGAAGCTAAGCACTCACTTATTAAGCACTATAATGTCTATTTTTCCTTTCCTTTCCTTTGGCTTTTATATGATATATGCACTAAAAAACGTGGTGATTTCAATTAGGTGTTAGAACTGTCCAACCATTTATATATTCATCATCCCACAAGTCTTAGCCTTAACACAGGTAACATGACAGGTATTGGTATGTCTTCAGCTCTCTTTAAAGAACTCACTTCAAATAATTGAATTAATGTCTTGGGGATATTATGTAATTTCCAAATTGCTGGATGAAATATATATTCAATTAATCCATTTTTCTTTTACTTTTAGATTTCTTGCAAGAGCCCCACATCAAAGAGTTTATTTTCAGTTCTGATTAAACAATGCATTCAAATGAAATGAAGAAAAATTTTACATCTCTCTGCATAATAAACAGAGCTTTTTGCTACATTAAGGGGAAAAAAACCCATGTGACAATTGTGCTTTAACTAACAAATTGTGGATGTTTAAAAATAGCACACTGAATCAGAACAGAATGTTTGTTTTTAGAGCATCTGAAAGATACAGCAGGATGTGCTGTTTAGAATGTGTGCAGGTGTGAATAATTAAAACCCCACCATGTTTATGTGTCTTTGATTACACAATCATTCTCATAGCTACAAGTAATTCTAATCAGCTACACTGAGAGGGATTCTATAAATAGCATATAAAGCAAATTTTTGGATCCTCTTTTAGCATGTACCTTGCTGAACAATAATGAAACTTTAACAATAGTCTTCACACATTTTCAGAACCTTTTTCCTCTCATTATATTACAGCCTTCAAAATAACTATCCTTTCAGTGTTAAATAGTTTTACAATAGTAGTTTCCTTCCTCCAAACTGATTCAAAACACACACTGACATTTCAAATGTCTTAATGAAAATTTAATTACAGCAAGCCAGCAGATATCTATTATTTCAACAAGCAAAAAGGACCCATACTGAGTGAAATCCTCTGCTCTTTTCTATTCTTCTAAAAATGAAAAGGAAAACAAAATCACATAAACCTATGGAACAGTTTTGTATGTCTTTACCTTATCTAATCCAAAGAATGATGCCTCATTCACAAACCAAAGCTTTCTTATGAACAGTACACCACTGGTGACCTGCTGTTGTACTCACAGACAATCAATTTTTAGTTCTTTTTGCCTTCCCTTAGTTCACCTGGTCTTGATTCTCCTACTGCTTCTCTAGTGAAGAAGCGACACGCTGATCCATAAAACTTCCGTGTTTCCAATGTGTCTGCACTTACCAGTTTTGTGGGTGATGATTTCTGTCCACCCACCTCTCAGCTGGTTTTATTAATGCACCAGGATTTTGAGTGTCTCAATGAAATAAGGGATCCAATGTCCCAACCACTTTATAAGTTGCTTGTGCCTCAAGAAATTAAATTATCTCAACACACACAAAGGACAAAAGAGTTAGGAAATTAAAAAGGTAAAAGGAGATATGACCAAAATTACAGGTTTTTATGGATCAATAGAAATAGAATTTGGATGTCAGGATACCTATTCAGTGCCAGGTCCCATCAGTATTACAGTGTAAACTGTCTACATTCAAGTCAGTCACAAGACTGAAGTGTCAATAAAGTTTTCTGATAGAGATTTACCAGGTAGGAAACAATAAAACAGGAGAAAATAAGCAGGAAAAATAAGTTCTTTCCTCACAAAAATCAGGAGTTAATCTGGCCCTTTTTGCATCTTAAATTCTTCCTTTTAATAAATCAATAACATTGGGCTGTGGTAAACATTTAAAATAGAACAAGACATTTGCATGGGAAAAAAATCAGACATCTTTAAGGCTTGTAGATATCTTTCCCAAACAAAGAGAGGTCAGATTGTGTAAAGTTATGAGGTTAAAAATAAAGGTTTTGATTAATTCCCTCACAATCTAAAAGCCTATTATTCAAGGTATACACCAATCAAGGAAATTTAACTACAGGTCTGCAAAACTCAACCCTAGTTTAAATGTGAATACTGGGTTTTTTATTAGACACTTAGAAAATAATTTTAAAAAGGGAGGGAAATTTAAAGACTCTAAGGATGTGATGAATTTAGGTGTTATATAATCTGTTAATAAATGAATTTAACTTGCTGGTAACAAAAAAAAAATTAACTTCCCGTTAACTGTTTAACTTTCCTTGTTTGAAGCCTGGGTTGGTTTTTTTTACATATATTCTAAAAAATATAGAGCATTACCTAACAATTCTATGAAAGTTCCACTGAAAAGATAATAGCTACTCCTTAGCTGTTCCCTCAATTTTCAAATAACGAGTATAGAATAAGTTTATTAACTACGCATATGTAGACAACATAGCGTTAAATAATACAAAAAAATAGGAATTATGGCTGTCAGATCACAGGGTTTAAATAGAGCAGATTAAATTTTACCATGAATGTATACCTTAAAGAAAATTATTTTTGTCTAAATTTCTTAAAATCCATTTTCTTTGAAATTTTACTATATTATATAATTCCTTTCAACCAGAAATAGTTCAAACACCATAACTATTGTGTTGGAGAACCAACAAGGTAATTCTAATGAAAGGAAGTGCAGAAAAAAAATTAAAATTAAGGTGTGCTGGTTTCACCTGGGGAAGAGTCACTTTTTTTCACAGTGGCTAATAGGGTGCTGTGTTTTGAGTTTGTGCTGAACACAGGGTTGATAATATAGAGATGTTTTGGTTATTTCTGATCAGCGCTTACACAGAGCCAAGGCCTTTTCTGCTTCTCATGCTGCCATGCTGGGGAGGGGGCTGGGGAGGCTGGGAGGGGACACAGCCCGGACAGGTGACCCAAACTGAGCACAGGGATATTCCAGACCATAGAATCATGTTCAGTAATGAACTGGAGGGGAGGAAGGAAGAAGAAGGGCACATTTGGAGTGATGGATTTGTCTTCCCAAGTCACTGTTCCATATGGCAGGGCCCTGCTCTCCTGGGGATGGCAGAACCCCTGCCTGCCCATGGGTAGCAGTGAATTCATTCTTTGTTTTGCTTTGCTTGTGTGCATGGCTTTTTCTTTCCATATTTACCTATCTTCATCTCAACCCATGAGTTCTCTACGTTTTACCCTTGTGATTCTCTCCTTGCTCCTGCTGGTGTAGGAGTTTGCCAATGGCTGCATGGAGCTTGGCTGCTTGCAAGGAGAGTGGATTTTTAAAAATTAACTTATGGGTTTGGTGGAGTTTGTTTTGCTAGAAGAAGAACAAACTTATTTTTCTTAATGTGTTCTGATTCAAAGTTTTTTAAAATTTCTTTTTCACATGAAAAATAACTGATGATTTTCAATGTGTTTTAGTTTAACTCCCTGTTAAGCTGACCTGTCTAGATCAGGACACACTAGCTTAAGGAAAATGTTCTGATAACCTGGATAAGTTTACTCATTGTTCATTGTATGGCTGCCCAAGAAATTTGCTCCTCTGCCCCTTGAAGTCATATTCAGATGAAGAATCAGTTGAAACAGCAGCTTCACACACTAGATTCAGAATTCAAATCCTAGAATTGTCTTGAGCTATAATGGTTGCCGACATTTCCACAAATTATACTCATAAGTTTCATATGATCCTTTACTTCTGTCAGTGAGCATGTACTGATATTACCCCAACTCTTGTAGATTCCATAATCACAGTGTCTGAACATAACCCAACAGATAATTAGAAAATGTTGGAGCACTAGTAAAGAGTTGTCTAAATAAATACCTTCAGCTGCCACCCCAGAAGGATGTGGGATGTGTAAATTCCAAACAGATGTCTTGAATAACCCAGAGTATGTAAAATACCTATGTTTAGGCAATTCATTCTGTCCTCACTAGTTTGAGAACGATACACACCATATCAGATAGCAAACACCAAGAATGTATGTTTCCACCAGTTCTATTTTATCCAGTAGACTTTGGCTGGACAATTAAAATTTTAAGAATATGATGTTCCAGTATCTTTTGTTACTTGGGGAAATCACATCCCATTTTCTACATATAATTAACATTTCACCAAGAAATAAGCCTGTGGCTAAAAAGTCTTTTTCTATTATGACTATAAAAATTCCAGCATATTTGTGTGAATTTAAAAAAAAAATTATTAGGAGAAAAAAAGAGAATTTAGAGATGGACAAAGTATCCATTCAATCATTTATGACAGTGAATATTTCATTAATTTTGCAATACACAGTGACTCCACAGAAGAGACTGAAGTACATACAGTCATACACAGCTATGGTCTAGCCCTGGGATGAGTTAAAGCTTTCCTCATTTGAAAACAGGTTTACTCAGGGAGTATCAAACCAAAAGTAAGATGCTTACTAAAATAAAACTGTGCGAAAAGAGAGTTCCAGCATAAATCCTTTTTTGGGACTGTCTTTTGTCTAAGATCTCACCTGGTTTGGATGTTTATCTCCCTCTGCAGAGTAATGGAGATTATTCAATCAGTGTTTCAATATGAATTCTCACATAGCAAAAACCATTGAGTTAGACACAAGTGTATAAAGATGAAGGAAAAAGTCAACATGTTTTCTACCACCTGTCATCATTATGTTCTGTTACTTCTGATAGACTCTAAAGTAAATGCAAACACATTATATAATTTACAGTTACAGAAGTAAATTATCTACATCAGCTACTTCACTTTTCTCTACATCTGGTATCACTCATAACAGGCAAGCCATGTGTTAGTGAGACAGTGTTTAACAGCTCATCTTTAGTAGGAAAGCATTCTGCCACCACAATAAGTTTTTCCTTATTGCATAATAAACTCACATGTGTATTCTTCATACAGTCTTTCAGACTGCAGAAAGTAAATTAAGCAGAGATAGCAGCTGTTTTCATCTTAAAAAAAAAAAAAAAAAAGCCAACCAAAAATGACAGAGTACCATTAAGAGAAAAGGACAGTAAATAAAATCCAAATCTGATTTACGCTATGATTTTAATGTTGCTATTTGTAAAGATGCCATAAAGAACCATTCACAAAACAACAAAAAAGTGTGCACAGTGAAAATACTCATCCTAAGATTACCATTGCATCTCTAACATCCAAGCCAAAGTCAAATCTCTTGCTGGGACAGCTTACAGCAGGATGGAATTTAGCCCATTTCATTCATTACACTTTGAGCAAATGGTTACTATACTGGGAACCCACTACCAAGGAAAAAATGAAACATTAACATGATTCCCTCCCATGGGCATATCAGCTCAAAGATTCTGACAGCTTTGTGACAAGACCAGTTGCCATTGGTACACACGAGTGGTAGCCATGTCCTTTGCCACCCACTGGCAGATTTCCAGAGTCACTGTGGGCCTTGCTACTTCTTTGTCATGCATAACCCTGGGTGATGTACAGGTTACATCTGCATTAACAAGCAGCTACCCAAATGGAGCAGATCCACACAGAGGAGTAGCTGGTGCTAAAGATCCAGTGTGTGCAACACATTACAGGAAATTTTACTTTGGACGAGCTGATTTGTGCACTGAGCAGTCATCTGGGCATGAAGTGTATTACATGGCTCCCAAAGTGAATTATCTATCTTAGTTTCAGCAGCACAAAGTCTAAATTATGTGCCCAAGATCTTCTTGTGTCAAAAATGAAAGCAAATGTATGTTCTTGATCCAAACTGAAGTGCTATTCCAAAGCTACTCTGTCTCCCAGCAGAGGCGTCTTTCCTATTTACATGCAGGGAAAGTTGCACCTCTATAGCTCCCCTTTTCTGCCCTGTTAATGCTAAGGAAGGTCCTAAGGCAGATAATTTTTCAGCAACCAGCTCCATGAGTGCTTCTCATAGAAACAGGCAATTTTTATAGGAAGGGATAGTTCTGGACTATTGAATCCTGTCCTGTAAAGGCTATTACATCAC
>QUSF01000002.1:34122475-34251758 GCA_003676055.1 Chloebia gouldiae
AATGTGAAAAGTTCTTTCTCTTCCATAGTAAATTCTAACTGCTGATATTTTCAGAGTAACACTTAAATTGTTATTAATTAGTTCCTAAGAGTCTTCTGAAATTCTTACAATTAAATTTCATTCATAAGCATTAGTTAAATTTTCCATTTCTTTTGATACTCTGTTAAGCTTTCATGGTAGTGGTATCTCTGAATTTTAGAATATTAGCAAGTTGGACAAAAAATTGCTTCACTGATGTTAATATTTACCCTATTTTGATCCGTAAAGACTTCTGATGGTAATATAATATTCCTAATATCACTGTCTATTTAATTTTTTTCATTTTAGCAAGTTCTTTTTTATGCATTTTTCTGGTTTAATTAAAGATTTTATTGTTCTCTGCTATGGAAAAGATATTTTACTAAAGGTCCAGAAGCATGGAATCTCCTCTGTTTCTTTGATTTAGAAAATAAGTTTATTAAAGAAAATTACCAGGTTAATTTGCCAGTCACTAACTCTACCAAGTGATGTTGCACCTTATTTCATCTGACTGAGCCAATTCATTAGCAAAATGCCCACAGTAGAAAAAATAATCACTACTTACATAGTACTGTGAATTTTTTAAAAGCATTACAGATATTTTTACAAAGAAGAAGGAGAAGTTTTAGACATGGTGGACTTGAAAATAAGAGAAAAATTACCTAAAGGTAGTGTCAACACTGAGAATGAAACAATTATTTTGGAGACCCAGATTCACATTCAATCATTCATTCCACAGAATATACCATGCAAAAATTTATTAACATATTTGCACTTCATGAACTTTATGGTAACTTATAGAGTTGTGAGAGATCAGCATAAATTATATAAGTGACTGGATATACTTGTGGTAGAAGAGGCTGAACCTATATACCTTTATGCTGCCAGGATGAAGTGGGAAATAAACCCAAAATCATTAGAATTCCTTGGACTTCATGAATACTTGCTAGTTGGTTTAAAAACAGTATCTGTCAAAGCTTTTTCCTTTTTTTCCCCATTTTGCTAGCAGAGCTTCTAACAGAGCCAGTACCATGAAATTCTAACATTATACTATTCCTTTTTCTCTGAAATTGTCTCTGAACAGGTATGAATATTTATATAACAGCAAGAACTGAATGTTTTTGTGTTGAAGAGTGGACTTAAAAAGGTTTATTCCTCTTAAGATTCTCTTTTAAAAAATCATGAAGAAGAACCAGTAATTTTCTAATATTCTATTCAGCCATTCCAGCATGGTTTCTTTCTGTGCATATTAACTGGGACTGTGAGTATGTAAGGTTTTAAGAATTCACCTTCTACATTTCAGTCCAGCAAAATATTTTACGACATGTTACAAGTAATCGTTATTATTTTATAGTATAAAGCCACAAATTTGGGAAAGATGATTTCACACATGCACTTTCATCTTTGACTCTCTTTGAGATGCATTTTTTTTCCTTTTATTTTCCCTTTTTTTCCTAGTAACTAGTACTCTGAAAGTTTGTTCAGCTGTTTTACTGACTTCAGTCAAAGGTGTATTTTGCTGCACAGCTCCAAGAAAAGTTTAACTCCATCTTCACTACACTCTGCCATTAAAGTGTTAAAGATGAGCACTAGGATGTCTCTTTTTCAGATTTAGCAAGATCAGGTGCTACAGTCCCACCTTATAAATCTCATATATATGCATACAAAAATCAGTGAAATGGCAAAAACCTCTTTCTCCAGTGTACATTTATTATATATATTCTGATACTATTAAATTAGTCAATAAATAAGTTCATAAATAACAGTTATATATCAGGATGCTCAATTGAAATGACAGAATTTTCTGAGAAATATAAGGAAAGTATAGATTGTGTGGAAAAATTATAATCTAGTTGAATTTAAAGGTGGCAATAAATCTTCCTTTGTTGTTCCTTTGTGATAATGAAGTAGTCTATTGGCTGCATCTGCAATTTTTCTTTTTAATTGCAGTATGACATAGGATCCCTACTTAACAATGAGCAATGAATTTGAAACAAGTCTAATAATCACTACCATCAAACCAAGTGTGGCCAGCTGAGGCACTAACTTCATTCTCATCCCACACCATGTTAAATTCAGATGGAAAAAGGGAGGTGATGTCATTTTTTAAAACCTTGGTTTGAAGTTTTCCAGAAAAAAAAATCTAACAAACCTTTTACACATCACCAGAGTGATAATGAAATGTGTTAAAACTAATGTTCATTTCTCTTTTGATCTTTGAAGCAGAAGACGTGACCAACAGAACGAATAGTTATAACACTTAGTGACTCGATGAAAAATGGAAAATACATACAATTTAAACTGTGCTGGATGGAACGCTCTATTTACGGTCTAGCAAGAGCATTTTCTTTTAATGTAAAAATCACAGTCCTTTACACAATTGCTGTGAAAAATTAGAGCTGGCAAGTGTTTTAAATTTATGTCAGATTTATCATCATTTTTTTTTTAAATGAGGAAAAGTCTGACAAATAGTCATCAGCAGACAGTAGTGGACCCAAACCTAAAAATATCTGTATCAAGCAACTTTAGATGAATTCACTGCTCAAAAACATCTATAACAGAATATGCTTCAGACTCATTTGGAGTCACTCAGATCACATCATGGAACACAATACCATGAGAGGAATCTAGCATCAGGATTTGTTCAAGCAAATATACCTTTTTGCTGGAGGGGGAGCAGGAATGGGTAGGGAAATAGAACAGGGAAGTAGAAAATTATTAGTGCAAAAATTATTTCTCTTCCTTAAAGCCATAAATAAGGACAAGTACTTAAACTGATGCTTAGCAAAATTGTTAAAATATTTCACTATCCTCATCTCATCTGTGTGGCTAAGTTTAACATCTTAACATGATTAGTAACAAGGAATTACCATCAGTACCTCATTTTCTTTAAGAAAGTAGTCAGCTGCTTCTTAAACTGCCTCTAAGATGCAAATGATGCTGTTGGACAAAAATTTTTGATCCAACTTGCTCAGTGTCTGATATTTCTCAACACTTTCATAAAGCACGAGTCTCTTGCAAACCTACCACCATTGCAGCCTATGAATACCAGCTCCATTATTTTTTACAAATAAAAGTGATATTACATTGTTTCAGCAAGTTAGGGAGTATTCATACAAGTGATGCAATGAAGGCCAGAACTTCTCAGGAACGCATAGGCAGTTAAACAAAGTAACCTTTTCTGCTGCCATAGACTGATCCAGAGGAAGATACCTCTTTTCAGATTGATTATATGACCTTTATTTGCCCTTTCCCATGGAGTTATTTATGTGCTAAAACTAATTTCACTAGTGGTTTCAACTAATCTGTTAGATTTCTAATTGGAGAAACAAAATAAGAGCAAGCAGACTAAGATCATGCATCAGTTGGAAGACAGAAAACTCAGTAAGGTAATTCTAATAGCTGCACATCCCAAATCTTGTTTTGGAGGAAGATCTATGATACAGATCTGTTAAGGTTTGTTGTTAACAAAGCTAACCTTCAGCTGTTCTCTGAACTTTATTTCTTTAACCTTTCAGAGGTGCATGTAGAAACTCACAAGTACTTACAAAGGTGGCAGATCAAGAAATTAATCTGTTGCAATCTTGCCCCAGATCAGAGGTATTATGCAGATGTGCCCCAATTTCTGACCAAGCTCACGAGATAGCTTGTGCTACTTTTACAAAGGTTTCCATTTGGTCAAAAGTCAGTTCATACTGTGAAGATAGACAGTTCTCTTTTTGTTCAGACTTTCCATTTCCCAGCATTTTCAGGGGGAGATAAAGAAATGTATAGGACATCTGTTTTAGGAAACTCTAAGTAATTTGGCCTAGTTCTGATGATATTCTTTGCCCCACCACATGCAAAACTGGAAATCAGTGGGTCTAAGACCTCTTCTGGCTTTAAAAATCTATTTTTAGAATGTTTATGCTTATGGAGGAGAACTATTTAAATATGATACAAAACTTTGCCTATGTTTACCATAAATGTTCTGTATTTTGCATTCAGGCAGCAAGATCTTTGTAGTCAGCTTTTAATAGCTGTTTTGACAGATACTTTTATGAGATTTCTAAATGTATTAAAGTGAAAAAGGGATGGCTTCCTAGAAAAATTGTATTTAACAAGGCACTTCTTCCTTCTTCTCTCCTTATAATGGTGTATTGTAAACAAACAAATGTTATACATTTATTCTGGGGACTAAGTAAGCATGGTAGTCTCAAAAATGAAAAATGTTCCTTTGGAGAGATCATATGGTATTAAATTATAATTTCTAGAGAAAATAGCTGAATCCTTGGGGCCCGTTATGCTTTGAATTTGGGAATTTTTTCCTATATAAGTCCTATGTAAGTGTGCATATGAAAATTGCCTATTTAAAAAAAAAATATTTCTTGTTAGATGTTCATTTTTTATTCAGTTTAAGAAACATTCCTTACATTTCCAGACAGATTTTAGGAAAAAAAAAAAAAGTTTTTAAAAAGAAGAACAAGAAAGAAAAAAGTAAAAAAATAACACAGAAAAAGACAAGAAGTCTGATGAAGATCTGCTTTTAATTATATACAGAAGACAGTGTACATTTAACTTGGAGAGCATGTGTACAATAATTTGCTTTTCACACTGGTGCTACCAGATACTGAGATTAAAGGGCTGCAAAGATTCAAGGCTACTGACTACAACTAAAACTAAAAATATACTAAAACACAAATTAATAATACTGAGTGATATGGTGAGTGTCCAATGGTAGCACAGAAAGAAGAGCAATCTACTTTAGTACCTGAAAACATAGAAGCTCCTGAAAGTTTTTTACTTCTAATTATTTGCATCAAAATTCAAAAAAAAATTCTTTAATCAGAAGAAGTAGTTTGTTCCTAAATATTGTGTATTGTATAATTTTCCTCCCAGTTCCTTCTAAGACAATGGAGAGAGGCAGCAATTTCCTCTGCTGATTTTTTCCTCTGTTTTAAACACCTGTTTTAGAATAGGATGAAATGGCCTCCAGAGGTGCCTCTCGCCTTAATGACCTAGTTATAGTGGAGAAACAGTGTCCCCAGCTTACACACAGGAGTCGAGCAGCAGAGAAACCAAGGTCACATATAAAATAGGGGTCTGAGCAGCATTCAATATGGTATTTCTGAGTGCCACTGAAATGCTCCATATCTACTAGAAATGATCCACTACATCAGCAAAATACAAAATTCATTCCTCTATTCATTTTTCTCTCTTTCTTTTGCACAGTTACCCTATTTCTACAAAATACCTTTCTTCATATGTAAAAAAAAGATCACTTACATTGTTGCCTGCCTTAAAATTCCTGTCTAAGAATCTTTTTTTCCTAAATGGAGGCAATGCTTTAAAAAAAAGTGAAAAGTACAGTATAAGAGCCTGAGGAAATGAACTGTCTAATGACATACGGATAAAAATAAGAGAGAAAAAGAAATAAATGAATAATTAAATAACAAAAGCCACATCCAAAAGTGTCTTGAGTGAGAAATACATATTCAAAGACATAGAAATATGTATTTTAAATTTTTATCCAGACAGATTGAATATACAATAGGCACACACACAAGAATTTTCTTCTCTAGTAGAAAGTTTAGCTTATCTGTCAGATTTTAAATCCATCTGTCACTGAAAAAATAACCAAAAAACTTTAGCCAAAATGATTCAGATATTTTTAAGAACACATGAAATAAAAATACTCTTGAGGATTTTTCTTGAGAATGTTTAGCATTTCTTATTTCAGGGTGACAAGATATGCATTTCTGACTGATGGAGATGATCTTTGTGTCTGAGATGTGTCTTTACTGGTGCTAAGAGTCTATCTGTGTGAAATCAGACTGCTCTGGGTGTGGGTAAAAGAAAAAGAAATCTAACAGAAGTTTCATAGGTATTCTGTTCTACAAAGAATAAAGGAAGGGAAACTTCTCGACATTTCCACACAGCAATATTTGTTTTCTCATATCCACATAATATCTATTATATTCTCTAATATCTTTTCTTTCTATGTGTGCTTGTGAGCACTGTGTGTGTGTCTGTGTATGTGATTCTAGTGCATATCTGACACTGGTATCTATTTAGTTTTTGCAAAAAAAAATTAAGATTTCTTTTTATTATGCGTACAGAAACAGGCACTTGAATTGTTATTGATGTAAAACTAAAATATATCCTGGAGCATTTGTATTTTCCCAAAAGGTATGTCTTATGCTTTATTGAAGTAGCCACAAACCAATTTTGTTATTCAGAGTGTACTCCTAATTTTGGCTTTTTACTGTAAATATTGACAGGAGTGAATTTTTCCCTCATGCACACATTTATTAACAGGAAGTGAAAACCCTGCCGAAGTTCTTGGTACACTGTTTGAAGCAATTAACATTCTGTCTTGTGAGTTTAAAAAAATGTGTTTGAAGAATGCAAAAACTGCACAGAAGAAAACCCAGCATATTGCATGCACATCTATTTCAAATCAAATGGTCTGTGAAAGCATTTTAGAGTTGTCTGTTTCATACTAAGGCATTGTGATATTTCAGAATAAATACAACTCTTGATGTGGCATTTTATTCTTCCTTGGCCAAAAATTAGCAAAACTCACAAGCCAGTCCAAACCAGATTCACATGTAAGCGAAGAAAAGGAAAGGAACAAAAGGATTACTTAAATGTAGAATATCCTCTAAATATACTCTTTCATTAATTTCATCAGAGATCAAATAATAGAGAAGATCAGAAAAGATCTTGTATTCAGTACTAAGACTGGCCTGTTTTTTATAGAAACTGTGCCTATCATTTTCATTAAACATAATGAGAAGAGATTAGCAGGTGGAGAAAAACGTACAGATAACTTCCTTCCCCATCCCATCTCCCCAAAACTGACTAAGGAAAGGATAGGAAAATAACTGCTGGTAAATCCTGACATCCCATGCTTCTCTTCTGAAAGGACTAGGAGACACACATCCAAAGTGCTGTTACCATGTTCAGAACATTGTGTGTCCTGACAGTTCACCAGGCTCACTGATCCCTACTCACTGCAGCATCTGGAAGGGTTTTGTTGTACAGTATTATCATTTCCACTGAGATTTTTTCAGATTAAAACTACACCCACCCCTTTGGGTTGATGCACAAAAAGGGTTCAAATAAGAATGAACAGTGGATTAATAGAGATTTGGAGATAAAAATAAAATATATTTCTTTATTCTGATCAATAAACCCTGAATAAATTTAGTTGTTGTTTTGTAGCAATGTTTTTTATTTACTATAACACTGAGTTTCCAGTAATGTTCTTCTTTTAAGCACACTCTTCAGGAATTTTTTTGGGGTTTTTTTTCTGCTATTATATGTATCTATGTATCTGTTATTGTCCCTTTAGATTACAATAAAAGCTGGTTTATTTACAGCACTGGTCTATTTAAGACATCTCAGTGAGTCTGTTCAATCTAGACAAGATATTTGGCTCTTATTAGCCAGCATATGTTGTGAATATGTCTGGTTTTAAACCATTTTATTTCAAAATAGCCACATGACAAAGGGTCTATAGGAAGATGAAGATATGTGCTGAATTTCTACCATCCTAATAAAAGATCATTTTGCTGAAGTGCAGAATGATTGAGTTGTCATTTTTTTTTTGTTTGATTGCAAAGACAAACAATGAAGGCTTTTATATGCAACATCTCTAAATATGTAAGGCTACAAACCTCCTGTTTATAAATTATGTTACTGCCTTATAATAAAAAAAAACAAAACATGAAAATGAGGAGGAGAGATGTCATTAAAAGATAATTGTTTTATCTGCAGCTTAATCCCTTGAATATCAGGCAGCAATTTCCCTTCAGGAGATGAAATACTTTGAAATATTTCAATTCTGCTAATTTGAGCAGAATATCAGGACATTAATCAAACAACTGTAGTGCTGCTTTGCTGGGTAGGCATGACAAATCTTTAAGGAACTGAGCCGGCAACCTGAATTTCTAAATCATCTAGAAATACAAATAATCCAGTGGATAGTTAAAAGTCTACACAAACTGAGGTGTGTGGGCCATTATATTTGCATGTGTATTTAATTCCAAGCTTAACTTGTGAAGGATTAAAGAAGTTTTGTTCGTAATTACTAAACTGAAAAAAAATGCTTGAAGCCTTGACTAGCTATATTCTCTATATTGTAATTCACCTGTCAAAACAGAACTGACCTCAGGAAGTATAAAATAATTCACAAAAAGATCATGTTTGAATGTGATTTCCTATTGCAGGTAATCAAAAGAGAATATAGCAGAATTTTGTTGGAAACTGATGGTAGAGCAGATATGGAACAGGATGACTGGGATGGGATGATGTGAGTAGTCCTAATGAAATATCACTAAAGTGACTAACCACTTAGAATGGAAAACAGACTCATGGGATCTAGGGTTTCACTCTTGGTAAAGCTTGATTTTCTGGCTCAGTAGCTGCCAGCCACATGGGTGGCATTACATCTACCTGATACAGTGACTTGAAACACACTGCTTCACTCTGTTCTTCCTCCCTATTCCTTTTGAATTGTCAGGGTTATAAAGGCAGCTGTTCCGTGCTGCGTTAATTCACACTGTGTGCTTTTCTTAAAATACAACCTTACATTTACATTCCCAGATTAACATTTGTGGATTTGAGAAGACAGTAATATTCTTTAAAGTACTCTATTTCTTGACATATTGTTGTATACTCAGCTTCAGACTAATTACATATTTTGGCATATAAGTGAGCTGGGAGCAAATGAAAAAGCTCAGTATAAATATCTATCTGCCTCATAAGACCCCACGCTGACCCAGAGATCAGGGCTCTGATATAACGAGGCAGGAAACAAGCATATTAGGAAGAATATCACAGCTGCTAAATTCATCAAGATCTTCTTGGAGAGGACTGGGGGGGATTTTACTTAGATTGTCACAGAAAGTCTGAGTTTGGAAGGGACCTCTGGACGTCATCTAGTCCATCTCCCCTGCACAGACCAGGGTTATCTAGGGCAGGTTGCTCAGCAATGTGTCTGACTGGGTTTTGAGTGCTTCCAAGGATGGAGACTCTACAATTTCTCAGGACTACCTATTAATTATCATTCTCAGTCTGTAGTATTATCATGTTTTTCAATCAGTGTAAGTTTGATGAGGTCAAGAAACCAGAATTACACCTCTGTAAACAATAGAAGTAAATTGGGTGAATTTAAACTTAAGTCATGTTTGAACTTAAGACTTGGAAAAGGTTTGGAAAATTCACTCTTTTTTTTTATAATTTTTTTCAATCTTTCTTACCCATTTCACAGTTTACAGCAGAACCAGGAAAAGAATTATAAGCTCTATCATCTGCCACACTCCTAGCCAAGCAAGAGAGTACCAAAAGCAAATAATATCCTCAACATTACTGAGAGTCTAGTCAATTCATTTGAGAATTCTAGTTTGGTTTGCTAAACTGGACAGCTCAGATATGGTTCATATTTGCATATTTGAGCTAGAAGATTTAATTTTTACAAGTGGTTTTCACCATTTGTCTGTGTTAGTTACTGATTTTTGGTTTTGTATTTAACCTTTGAACACAGGTTTTCTTCTTTATTAGCAATTTTAATAATATTCAGAACAAATTGTCAGCAATGTCTTTTGAAATTGATCATATTATCTAGTTATACAAATCTGATTTCTTTAATAGGAAGGAATGGTCAGGATCAGCTGTAGATGATAGTGAAGAAAAAAATCAAGGATTGCACTTTTTTATGAAAAGCAGTGCCTGCAGCTGAATAGTTACAATAGATACTATTCTACATGTTCAAATCAAAGAATTCTCTCAAAGAAAAACAAATGAGCAAGAAATGTTCTTGGAATTTACAGAATTACACTTATTTCAGTGAACTTTTGATCTGTTTGCCACTTCTTAAGAAGAGCTTATAAGCTCCATACTAGAGCTTCCAAACTAAACCTTCCAAGCCTCCCATCTGTAGCTCTCAGAACCAGGCCAGCATGAATCACAAGGAACCAATTACTGCAAAGTGTTGCCATGCCAGCAGTGGCATTCACTTTTCTTTAATATTTTCACTAACCTTATTTCCCCTGTGGGCAAAATAGCTGCTGCTGTTTGTTCAGACTTGGCGGCCGTGGTAGGACTGGCTGTCAGACAGCCTGAGCTCCTCTTGCTAATTTCAAGCTCTGTTGAGCAGTACTGTGGTGGCAAGACTATTGCTCAGGGTTTAGGAACAGCCCTTGCAAGACGTGGGAAAAAAAAAAAAATTAAGGGAATATATAGACTTTGCTTATCAGGGAAAAAATGTTGGAGATTTTTATGGAAGAATTCAGTGTTACTCACATCTTTAAGCAGAAGTCACTAGAAGACACTGAACAATATCAGCTGACCATATATGCTGACCTATGGTATGGGTTCAATTATGATGATTTGCAATGTTAAGAAAATCTGAATGAGAATAATTTAGCCCACTGAAACTATTAACTCTATAATAGCAAAGTAGAACATATCTGAGGAGCATTGGTACAGAAATGTAAATTTAGAAATAAAGAAGCTGGCATAGTGATGTAGAATATATCTGCCACAGACCACTGACCATGATCAAAACCACATTACTGCCTTTTTATTCCTTTTATTTTTCATTTTTATAAGTGACATAAATTAAATGCGACATTATTGTCCACAGAGGAAGTACACAGGCATCCTAAGTAGGCCCACTTCCAGGCTATTAGCAAATACTGCCATTGAGGAAAACCATTTCCTAGAAGGAGGATATTGGATTCTGTAAGGGGAAATGCCAGGCTATGACCCTGGAGAGAAATAAGCCCATGCACCAGTAAATGCTTAGGAGCTGAGCAGCTGAACAGCATCCTTAAAGAAAGGGGGGAATCTGGTTGGTCAGCCAGTTGAACATGAGCCACTGATGTGCCCCCACAGCAAAGCAGGACACAAGAATCTCTAGCTCCACTTGGTGATCAGAGACATTGGAGTCTTGATCCTTGGAAATATTAAAAACCTCCTGGACATGGTACTAGGAAACTAGGTACTAGTCCGCTCATGATGGACTCTGCTGGGAGCCATGGGATGGACTCCTGATCTCCAGAGGCCCCTTTCCACCTCAAATATTCTAGGATGCTGTGATTCTATGAAAAGCTGAAAATATTTAGCAAACAAGATCTGACTAGACAGAAGGAATATCCTGAACTTCCAGAGAAGTCTGGTGAAGTGATGAATTGAACAATAATAGGACACAGATCATGTAGATAGACAGATATGTCTGTGATGACAACAGTGAGAGTATGCTGACAATACAGCAAAGAACACCATAGTCTAGACAGTGGAAATAATGCTCATATATGGCTTGTATGGCTAGCATTTGTAGCATGACATGGGACAGGAAAATAGAGATTCTGGAGCCAAATTTAAATGAACAGTTGAGAAGACCAAGATTGATCAAAGTCATGCAGTCTGGACGGGTTGAGTTTTTTTTCATCTGTAGACAGCCGTGTGAGGAAAATGTAATCAAACTCAATAGAAACTGGAAAAATCTCATCAAGCAGGTGGATGTCTGTTTTATGAAACTGTCTGTTATTTCAGATGAGCTACATCTAAGTGAAAACAGAATCATGATGCTGAAACTTAAAAGTTTATGGTGAATTTTTACACTGAGCACTATGAGAAAGCTCAGAGCTACAGGAGAGCTCAGAGACCTCACTTAAATATTTTTTTTTTCAGTAAAGTGGAATAAGGATCTTATAAAACAAAAAGGAATTTAAAAGTCAAGTTTATTTTCTTAAAAAAAAAATCTTTTTTTCAGGATGTCATATGTGAGGAGACAACCATCCCAAAAGGAAATTAACAATTCACCTGTCTAAATGTTTGCAGTGAAAAGCATAAAATGGGCAAATTTGTTTGCCTGATTTTTAATGAGGACAATAACTTATGAAGACTTATGAAATTGCTGAAAGAAAGCCAATCTTGCAAACCTGTCATGTCAGGCTGCAAATTACTTAAGCAAATCAGACAAAGATTTTTCTAGAGCAAAAAGGGTAATAAGCCATGATTTAAAAAGTAGTAATAATTAAAAATAATACTTAAATAGAATGACAATGATGCTTAAAACTCACATATTAATTTTCAGCCTTCAGTCATTAAATGTGAATAAGAGAGGCCTAAAAAGCTGCAAGAGCAATAAACACTGTAATGATGGGAAGTTTTAGTTATTTCCAGGAAGATTTAGATAGGTATCTGAACATGTGGTATCAGATCAAACTTTAGATGATAGAACTTTATTAGACTTCAGCTTCTTGAAACAGCTACTCAGAAGGACTACCCTTGATGGTAACCAGAAATTCTTGTGAGATGTAAGTTGGACTTATTCTGGAAAGCATCTCTGAAAGAGTCTTTCTGAAGGTGATGCAATCTGGTTTGAAACTATAGCAGGAGTGAAACATACACACAAAGTAAACCACTGCAGAGATGCTCGCTTTCAAAAAGAGAAATTATGCAAAACCAGACACTTATAGTAGTGTAAAAGAATCAGCCAAAGAACACATCTTAAGATAGTATAGAGTTTTCTTCAAGACATCATATTGAAGGAGAAAAGTAAATATAAAATCAACCTGGCTAGAGAAAAGAAACAGTAGATAGTTAAGCAATAGTTAAACAGTAAAAATAAAATGGATAACAGCAGTAAAGAGTTATCTTTCAGAAAATTAGTATGGTTTCCAGATAAGGTGAATGGAAAAGAAATAAGCTCTATCTAGTTAATTTTGAGACTTTAATAAGCCAAAAAATTACTTCAAAGAACAATTTGCCAGAGGCATGAAGATATTAATTAGATGTTTTCAAATATGTTATGACTTGACACAAAGTCTGGAGGTTCAATAGACACTTAATATAGCAAAGGAAGGGTAGTTAATACAGGAAATTAACTAGACCATGGTAGAAAATCTTACGTGATTTACATCACTCTCCACCACTGAAAATTTAGGAAGAGTCCCTAATGTGAGAACTCTTTCTTATAGAAATATCTTGGAGCAACTGTCTCAAACTACATTGTCAGCTGAATGTAAGAACAAACAAATAACAAAATAGTAACTTCTTGCTGAAGTTAGGTACTATTTAATTTTAAGTATTGAAGGAACTTAGAATTAAAATTTCTTTAAGTAGTAACTGTGTTATATAAAATAACAAATTAGCTGGAGAATCAGAGGAATGAATAGCTAAAATTACAGCAAATTTGGAGAAGTGCTTCAAGGCCAGTCAAACTATTACAGACTAAATGTCAGAAATAGGTTAATTTTCTAAAATTCTAACAAAAATAGAATAATTTAATACTCAGTTAAATAAACTAAGATAAAGGATCAATATAGAGGGAAACTATTTTTCAAGAACCTATTTGAATTCTCTGAATTAGTCTGCAGAAGTGAAGGGTAATGATCCATTTCTTAAACACATTAGACTTCCAAAAGTCTTTGATAAGAAAGTATTGAGAGAAAAAAAGTTTTCTGATTATGCATAGTTATGCAGCATGGTAAAAATGAGATGTGATTGCCAAGAAATGCAGGGAGATCTCACAAGAAAATAACTATTATCATGTAAAAGTCCATAAGTAAAGCAATATTAGATATTGATGCATAATCATGTGTTCTAAGTCAGCTATTTTAGAATCGTACGATCATTTATGTTTGAAAAGACCTTTAAGATCATGGAGTCCAACTGTTAACCCAGCACTGCCAAGCCCACCATTTTACTATGTCCCCAAGTGCCACATCTATACATCTTTTAAATATTTCCAGGGATAGTAACTTAACCACTTCCCTGGGCAACCTGTTCTAAAGCTTGACAAGCCTCTTAGTAACTAAAACTTTCCTTAATAATCAATCAAAATCCCGTCTGGTACAATTTAAGGCTGTCCCCACACTTGTCCTATCACTGGTTTATTGGGACAAGAGACTATCTGGCTGCAAGATCTTTTCAGGAAGTTGTAGAGAGCAATAATTTCTCCCTGAGGCTCCTTTTCTCCAAGCTAAACTACAGCAGCTTCCTCAACCACTCCTTATAAAACTTGTGCTCTAGATTGTTGTTGACCTTTTTTCAGGCATACTCTGTTCAACCAGACTGGTCTTCCCCACTGGTTCATATTTTGGCATGCTGTGGACAGCCTGATCCTAGCCTTTAAAATTTCTTTCTCAAAGAATGCTCAGCATTTTGGGAATCCTTTGCCCTTCTGGACTGCCTCCCAAGGGATTTTCTCAACCACTCTCCCCACTCACTGGCCAAAATCTGCAGTCTGAAAGTTCCCCTTTTTAGTTCTTCAAGAATTGAGGACTACATCATGTCATGATCACTAAGCCTCAGACAGCCTCTAACCATCACATCACCCATAAGTCCTCCTCTCTTTGCAAAAACCACGTGGTTATTATCACTCTGAGAGGAGAGCTTGGAGTCACTGTGGATAGATTTATAAAAATATCAAGCTCAGTGCTCAGTGACTTACTTCACAGGAGATGTATTACATTTTGAAAATTATTGGAAAAGGATAAAGCAACAAAATAGAAAATATAATTGTGCGTCTGTGGAAACCTCTAGAGAGGTTTGAAGGCTGTATGGAAATCTCGAAAGAGAGAGTGCCTTTTTAAAGGAGGCCTAGAGAAAGGGGAGACATAGATCAAGAGTGGGTTAGGCTTCAGCAAAAGGTAGGTTTCTAGTGCCCAAAGAATATTGCATATAAGCAAATGTAGCTTTAAAAAAAAAGTATATATATATAAAATTACCTCTATAAGCTCAGGATCTCAGATTTTTCTACAAGAAAGAGACAAACCCAAGCAAACAAATAGAACTTCTTTGATCCAGAACCAAGGCTGACCTTTGACCAAAGTTAAGAATAAAAAATTTCCAACATGTCTAGCCAGGAAACGCATGACTTGCTTTGAGGAAGATGCAGGATGTCTGTGACTAGAGTTTATGCATTATTAGTCTACAATCCAATTAATATGCTATTATTAATTTGCAAAGAGTGGAAATGTAGAAAGATAATGTCTTTTAAAAAGTCATAAAAAGGTGAAATTCTTATTAACTCTTCTGGAGAAAACCAGAATATTTAGAGTAGTTTACAGAAACAATCAAGAAACAATTGAAACCATATGCAGATATCAATTTGAAGAAAGAGCAAACAATTTGAAAATCAATCAGTACAATTTCTTCATCAGCCACAAGTCTGATGATACATTTGGCAGAGAAGGACAGACTCAATGATTGCTTAAAGATCCCTGACTACTCTGTTGCCTGAAATTCAGCAGAACATTTTCCATCTGCTGGAACATTTTTTATATTTGTCATGATCAAATGTGAAAAGTGTTCAGCAAGCACTATAAAATCATTAGATGATTTTGGTAGAAGGGCTGAAATTAAATTGTTGACATTCAATCTTCTTTGAGTAAAACACCTACATGAAGCCCTATATGAAAAATATATATATAGCCAGAAATGTGTGATTCCTCTTGCTTTAAAGTATTTCTCCTTTAATTAACAGTTTCTTACCTGTTTGAAATCAAGTTCAGGGAATAAAAAGACCCTCTTTAGAACTGCCAACACCCAAAATAAGAATCTTCTTAGATCACATACATGTGAGTTTCCCATATTAAGAACAGAATGCTTGAATGGTATTTGCCTGCCCCTGTTTAGACTTTTAAAACTAAGCCAGACAAATTTCAGGTAATTCACAACATTTTAGTTCCCATTAAAGGAGAGAAATGGACACCTCCATCGAGCAATTCAGCTTCTCACTTTCCCTTATTTTAAAATCCAGTTTTGGAATGTAATGAGCACATGTCTGGAGGTGTATGTTTCTCTTCACTGTGCATGACCCTTAAGTTATTAGACCTATGTGGATAAATCTTAGATGTCTTAATTTATGGAGAAGACTCCCATCTATATTACTTTTTCTTTTCCCTTAGGAATTTTTTTTTTTGCCATTGTGCCTCATTCATATAAAGCAAATTATTTTCTATAAACTTTTAAAGATAAAATGCATTTCTCATAAAATTCAGCCAAGAAAGTTTTAGTTTAATGTCAGATTTCTCCAAAAATTTATGTCCAGGTGGAAATATGAGTTTATTATTGGAAGAAATTTTGTAACCTTAACTTATAGAGTTTGACTATAATACACGTATAAGAAAAAATTATGTTTTGTTACCAAGACAACAAAAGTAAAAAGCAAGGAAACTAATGGAAGCAATTTACAGCTCTGTGGGACAGCCAGAGACACAACACTGCAATTTTTTTAGAAAAGAAAACAACAAGATCCATGGAACTTTTTTATTTTATTGCAATAATAGACACACCACATGACAATAAAGAAAATCACACTTCCAATAACCCAAAGTAAGGCTTATTTAAAGAGCCATCAGATGAGTACTTGGAAACATATATATTTCAATCTAAGATTTCCATCTCATTCACTCCTACCTTCTCCATCCCAATACTAGGGGGAAAAAAATGTTTTCTTTTTGTTAATATTTTTATATTGCAGTGGAATCCATGTTCCTTTATTTTTTTCTTATTCCAAAGAGTTTAATATTGTTTTCAGAAACATTTAAAATAATAACAGCATAGTGTGATCCAACATTTTTATTGCACAGCTATGGTGAAGTGTACTATATAACCTATGGACCTAGGGCACACACACAGAGAATCCCCAGCCAAACAAAAAACAAACTGAAATCCCCTTCTGTCTCTAAGAAAATATTAAACACTTTTATGAAAAACCTATGGCCAAATCATAACCTCTGATTTTAGTACAGCTTCATAATTACATATAAAAAAAATAATAGGTCCAGTGGAAGAGTTTGTGTTCCAATAGTTATCATAGTCACAAGCACATTCAAAAAGGCAAAGCTACTGCTTGAAAATTTTCTTCAAAAATATTGTAGCAACACCTAAAACATGGACCTTAAACAATCTTGCCTGGGTCATAATGCACTACCCAGAGTACCGCAATAGAATCTATGGCTGATAATTTTTGGGCTTTCTGACTCATTGTCATTTTGTGCCTGAAAACTAAGTCATAACTTAGCCCATATGAAGATGATGTCTACAGTTCACTTATAAAATCTCTGAATATGAATTCACCCAAACTAAAATCTCAGAAGTAATAAGATAGCAAAGATATGGAAAATTCAAGTACTGTTTCCATCCCACGGAGTTTAGAATTACATTACTCTCAGCACATAATTAACTCTACTGTATTATATTCTAAATAGCAGGTTAAGAGAATAGAATTCATATATTAGCATAAGCAGAATGAGAGCAATGGCATGTACTATGTTCACTAAAACATCAACAGAAACTGAGCTACAGAGGAAAATGGAGATGGAGGCAAAATCCACAGTCTTATATCTAGGGAGTGATTTCAACTATTAATAAAATTACAAAATAGAAATTAATATAGGAGTCTGGAAAAGTATGGAGATTTTAAAATCACTGATTATTATAGGAAGCCGAAGGAAAGCAATGCATGAAAAACTGTCTTCTATAAAGAACAATGTCGCTGCGGCTATGCAAGTCCTAGACCTCAAAAAGCAAGAAACCAAACAACAGAATGGGAATGTGACATCCTAATGGTGAGATTCAGCTCAGTTAATTAAGTTATCTAAAATCTATGCTGCTTTATTATCAGGGTTCCTGCTGATATTATTGAAAATGTAGGCTATTCAGAGGGCTGATATCCCTGTACTATTATATTGAGGTGAATTACCCAGATGTTCATCTATCTTTCCAACTGTATATGGAGGAAGCCTGGAAAACCTTGTTAAACTCCACTTCTGCTTTTTGAATATTTTGCATTTATGTCAGTTAATCCAAAACAAAACAAAAATTTTGAAAATAATATTTTTGAAAATATTTTGTGCTCATCTGTAAACAAAATAATGTCCAAAAGATTAAGCATCTGAGAATCTTCTAGTAAGACAAATGCTGTGAATCCACACTGCACCTCTAAAAGAACTCCACAATGAAACCAAAGACAATATTTGCCAAATAAATTAAAAATCAGAGTCACAGATTGTAGTTCCAACCTTTAAGGGGACCAGGAACAACTTTCACTAGACCATGTTGCTCAAAGCCCTATTCAACCTGGGCTTGAACACTTCCAAGGATGGAGCATCCACATCTTCTCTGGGTAACATGTTCCTGTGCCCTCACAGTAAAGAATTTCTTCACAGCATTTAAACCTACTATCTGTCTGAAGTCATTCCCCATTGTTCTGTCACTTCATGTTCTGGTAAATAGTGTCTCTCTATCTTTCTTGTAGTCTCCCATCAGGTACTGAAAGGCCTCAAACAGGATCTTGCTCCTCAGAAAAAAAGTGAAGGTGCATTTTTATAAATAAATCCTGCAATAAAAAAGTCATTAGGTACCCAACAAATAATGACAGTCAGAAAGAATGGCTATTGAAACTTTTGTCATTAATGCTGAGCAATAGAGAGTGATGGAAAGATTGTATTTATATTAGCTGACATAATCATGTTAGTTAGAGGAAAGTGAAAATGTTTTCAGGACCTATTTTCCCTTACATATACAAATTCAAAATCACATATTTGTGCTTGTTGTTCATCATCTATAAAATCCATAGAACCGATAAACATTCAGACCAAATAAGCTTATTAAAGAGTGACACAATTTTCCTGTTATCTTCTGAGTTTGTGGTGGGAGGGAGGAGTTGGTTTTTTGTTTGTGTTTTGAAAACTACGGTAGTTGTTTTCACAAACTACTGTGAAATCTACTGTCAGCAGTGAAAAAGACAATGATAGTGTCTTTTCACAGGCTGAGTCTATGACACAGAGCAGCTGACTAAAGATCTAATTTCTTTTAAAGGTGTAGACCAGATACTCAGCTACAGTATGCTGATCTATGTCCTTTCCGTTGACAAACCTTTATCAACTTGTGTCAACTGAAATCTGGATTTTTTTTTGTTGTTGTTATGTCAACGTAATTTATCTAATCAGGCACGCAGCTCCTCTCTGTCAGTAAAACCTGAAATCCCTTTGCTCTTTTGTGGCTGTTTCTCTGAATAAACACAGTTTCACCAAGGAAAATTGTTCTGGTGTTTAGTTTTAATTTTTTTTTCTAGATGTATGAACTATAAAGGAAACAATCAGTAGATAAAAAATTGTCATATGCTTTTTTTTCCCTAAGGACTGCACCTCATTGAAACATTAGAAATCATTTTAGTGATGACTGCAGAAGAACCTGGAATTACTAGCTTCTGTAGAGAAGATGTTTTGTGGGTTTATCATTTTCCTTGATATCTTCACTCTGATTTATTTTTCTTGGTTTACTTTACCTTATCTAATTAGACCAAGGCAATACACTGATTAATGAGCATCTCACTGAATACATCTATATGAAAGAATAACTTTGAAATAATTCACTCTCTAAATGTGTTCCTTATATTCACTTTAGACTATGTGTTTCAATGGCAAATTGAATCACACTAGTGAGCTGAAGGCAACTTAGTAACGATCTTTATTGGTTTTTTTTATTATTCGTGTTACAGAATTCACCTTAACTTGAAATCTTCATTATTGCTCTGATGGCAAAAAGCACTGAAATCTTATTCTGGGTACAATAAATACCATTTCATATACCTAAATGTGTGTGCTTATACATCCTTCAATCCATAGCAATCATTTTATTTGCTCAAATAAATAGATTTAGATACTGATTGTTTTGGTTTTTTTTCCTGAAGAGTATATTATATTTTCTATTTAATGGCAATTCCACTGCTTTTAAAAAGTTTTTTTTTTCTATAAAATTCAAACAAATGTAGGGAATTTTATGAGAGTAAAAGGAATAGTTCTACATTTCCATATCAGTTGGCCTGATGTACAAATTCTCTTTCAAATTGAAATAGCAATGTTTTCAAATGAAAGTTATTTTTCCCTTAAAAAAGAACTGTTCATGATTTTTCTACACATGCTTTACTCAATATGGCAAATTAATATGATTTTGAAGCTCATTTACACTGGTTTATATAAGAGACAGACCCAGTAAAATGTGTAGCACTATCCTGTTGTAAGATTTTATGCATTTAAAGATTACAGACTTTAGAATATCAAATTTAGTAGTGCATCAAATCTAGTATACATTCTCTGGATGTGTCAACTAGTGCTTCAGAGAAGGGTACATCTGCTCTGGGCTCCAAACACAAAACCCAGCAGCCAGGCTAAAGAGACAGACCTTTGGGATGAGGAAAATAGGAAAGGACACTTAACCCTCTGTTCTTTATGTTACCAAGCAGGAAGAGAAGGTACAAGAGAACTACACCTATTAACAGCCTGAGGGTGCTCTACCATTATCCTCCTCTCTGGGTAGCATAATGCCCTCTGAAAGATGAGAAAGCTCTTTAGAAGAAAACAACACCAGCTTTCTTTTTCTTTTTTTTTCTTTTTATTGCCTTAGGATCGGCCAAACTGAATTAAAGACATTTTCAAGCCTCTTCCTTCGCTCTGAGATACCTGGTTGGAGAGACTGGCTAGCAAAATTTACTAATTGTTGCCATTATGACAAGAAAAAGGCAGTAACAGGCAGTAATAACATGTTTAGGGACAGTTGTGCATCACCCTGTTTGTATTTTACCAGACAACTCTGCTATGAAGTCTCTGAATATTAGTGCCCTGTGAAGGATTGTGTCCTTGGGTTTGTTTTA
Organism: Chloebia gouldiae; assembly: GCA_003676055.1. Lineage (NCBI taxonomy): Eukaryota > Metazoa > Chordata > Aves > Passeriformes > Passeridae > Chloebia > Chloebia gouldiae. The sequence continues at coordinate 34,143,150 of QUSF01000002.1, forward strand.
ATAGACTTTCATTCTTATCTATGCAAGTAGAGGATATGGAAGCCAAAATCTATTTTGCACATTGTTTTAAAGCTGTTTATCAAGAAACAGTATTTGAGTATTTTAGTGTTGGTTAAAACATGCTGCTTTCCAAAATATGTGCATATATTTACACTCTGCTGTATTATAGAACAGTTCAAAATTAAAAGACAGTGGTAGAAGAAAAAGTATGTTTTTAAGTGAAAATATGGCTTTAAATATTTGAAGGTCTGAGGAAAAGGGATTTTTATTTTTTTTAATTTGAAAAAGAAATTAATTTTTTTTTTCCTGTGATGTTCTACTGAAACAGATTGAATATATGTCAGAGCATCTGTCACCACTCTTTAGTAAAAACAGAAAACTGCTGTTAGTCACTTATTGATAAGATGCTTTTAATTTCAATAGTGTTCATGCTTTTTCAAAAATATGTTTGTGTTTTACTGCAAAAATATTGTTCACTGTTTTCTAAATCAGACATTTTAATACCACATTTAATCATTATATAATTATGGCTTCTTCCTGTATATAAATGGGTGTTAAAAAATGAGATTCATCTCACCTCTACTGTCAATCACAGTTAGTTCAAGTAAAAGGTTCTCTCTCTGGTTAAAGGGGAAGAACAAAAACATTCAGAATATGTGTCAGATGCATATATATTATAATATTATTATAATGGAATAATATATTAATATTATACATAAAATTTATATTGTAGAATGGAATTTAATTGTAGAATAATACTAGAAAGTATTGAGTATTTCCCAAAAAACAAGCCAAGTCTCAGCCTTAATGAAGTCAGATGAAAGTATTGATTTGATTTATATATCTTTGACTGATTTTAATGCACTAGAGGCTCAGAGTCAGGACTTCTCATACCAGGAGCTCCTTCCAAGGTTATTTTATCAAAGTCAGTTCTATAACCATGAAAGTTTTTAGTAGAGGAAAAAGACGGGAAAAATGTTACGAAAATGAGGACAGATTGAATGCTATGCTGAATCAGGGATTATTAATTTACAGTTGGATGACATGTCATAACATTTGGAAAAATACATTATAACCTAAACTAGTCTACAAAACCAGATTTATTTTTAAAGAGATTGATGTCTGCAAACTTGTGAAATATTTGGTAAAAAAAAAATCCTAAAAAACTGTGTACTCTCTACACTGGAAAACTCAGGAATTCAAATTAAATTACAATAATACGAATTAGGCTTTGCAATTCTTTCACACATATTTCATGCAGTTACAAATTTACACTAATAGGCAGATTTGTTCCCTAAATTTTGATATGCACAGCTAAACAGAGTATTAATGTGCTGGCTGCTATCAAGTCATTCATTTTCATTTGAAATCCCACAGTTCTTATTACTTTTTCTAAGTGACAAGCAAGGTAAGAGCAAAATCTGAAGTTTACAAAATTATTTTACTTAATCCAAACTACTTAATCCAAAGTAAAACATTACAGAGAAGTAAACAAATGGAGAGATGATGTTCAGAATCAATAAGTGAAAAACAATTTATACATGAAGAAAATCTTAAACTGCTTGCTCACCTCTATCTCAAGAAAGCAACCATTAGTCATTGCAGTAATTGAGAGATATTTACTTAATTTACATTTGTAGTCAGAAAGCAAACAAAACATTAAGCTGCATAAAGAGTAAGATAATTAATATTATAGAGTTTTAAAGTTTTGTATAAATCAATATCTTGGCATCATCTGGAACACTACTCATATACACTACAGCATAATACTAGGAGATAGATTAGTACAAGATTTATTTATTTTTCCAGCTTCCACCAGACTTTGAAAGATCAAGGAAGATTCTGTACACAGGTGAAGGGAACGGGAAAGGATGATTGCCAACAGCAAAACAAGGCAGCTGAGGATGAAGGTGAGTGTTACCTAAATTTCCTGTTTCCTGTCCCAAGTTCCATTTTTTTCTTGGTTACTTACCTCAAAAAAAAAACTATAGGGAAAAAGGAGGCCTGGAGAGAATAGCCAAGATAAAGGAAAACAATAATTTGAAAAGAGATTTAAAAGACCGGGTTTCTTTTACAAAAAAATATTCATAGAAAGAGTTATAATGTAAGCATATCAAATAATGAATGGCCTAGAGAGGATATGTGTCTGTTTTTCTGGTCTTATACCACAATTAAAAAGACAGCATAATGGTAGTAAAAAGAATCATGGTTTTTAAAAAACAGCAGGAGAAAATATTTCCTTGCAGGACATGTAATTAAACTGTGGGCTTCATTTCCAACATCTTAAGAATAGTAATGAGGAAATTGAGAATGGCTGCTTAAGTACTTTGCCTCAAGATACAAGCTGTACACTTACTATGGGAGATCACTTCAGTAGACTAGTATGTGATTTATGGGAATATCTGGTTACTGCATCCTCAGCATAAGAGTCTAGTGTGAGGCTCTAGAAAGGTGAGAAGGAAAAATTTGAACACCCAGGTATACAACCTTCAAGGTACAAGAGGTAAGAGAGAACACCAGAGATCAGGACTCATCAGGACTGATTGGTGGGCCATTGAAGGAATTGCACAAAGACTTGAGGACATTCAAACTGAATTTCCCAACTGATAAGAAAGGGGATAAAAGATTATTCTTAGTCTAATGGGGAAAAGCAGATTTATTGTGGGATAGCTGAGGTGTTGTGTGGGATTATATAAAATTAACTGTGGAACTCTTAAAAGAAGAACCAAAGATATACAGTTCTGTTTATGCTAGCAAATTTCCCCTTTTTTTTGAAGGCTCTGGTACTGGTGATTGCTCAAGTCAGGCACAGGACCACACAGCCCTCAGGTCTGACAAAACAGACTAATTTATTTTTAAATATGTCCTGTGTGAAAAAAAACCAAAACAGAAAACAAAAAGAAAAAAACCAAAACTCTTCTTAACTACCAAAATTTATATAAACAGAGAAAAAACATGGTATTTTATAAGAAATATTCACACTAAACAAGAAATTATATTGTCTCTATTTTGCGCTTTGCAATAAATAAAAAGAACATAAGAATAGTTTGTGCTTAATATTTGTCCTATCCTTACGTATAAACATCCCAGTTCCATTTCACTGTGACAATCAGCCTGTAACAAAGAAGATTATATTTACTGTGGGAAGTACCACACATAAGGATCATATTTCATGCAAGTTATTTTTCAAATTTAATGTTATGTAGGTAGAAGTTTTCATGGTCGTAAAATTGAGTTAACTTAAGAGAGACCTATAAAAATTAGATTGTGTATATCAAATACAGTGGTGAAATGTCACACTGAAATCCATTGCATAGCCTGTGTAACTATGTATGCAGAACATTGGTTCAATTCACTCTGGAATAAAAACTGGAGCATACAAAAACCTGCAACTTCAATTCAGTGGCAATTTGACAGGAATAAAAAAAAATTATATTTTTTTTGTACTGTATGACACATTTCTGCAATGCTATATTCCAGTTCAGCTAAGCTTTTGGGAAAATTAACATTTATTTCTGTAGTTTTCGAACACGTCTTTAAGTGAAATATTGATGGACCATCAAAGAGCAGAGCACTGTCAGGACTACATAAACAGTGCCTTTTAAACAATCAGAGGTAAGTTTTCAGATAAAGATTTCCATATCACAGATTCACAGAATGTGCTGAGTTGAAAGGGGCCCACAAGAACTGTGGAGTCCAGCTCCTGACTCTGCACAGGACCATCCCTGAGAGTCACATGTTCCTGAGAGCATTGTCCTACCACTTCTTGGACTCTGTCAGACTGTGCTGTGACCAGTTCCCTGGGAAGCCTGTTCCAGTGCCCATCCACACTGCAGGTGAATATTTTTCTAATATACAACTTAAACTTCCTCTGACACCATTTTCAGGCCATTCCTTCAGGTCCTGTCATTGGTCACCACAGAGAGGTGATGAGGTTGTCCCAGTGCAGAGCAGAGTGGGACAATCCCCACCCTTGCCTGGCTGGTGATGCTGTGCTTGATGCCCCTCAGGACAGGGTTGGCTCTCCTGGCTGCCAGGGCACTGCTGACTCGTGTTCAACTTGCCATCAACCAGGACCCCCAGGTCCCTTTCTGCAGTGTAAGTGAAACCCAGTGGGATGACTCCTGACTGGAGTGCCCTGTTGGACAATTACAGGCTTTTCAGGATGGGTAGGCAGGGCAGAAGAGGCAGAGGGGTGACACTGTATGTAACAGGAGGTTTAGAATATATGGAGCTCACAGTGGCACAGTTGAGTACCTCTGGGTAAAAATTAAGGGCAAACACATAACATAGATATCATCGTGGGAGTCTACCACAGTCTTCCCAGTTAGGATGATGATGATGATGATTGATGATGATGATGATGATGATGATGATGATGATGATGATGATGATGATGATGGTGATGAAGAATTATTCTTTGAGGAGCTAAGGGACACTTCCAAGTAAATTGCCCTTTCCTTACAAGGAACAGCAACTTTCCAGAAATAAACTGGGAGTATTACACAGCTGGTAAAACCCAGGACAGAAGATTCCTAAAAGACGTGGATGGCAACTTTATGGAACAGGTCCTAAGGAAGCCAACTCAGAAAGACACCCTCCTTCATCTACTGCTTGTCAAGAGAATGGATATTGTGAGAGAAGTCAAGACCGACAACTTTCTTGGCCACAGTGACCACAAAGTGATCAAATTTAAAATCTCTGTTGACAGGAGGAAAAGTACCAGAAAACCCTCAACTCTGGACATGAGGAGAGCTAACTTCATGTTGTTCAGGGAATTACTATGTAAGGTCACTAGGGAAAATGTTTCTGCAGGTGCTGGGGTCCATCAGTTCTGGTCACTTTTCAAACATCACCTCCTAAGGGCACAGGAGCAGATAATTCCCAACATCAGAAGTCAAACAGGCAAGGCAGAAGGCCAGCTTGGCTGAACAAGGATCTTTTCTTGGAAATAAGGCAAAAAAGGAAGTTGTGTGCCCAGTGGAAACAAAGTCAGGCGACATGGGAAGAATACAGAGATGTTGATAGCTACTGTAGAAGATTTATGTAGCCAAACTGGACACAAAGCTGGCCAGAGATATGGGAGACTAAAAAATGTCTACTCAGACTTTTACAAGGCAATCAAAGATGATTTTGAGGCTTACAAAATGAGGAAAAGTACACTTTCTTGAGTAAAAAGGAAAAAAATCAATGTTGTAGGTTAGCCTTTGTTAATGGCCAGAAGCCATCCCTGTGATTCTCTCACTCCCGCTCCTCAACAGGAAAAAATGGAGAAAGTAATATAAGAGAGTTTATGGCTGGAGCTAATGACAGGGAGATCACTTACCAATTACTATCATAGACAAGACAGATTTAGTTTTGGGGAAAGTTAATTTATTGACAAGTAAAATAGATTTGAGTGTGGAGAAATAAAGTCAAACATTGGAAATAAATTTTTCTCTTGCCTCTCCCAAGTCTAACTTCATTCCTTCATTCTTGCCTTGGGTCACACTCAACCTCTGAGCAGTGCAGAGGGATGGCAGTGATTCAGTCCATAGCATCTCCTCAGCCTTTCCTTCTCCTTACACTTTTCCCCTGCTCCCACATGTACTTTCTGTGGGATGTGCTTCCTCCTGGGAATGTTCCAGCTACAGCATGGTCCTCCCCAAGGCTGCATTATGGTTATCTGCTTTACTGTGTCTTTCCCATAGGCTGCAGGGAAAACTCTGCTCTGGTGTAGAATATCTTCTACCTTGCTTCCCTCACTTTAGTGCTCATAGTTCATAGTTCTGTTTCTCACTTTTCCCCCCTCCTTTTCCGCCTTCTCATTATTCACTACCCATTCTTAAAGATGCTTTCTCAGAGGCTCCACTACCTGGGTTTCAGTTCTAGAGCTCTATCTTTAAATAGCCAGAGACTTTTCTTTAGGACTTTGATGCATGATAAAAAAAAGGAACTACATTCCTCAAAATGTGCCAAACACTCTGCATGGAATTGTAAATGTTAATATTAAAAAATAAATTATTAGACTCATCATATATGAATTTTTGCATACAAGATCAGAAACAGTAATTCTTTAGGATTAGATATGTACCCATAATAATCACTGCTCTGACAGCTAAATGAGGTTGTATATATATATTACTCTGCTGAAACTCAACATTTTTATAAACAGGAATGGTCCTTAGATTTATGAAAATTTGAAAGTGTCCTTGACCTCTTCTTTCCCTTCTGCTCTTTCACTTTGTACTTTCACATTCTCTGGGATATGCAGAGATTTCCCCTATTCATTCAAATTTCAAAATTAGTGCAACTTTTGTAAAACAAAACAAATTTTTATTTCAGGCCTCGAAGCAGTCTTTCTAAATTCCTGATATTTTTAAGGGAAAATCTGGAAAACTGGTCTAGATTAGAAATAATTATCTTTTTTTTACAAAATTATGATGATTAAAGGAGAAGTAAAAACTAGACAATTGCTCTTTTTTATCCCATTTCCTTTTCAGAGGCAGGCTAGAATTTACAATTCCAAAATACTATGAATTAAACCAACACACGGAAGGAAAACTTTTGTGGTGCCTTTACTAGTAATTCTTTTATTTCTTGCTTCTAATCTTGCTCTTTTTCCTCCCATCTTGCAACTTGCTTTCAAACATCACTATTCAATCTTTTCATCATTTCCCATCTCCCAGCTTCCCGGTTTCAGTGTTAATAGTTTAACATTTCTTTCAGCCAGAAACAACCTAGGTCTTTATAAGCATTTCAGAATAAAGAAAACTAGGTTTCAAAAGAAAAAAAAAACACTTTTAATTTACTTTGACAGTCTGTGACAGAAGGAAAATATTATTGGAAAACAGTATATTGAGAGGCGTCTTCCAATAAAACACCATGGAGAAAGTCTTTAAGGGTATCCAGGCCAATGATTTCACACAGCACAGTGACGAGTTAAATATGCCAGACATGATTTCACTGTGTGAAGGTATCCAACTTTGATATACACCAGAAATATAATAGAAAAGCCTTGAAGTCTACAAAGATCTCAGTGACTACAGGCAAGAAAGGTTTGTTAAATGACAGGGAGGGAGGGTACTGTAATCAGGTGCAGAAGACATCTGGTAACATCATTGCTGTCAACAACTCAGCCACCAGGTTACTCTGTAAGCAGTGGATACACACTGCAGATGGTTCACGACTGAGGAAAAATGAGATATTTTCCTTTGTGAAGGACATCAGGGACATGAAGTGTAGTAATTTGCGTAACTCCTGCATCTAACAGTCTTTGAAGTCACTTTGGGTGGACTAATAGAAAAATCAAAATTATGATACAGCAGCTACAATAATAAGAGGAACTTTATAACATTTTTATTTTTATCTTAAATAAATTTATTGTCTGGAAGCAACAGAACTGACACAACATAGGACTGGAAATAACCTTTTGCATCATCTTATTTTTGCCATTAGCTGTTTTAATTCCATCTAGAAATGCATTTAATATTTTTTACTAACACTGCCACTTCAAAGGATGATCCTGGTTGTTTTATAACATAAGAATTTCTTCTCTCTTGTAGTCTAAATTTACTCATGGCAAGCACATACACCCTGTTTCTCTCTATCTTTTAGTAATACCTGCAACATTATGCTCAGGGATAACCATTACTTTCTCGGTGACCATACGACATAAATAATTATTAAACTTCAGTTTTCATCTTATTGAATCTCAGAGATGTTCTTTGACTAATTAAAATGGACAGATCTTTTTCTTCCTCTGTCATTTTCATCTACTCTGCACAAGTTTATTGTGGATTTTCCTATTAACTCCTGAGCAGGTGACCTTGAACTTGCTTTTATTATTATATTACTTCCAATTTCTCTTTGTTAAAGCTTGAAAGTAGTCAACTTTTCCTGCATAACATTTTGATCATCTCCTGTGTTGAAATGTCTTTCTATCAGCACCTGGTTTTATATCTCATTACACCTTCTTCTATCAAAGGCATCTAATAACACCGTGTTCACGATTCAGATATTTTCTGAGTTTAACAAATGCATGTTATTGAGGAGACATTTAGGCCTCAGCACGCTTTTTCTAAATCCTACCAGAATTAAGAAACTGTCCTGATTCAACACTTTGCGTTTTTTCAGCAAACATAATTGCTTCATAGTAATAGAAGGCAAATGGCATTCACCAAGGGAAGATATTCTTCCCCTCATCACACTCAAGTCCTGTGTCTTCACTATGAGAAGGACAGAGGTGCTGCAGGGAGTCCAGAGAAGAGACTGGAGCTACTAAAGGGTGTGACATATGACAGTAAGTTATATGAGCAATGGCTGATGGAGCTGGGGCTGTTTAGCCTGGAAAAGAGGAAACTCAGGGGAATCTTATGGCTCCTGAAAGGAGAGTGTAGCCAAGTAGGGAGTGGCCCCTTCTGCCATTTCTCAAGTGAAAGGGCAAGAGGAAAGGGCCTTAAATTGCACCATCTAATATCAGATTAGATGTTAGAGAAGTTTTCTTCTGGATAGACATTGGAGTATGATTCACAGGGTTATGGTGGGGCTACCATCTCTGGAACTGCTCAAAAGACATCTCCATGTAGTACCTGATGATATGATTTAGGGGTGATTATTGTCATGCTGGGTTGATGGGTGGACTAGATGATCTTGAAGATGTCTTCCAACCTTGATGATTTTTTGATTCTGTTAAACAGTTGATAACACTTTTCAGAAACCTGAAAAAACTCTCATGTTTGAAATGCAGCCCTCATATTCATCTACAGTAGTGTAACTTGCCCCAAGTACCAACCAGTATGGTTGAAATAATTCCCCTGGTTCAAACTCTCAATCACATTTGACTAATTTATAACCAGAGAGGAAAAATGCTGTTGATAATTATAATTTGTAGCTACTTGGATCCTTTATCATTAAGTATTTTTAAAAATGCTTAATGTAAACTATAATTACTCTAATTACCAAATGCTTCTGTAGAATAATAGTGGAAAGACTCTAGAATCTCACTATATTTCTGAAGATTTGAGTCTGAATTTCCCTCAGGTACTATGAGGAGAGCTTCTCCCAGCTGAAACAGCTATAAATATATTTCAGTCATTTTGTCTGGAGATCCAAAACTACTAGATACATTAGTAATTATCTTGTTTTATTCCACATATTGGCTAGAGAACATAGTGTTCCTTAATCACACAAGTACTGTTACTATTTTTGACTTGCATACTCTGCTGAATAAGGTCTTTTGGCTTAGCAGGTCTACGACAGTGCTTTGTATTCCTCTGCTGTTCTACACAAAAAATAATCAGTACTTGAATCATCCAGTCAGCACAAGTGGCTTGAACAAATACCAAAACATGTTTAATACTGTGGAAATGCATTATACCGTATATATTACAAAGTTACACCAAAGTTTTATTTTTTTTCCTCAGAAAATAGAGTCTATAAAGCAAACTGCACTCAAAACCCTGAGACAGATCAATATTTGTCCCTAAAATTGTTTTGTTATTTTATTTCCTTACTGGAAGTGAGGAAGAATTTCTCATTGATGCTGTTTTCAGATGTATGATTAATTATATACCATGGTAAAAAGACAAAGTTATTGTCTAGAGAACAATCATATGTCAAAATTTTATCAATAAAGCAGTAAGAGATAACGTGTAATAGAAATTTTATTGTGAAGTATTGTGATTATAGAAAAGATAAAACATTTGGATGGTAAATGAGCTCAGCTGGTGCAATAAGCACAAATCTCAGTAAGCTTCTGTGCAAAACCTATGTAAAGGAAAGAAGAACCATACAATGAGCACTGTTTTGCCACACACTGCAATTTGAGCCATCTCTGGACATTGAGGCATCTCATATTTCTATGTTATGAAAAGGAATTTTCAGTATTCATGAAAGGAATGGAAAGAATGACCAAGTAGGGAATTTCTGAGAACTAATCTGAGAACTACAATTCCAAATGTATGTATCATTCAGTGTGGTCATTCAGTGAGTGCATTTAATAGTAGTAAATGGATTAATTTACTAAGACCAGCTGGCACAAAACTGTCATGTCTCTGTGAGTAACTGTCTTTTTCTCCAGAACAGGGTGACTGCATGAAACTACTTACGGGGAATGACTCCTAGAATGCTCTGATTTTTCATTAATAATTTAGAATATATCTGACATGATCCATTCTAGCAGTTTATTATTACGAAGAATCAAATTTCAGTGCAATTGAACATTTCAAAGCACTGTTTATTTTAAGATATGTATATTTCGAATTCAAAAGTATAGTCTAGGTCAATTCAGGCTAGTGTCCAATGCTACAAAAAAGTGACAGAGAAGCTATAGAAAAAAACAGAACAGATGGGGGGAAATTTCTGTAGGTTTATTCCCCATCAGTAGGGATAGGTTGTTTAAGAGCTGATAGGGAGTGATCTTCATAACCTGTTATGATTCTTGAAGAAAATCTCAGGAAATCTGTTCTCAATGGATGAATCCAATTCATATGAACATGATGGAAGTCAAAGAGAGAAAAAAAATCACGGTATTTTTTTGTATTTTCCAAAACAAATTACTTCTAAGGCATTCATGTAAACTATGACAGCTAAGAGATGCAGAAGGAGACCTACTTGGATAAATATGGTACATTTCACTGATTCAAAAGCAAAGGGAAATCATGAAAAGACTGAATGAAAAATCAAACCAACCAATCTCCTTGGAACCAGCTGGAATTTCATTTGACAGATATGAAATAGGACTCAGATAGAAATATATATCTAACGTTTCAAGAATCAAGTCCACAATAATAAGAAAAAAAGCCAAACAAGGCAGCAACTGGTCACAGATGCACAAGAGGGAACACTTGATAAAAAACAAGTGGGCTAAGTATAATTTAGGACACATTTTCCCAAGCAAAGATAACTCAATTAGTACAAACAACAAATGCTGAATTCTTCAAAATAAAAATTAAAATTAAAAGACTGTATTTAGTTTATTTAGATTGTTTGGGTCTCATGATTTTTATGTTAATATGGTTAATATGCAGATAATAGGTTAATATGCAGATAGCTTAAATAATCTCTGAAATGACATCACTTATACTTGAGAATTTGTGAAGAATGGCAAATGGATCAGAATGCTAGAGAGAAAAAAAATATTATGCTGATGATCTTCAGCACAACAAAGAAGAATATTTCAAAGATTATAGACTATAGCTTCAAAAGAACTCCAAAACCAATAACCAAATAGCCAGTTTGTAAATATGGGGAAGATAACAAGCAACTAATATATAGATGTCACACCAAACTATGTTAAACATTTCTTACTACAACTAACTAATAGCCCTTGTGGCTAGGAAAGAAGTTATATAGTTATATATGCAGCTTGACTATTGGATGTATTTTCACATTGATTAATATGACAATATTGTCAGCAAGATAGGGAAAAAAAAGATCTGAAACAAATATAAGATCCTCCAGAGGCATGATGCACTAATGCATTTCTACCTAATTTATTTTAAAGTTATGTGTTATTTAGTCTAAGAGAAAGGAGGAAGGACAATACTATTAAGTATAAAAGAAGCCATTGCAAGTGAAGAAGCTGTCTTTTTCCTTTTATCACAATGGATATGAAAACTGGAAAACTGCAGCACAAAATATTCATGGAAGCTTTGAGAAACACAACAGTGTCTTGAAACAGAAAGTCAGACCCATGGATGAAGCCAGGCCATCACTACCACTGCTGGGCTTTAGAAACAGACAATGTAAAGGTCTGTCTGGAACAGAATAGGAGCAGTGCATACTGCCCTGACAGAGGAGCTAGATTAAATCAAGTTTAGCACCAAACACTCCAATTTTCCTATGGTTGCTCCCTCAGGAGTGCCTGCTGAGGTGTCTGGGCTCACACAGTACAATCCTTGATGTTCTTTGGTGAGTGTGGTAGCTTCGGTTATGAGTGTCTCTCTAGAATAAGCAGATACAGCAGCCTCAAAGAAGAGGCTGAAGAATTTGTAAGCTGTCATAGACATGCTGCCCCCTTTATGCTGAACTTTACTACTGTGAAGCACACAATATCCCACTGCAAAGGTCATAAATGATTGAAAATAAAGGAGATCTATTTTGTGAAGCAGAACACATAATTTTAGCAGTTCCACATAATTTGGAACACCCTTATTGATTTTACTCTGTTTGTAAAATGCAGGTGATTATGCTTTCGTATTTCTTGAAAACTTGTGTTGGGCATAATGAACTTATTTTTAAAAGGTAGCGTGAAAAAAGAGATTTGATTTAAAAACATACCTTAAACAAAAAACCTGAAGAAGAAAGGCTGCCAAAATAGCAAGAAAATCTATTTTTCTACTTCCTTTTTATCATTATTTTTTTTTTTTCTGTTCTTGCAAAAACTGGCAAGCTAATAAAATCCTAATAATTTCAGCCAGCTAAAAAAAAATTTAATGTTGTTAAGCTTTGGCAAAAGAGTAATTTCTGGATACCTTTGCAAATTTATAGAGACAAACCAACTTTACATTGACTTTGCAGTCATGCATCTAAAATGAATAGAAATGCCTTGGGTAACAGATCAGAAGATTAAAAAAAAAAAGAAAAAAAATCAATTATCTGAATTGCAGGTGGTATTCTAACTTGAGTGATGTAGAGATTACACAATCAGAAAAGTTTGGAAACACAGAGGATCCCTCCTGCATTGCCCAGCCCTCCTGTGACAGTCTCTAGGGTTTGGCTTACTTCTAGTCTGATGCAGTTACCCAGTCCCTCCAGGAGTGAGTCTGAGTGTGACTACTTGACAAGTAGTTTATGCTATCTGCAATATATATGTACATATACATACACAAAAGCCTGCCACAGACCACATCAGACACACGGAGCTCTCACATGAACACCAAGAGCACCAATGCTCTCAATCTCCTCCCCACTTTGAGTGAGCAGGATGGAGTTCTGACAGTGCAAAAATGTTTATGTGTGTAAAAGATGGGTGCACCCAGCAGCTGGGCTCAGACTTTCATTCTTCCCAGCAGCTGTTCTTTGATCCCAGTATCTCTAGTTGCTGGTTTCTGGTATACAAGCCCCCAAGGCCTCAGTCCCACTCCAGTGGCTGGTACAGACCCCCTCACTGACACACACACATGCTCTGATCCCACAGCAAACTTACCTGTGCTCTTGACACTGGAGACAGAAACACTTCCCCATCCAGAGATGTCCCTTTGAGGCCCACACATCCCACCCTCCTGGCTCTCAGGACACTTTACCTACTAACTGGCTAGCCCAGCTTGATCTTTGCTATTGTTCACACATTCATTCAAACATCTGCACAAACCACTTTATACACACAGACTAAAGAACCCCTTAAGGAAAAACAGCTGGTGAAGAAAATGAGGAGATGAAAAACTGAGGTGATCAGCCAGAGGGCAGGTTGTGGACAGACAAATCTGTTTACCAATAAAATATAATGAAAACCCCTCTATTTCTCACATTTGTTCATACACACAACAAAATACCACCCTTTTTCTTCCTCTGGTTCCTCACTGTCTTTTCATGGGGGTGGAGGAAGCCACAGAGAGAGAGAAGCTCCTTGAAACTTCTACTATGTTTCTGTGCTGGCACAGACTTTTCCTAAAGGTTCTGACAGCAGACATATTGGCTGGCCCAAATGGAGAAATTAGTAAGACTTCTGTGATGACATATTTAAGAATGAAAAATGCATGAAAGCTCTCTTTCTTCCTCCGAGGAGAGACGGCCACTGGGAGGTTTCCTGGCAGGGCCACCAGTGCCCTCCTGGCTGGAGGGCCTCGTCTTGGTGCGCCCAGTCAGGGGCCATCCCAACACTGGGAGCAGCCACCACGGCTGCTGCCATCTCGGCATGGCTCACAAGGAATTTTACTTGCTTGGCTGTTTTTAACCAACCGTGCTGCAGACAGAAAGGCAAGGGCAGCCAGCGTGGCCCTTATGGTGCCAGCAGAACCACGTGGCCAGCAGCGAGAAGCGCAGTGAGCAGACCCACGATGTGGAGCCCAGACAGGATCAACTTTTCAACACTGTAAACTCTATAAAAACCTTTCAACTGATAGAATTTGGGAACAAATGAACGTACTGACACCAATTCTTTCCCGAGTCCAGGAAAAGAAAAAAGTGAAGACACATGAGAACAATGTGACAGCACTAAGGTCAGTGCAAAAGAGGAAGGGGTAAGAGGAGGTGCTCCAGGCCTTGGAGTTGAAATACTTCTGTAAGCCACAGTGGAGCCTATAATACAACAAACTCTTTCCCTGTAATTCATAAAGTACATGGGGGACATGCAGATTTCACCCACAGCCCATGAAAGAGTGCTCACGCTGGAGTGTGAAAGTAAGTTGTAATCTAGTGAGAACTAGGACAGAAAGAAAAAAGCCTTTGTTTTCAGAGATAGAAAAAGAGGACACTTGCTTCTAGAGTAGATCAGATCATCCTTAAAAGACTTCACTCCATGAATTAAAATGAACACAAACAATTGTGAAAAGACTGCTTTGCCCATGGGAGGGACTTACATTGTAGCAAGTCAGGTGGGACTGCTACTCGTAAAAATTGGAGCTATGTAGGAGAACTTCACAGAGAACTGTCTGTGGGCAAAACCCATGATATAACAGAAGAGGCTCCTCTCCCCAAGAGAACTGAAGAAAGATTTTTTTTTAAAGTTACAAACTGACTAAAAATCCCATATTGTCTCCCTGTGCTGTCAGTGGGAAGGAAAGAAGGACTGGAAGAGGTGGGAAAGGTGTTCTAAAGGTTTATTTTAATTCTCATTTATCTTTTAATTCTGTTAATAATTTTTTTAGTACCTTTTAACTTTTGAGTGTATTTTGTCCTTAGAATGTTTTCTCCTAATCATTATCTTACCCCATGAGCCTTTTAATTTTTCTTTCCCCTTCTTCTGCTCAACTATAGCATAGGAAAATGAGTGGATAATTTTTCATGGGTGCCTAGCTTCTAGCTAGTGTCAAACCCCAGCACTCCCTTAAAGGAGGCTAAAAGCCCTATGGAGTACCAAACATGCCATTTCCCTGCTTCAAATAATGTATTACACATTCCTAGAGAGGGACCTCCCCCTTTGTCTGAAGGTGATCCAGGGACCTGCTCCCCATCATTGTGGTGAGTCTCATGCCAAGACAGCAGATTCAATGACTCTGTTGGGACAATTCCAGGAGGGGCCTGGGCAAAATGGAGGTTCCTCCATAACCCTTGATTTGGGTTCTTGACTTTCCTTGTGCCCCTTTTCTCCTCTGGTCTTGTTGAGGTGAAGGGTCTTTTGTTGCAGATGGCCTGGGATCAGCTGAGGCATGTCATTTAGTCCTTATGCCATTGTTTCTCTGTTCTTTCTTCATGTGTGCAAATGAGTTTCTTATTACTTAACGAGTACAACATGATATTAAGTTATTAATTTAACTGAAATCATGTAAGGATTATAATAAAACTACTAGAGAAGCAAGGACTTGTGAATATTTCTTAAAGTAGTCCTCTCTGCTTTTGCGAAAGGTAACAGTGGTAATATTTTCCTAAAGTACTTTGATAGATTTTGTCTAAGTGAATGGCTAAACCCATAAATACATCAGTGTGTACAGATCTACAGTGCTGTGTATCCATACAATAAAATTGACTTGCTTGTTTGTTTGTTTGCAGATAAGAAGATGTTAGGAAAGAGTGATAGAATTAAGTATTTCAGAACTATTTATTCTCCTAATCTCTAAACCACTTCAAAGGGTTTTCAGAAGTTTCAAAAACTGAAACTCATTAAAAACACACAGTGGTCTCCCCCTGATCTTTGCTACACTAATATTCCTAAAGAAACATGAATTATTACTAATCTAATATCTTTCATTTATGCTGAATTCCATGGCAGAAAATTCACCTTGGTTCATCTGAGGAAATCATACTTTGCTTAGCATCTGCTCCTTATCATCCACACTTCTAAATCAAGATTGTCCCTGTGATACCTAAGAGAATCAAAATGTATTAAACTAACAGAAGGAGATCTTTTTATCTTTCCTTTCTGGACTCCTGCATTTCTCTCTCAAAGGTTAGGTTTTTTCAAAAGGAAAGGTTCCGCTTTGGTTTATTTTTTGGTACATTAACTCAAGAGATTTTGCTGTTGTTGCTTAGAGACAGTTGGAACGAACAGGGGATCTCACATTGTACAAACTGGTTTAGATGTGTTATCTCTCATTCTGCCTACCCTTCCATGTCACCTCATCCAAATGCCAAGTCAAAATTCTCAGGCATGCAAGAAATTTGTCTCATTTGCAATGCTTCCTTTTCCGTGCCTTAAGGTATGCCCCTCACTTTTTCTTTTTTCCTTTCACTGAAGTGAGAGGAAATATCAGTACCAAATTCACTGTGAAAGAACCAATTACAACTGTGGTCATTACAGAGTATGGATAAGTGGAAATATTTAGAGACACATTCACAGACAATACAAATGCTGTGTACAACAACAATAAATAAAAAAGATGTTATTCCGAATTCCAGTATTTCCCTCAGTACCTGTAATTGATGTTCTTGAGATTCATTCACTATACAATTATTCAAATCTTTCATATGAATGACAAATACACCATTAGAAGAAGATAATGGCTAATATCTAACATTTATTGCATAGAGAAACTCCTTTTAATGCATGTAAATGTCTCTGTTCTATGCTTACTGGAAAAAATTACATGGTTTAGAAAAACTAGTTCTGATCTCAACGTAAAAAGAACTCCAGCAGCTCCATTCCCTTAATTGGATTTGCTATGCATTGTAAACCAAGCAGTACCTTTCAGTCAGCTGCAAAAATAAGCCAAGCTTTAAAAATAGTGCAGCTGCAGATGTTTACAATATACACTGAAAGTCACTAACAGGCCCATGCATTTTTTTTGTTCCTCACATAAAGGCTAAACAATGCATTAATGTCTGCTACTTGTAGGGCATAAGGGTTGGGTGCTTCAAGGCACTAAATGTCCAGAGTTGTACTTGGGTGATTCTAAATATGTTCATACTTCTGGCTGATTATGTTTTACTATTTAACTGAAGTATGTGTTTGAGTGCTTTGCTGGATGAATGTAAAGGGCTTGACTCTTCGTGAGATCAAGTGCGAGAAAAGAAGTAGTAGCTTCTTCAAATTCCATTTTCAACTAATAAAAATGTGACTTCATACAAACTTCAGCATAAAATAGAATGCAATGATATGCCTAAGAAAGTTGTCTTACGTGAAGAATTTTTTGAATATGTAAAAATGTATATCTGGTTCCACTGCTGACATATGTGTCTTTTAAAGCAATTATTCTAGCATCATATATTATAGTAGCAAGCCTTTGAGAGTGCTGGGTACTTTAAAAAATGCACAAGCATATGGGCACTTCTGTCACCTCTGTGACAAAAATTTTTACTTTAGGAAATAATATGTTATTAAGTTTTAAAGTAAATCCTTTAAGCTTGGTATTTGATATAGATATAGCTTTCTTGCAAGCAGGGTTAGATGAAATAGAAAAAGTTAATGATGTTTTTAGAGAACCTAGTTAGATGCAAGACCTCTGATGCTTGCTCTAGAATTAGGCAAGAGAGAGGACATATTTGCTACTTATTTTTACTTACTCAACTGACAATTGTTTCTTTCACCTTTCACTGTATGTATTTTAGCTAGACTAAAATAATGCATCTCCATTTCGAAATTCTGTGGTCCTTCCCTTATAAGTCTTTTACAACTTTTGCATGCAAATATTCTGCCTCTTTGCAACATATGTTTTCTTAAATTGATTTTAGTATATAAGGTGGTCCTTGATTCTCCTTTTCATTGAGATTTTTCCAGTCTTAGACTTTTGCAATAGCAAGAGTAAGCTCAATTCCTATTTGTAGCATAGCTGTTTGTTTTAATGGGTATTTACTCAGTTAAATGAGTGCCAACATAATTGAGTATTGCAGACGTCAGATATAATTAAGTGTAACAATAAGTTATGTCACCTGTTTACAAATAAAAGCCATTAGTTTAATGTTTATTTTCTTGAAGTATCTTCTCTACATCAAATTTCTACTTCCATACTATGGATGTCTCAAGATTCACTTTACTTACATCTACTACCTGGTTTAATATTTTATAATAATCAGTTTTACAGGAAGGACAAAGTGATTTCATTCAATAAAGAGGGGAATCAGCTCCTTTCAATAAAGGAGAAACCCCAGGCTGGATTCCACCACAGGTTATATGTAATCTTCTACTAATTCCACCATATTTAATGCTCAAAGATATGATGGCAGTGTGCAAAAGTGCTACCTGAAAGGATCTTCACAAGCTTCAGTATGAAGCAAGGTTACAGTATTAGCAAAATACGTCTGGAACTTTGCTAAATCCCTAACTTAATCAGATTTAAAGGGTGAGCTGAGACAAGTTTTTCAGAGTCTAAACCAAAACAGGGATCTCAGTTCCCAAAACAGTCATTTCACATTATATCAGGAGATCATCCCTATAATTTTTATTATACAAAAGAACAAACCAAACAAACTGTTTGCCTTTGCCTTAAATTAAAAATCATGTTAAATTTGTAACATAGATAACACACATGAATTTAGACTTGATTATGAATGCAAGATGTGATGGGAAAAATTATTTATGTTAAAGATGGCAAAGCTTCAGTTTTTCTCTCATCAAAGTAAACACAAATAAATGATTTTTGTATGACCTGAATAAAATCATTATGTTCAATGCAAAATGAAATATCTTTGTTATTAGAATGAATTTTTCTATCTTTTTTTAAAAGCAAAAACTAAACCTTGCAAAAAAATCTTATAAGGAAAAGCAGAAAGAGATTTGAATAATGTATAACACACCATTTTGAGTATTTGAATGTTCACAATAAGATTTGAAAAGATAAGAAGTTAAATACTCATCGCAAAGTTATAAATAGTTCTACTTTTCACAATCATTTATGTCTTACCGAAAAAAATCCCACAGCATGGTGCCCATCAGAATCCATTCAATGGAAAAGGGCAGGTTGATCTGGTCAGCAGATAAGGAGCAGGTATATGGCTTGGTCTTTAATTGTGGTTGAACCATAAAACTCAACAAAGACAAATAATCTTGCAACGAAGAGGACAGTCCTCTTTGTTTCTGAAATTCACTAAAATTAATATATACCAGCAAAATCTGCCTAGACAGAATCATGAAATCATTCAGATTGGAAAAGGCCTGTATAATCATTGAGCCCAACCACTGCTAAACCATGTCCCTCAGTACCATGTCTATACATTTTTTAAATATCCCCTTGGATGTTAACTCCACTGCTTCCCTGGGTGTGCAATGTTTGATAACACTTTCAGTGAAGAAACTTTCCCTAACACCCACTCTAAATCTTCTCTTTAGGCCATGTCCTCTTCTCCTATCAGTTATTACCTTGGGGAAGATATTGCCCCTCACCTGGCTACCCTCTGTTTGCTGTTGTAGAGAGTGATAAGGTCTCCCCTGAGCGACATTTTCTCCGGGATAAATACCCTCAACTCCCTCAGCTGCTCCTTTTAAGACCTGTGATTCAGAACCTTCATCAGCTTTGTTGCCTATTTTTGTACTTTCTCCAGTGCCTCAGTGTCCTTCTTTCAAGTGAGGGGCCCAAACAAAAAAACAGGATTTGAAGCTCAGCCTCACCAGTGCCCAGTACAGGGGAGCAATCACTGTCCTGGACCTGCTGGCCACACTATTGCTGATACAGGCCAGGATGCCATCAGCCTTCTTGGTCACCTGGGCACAGCTGGCTCATGTTCAGACAGCTGTCAACCAGCACCCAGCACTCTTTTCCACCAGGCTACTTTCCAGACACTCTTCCCCCAGTCTATAGCACTATCTCAGATTGTTGTGATCAAAGTGCAGGACACAGCACTTCTCATTGTCTCCATAACAGCACAAAAATCAAACCAACCAACCAAAACAACAACAACAACAACAACAAAACCCACACCAAAAAAAAACCAACTCCCCCACCAATCTCCCCCACCAAAAATAAAACAAACAAAAAAAAAACCAAACAAACTAACTAACTAAACACTCAACTGCAATTCCAGCATTCAGTAGGTAATATAGAGTGTGCTTATTCATATTTTCTTCTCTTTCAGCTCTGGTAACAAGGATCATTCTTCATAGCTCAGGAATCTAACAGGGCCAGATGGTTGCTATGCTGTTTAAGGCATCTGCCTGGAGAATGAAAACTGGACACTTGGAACCTCTGCTATCAGTGGTAGACTTAAATCAAGCCTGTCTTACCTAGCTTATTATACTTGCACATTACACTAACAATGGCCACTGTCTTTTCCATGATGTTGGTGAAAAAAACAACTGACATCTCTCTATACTCATATTTTTGACTAATTCAGGGAAACCAGTAAGGAGTTTCTGACTAACAAACCTTATTTCATGTGGTCATTTTTGTCAGATTTGGATGCCAGTTTTGTACATACTTTAATATGCCCTGAATCTATTGATTTTGTGTAATTAATTTTCTCCTGGGTGGCCAGCATATATCCCAAAGACTTCAAGTTAATTCTTAGTGATTGAACAACTTACAGTTTTTCAAATTAATTTATGAAGGAAATTGTCATAAAGCAAAACAAAATTTGCTAACTTTTCCCTAACTGCTAAAAAAATATAACAACCCCTCATATCATTCTCATATTTGAATGAAAGTTACTTTTAATGTATAAGGTTTTCTAATGATTAATATAATCATCATAAAATTTTACAAGGCTGCAAACTTAGGTCTATTGTCTTCATTGATATTTGGTTCAGACCTCATATCAGGAGTAATCATAAATAATCAGTAAGAGAATAAAAATACACCTGTATCTTATGAATACAGTGTGAAAACTACCATACATAATGGGAAATTGCAGATCGGGAAAAAAGCAAACCACAAATGGGAAATTCTGAACAGCATGCTCAATCAGCGAATTTCAATTTTATGCTTGCTGGTGACCTTCCACTAGGTGATAAGCATAATTGGAAAATGTAATGTATTATGCATTCTTGTGTATAGCCCAAAAGCTCAAATTTCCCCTTTGTCCATCAATCATTAGTTCATATGGGGAAAGGAGCTATGTTTCATAGCTAATGTGCTAGTGTGTGACTCCATAAGTATTTAAAATCTGTAAATTTTACCTTCAAATATATACCCATTCTCTAAATAATAACTTCTGCTGTTTGCAAATCTATTCTTTCCCCTCTGCACTTTTAAGTGTGTACAAAACTCAGCAGAAATTTCAATTTTGCTTCCATCCTGATAAACACAAAACCTTTTCCATTACCTCCAGCTCTTCCCTTAGGACTCAGAAGCTGTCAGAATCATGTTTTTGTCTAGTCTTCATCATTATCTAGAGACAACTTTATCCATGCCAGTAAGGTAATTTTTCCCATAACTGCTGTTATTCCTACTGCTACATATGATAATCTTGTAGTACACATTTCTCATTCAATTATTTCTTCTTTTCCTCTTAGATTTCTACACATTTTATTGAGTAGAGATTTACAAGACCCAGTTAAATTAACCTTAGTTTAGTCATCTAGTTTTACGACTTAGCTTTATTGACCTTTACTTGCTAGAAAATTATACCTTTTATCATAATTTTGGGCATTCTACACTGCTCTTTAGATAGATATTCCCATTTAGATAACCTGATAAAAAGAAAAGAAAAAGTCAGCCTAAAAGTATTGGGAAAGAGAGATAGGTCACAAAAGGGAAATTCTATAATGTTTGCTTTAACATTTTCAAATTAGTAGTGGGTAACAAAAGCTTTTGTTAATTTGTAGTGGAACTGAGAGACAAATGTACAGTAACGGATAGCAGAACTTTGAAGGAGCAGTTCCCATCTTAGAGGCTGACATTTGCTTCAGATAGAGAGATCCTTTACAGAGAATTATCTATGTATGATGCTATAGTGTTTCCTTTTTATAATTTTTTTAACACTGATTGAAATTTAAGTTAAAAAATTGCTCAAGCCCGTAGATTTTTATCAAGAATAAGCATTGGGAAGTGTCAGTTATGGCATCAGAAGTCAGAAGAATTTATATCTCACTGCAAGTTTTTATTAGACCGTATTCTGAGTGTATCTTAAAGATCTCTTCCCCTCATTATTATTCTGTAATATGAGAATTACTTGCACTCTATTTAGGCATAACCACACATGTTTTTTTATCAGTCTTAATGATTTAAATAATCATTTTTTAAACAATTTATGATAAACAGCTACTGATCTTGAAATCTTAATATTTCTTTGTGTTTATTGATAATCGTGGAAGTGATTTCATTACCTACTTAGGTAACTAAGTACTTAGGATTCACTAAGACTATTTTACAAAAGGATTTAAGTATTTTGTGCACAAGTATATACACATTACAGGTTAAAAGTAGGTGCTGGAGAGAGATGCTGAAGGTCTAACCTCTAAAATAAAAGAGGTAAACTGCAATCAAATATCTGTGGCTATATACAGCTGTGTTGAAAATATTTCATGTAACTGCAGGGACAGACCAATAAAACTGTTACCAGGGCTACAGTTCAACAGGAGCCACAAGTAGCAAAAAAAAAAAAAAAAACACAAAAAAACACACACAAAACCAACAAACCCATTGATGTTAATAGTATATTTTAACAGTCTGCTTAATACTAGGTATTTTAGTCCCAGAAGATGCTGTCTAGGATACTCAGGATGTAAGAACTTGGGCATGTTGTGGAGGTGTCTGAAAATACTTATTTTTGGCCTGGTTATATAAGAAGAAGCTGTTGTCAAGATGAGCAATGTATTTTAACTCTATAGATAGAAGTTAAGGTCTGCGGTTCAGCAAAGAATTAGCCATGAATATCTCTTATGTAAGAAATCACATCAGTTTCAGTGGCACTGTACATATGTACAGTACAACTATAACACAAGCTCTTCTCAGGATCATGAGTCTTAATGTGATGGACATTTTGAAAAATCTATGATAATGGAAGCAGTATGATCACATTGGTATATAATTTGATATTTCTTTTTGTTCTTTTAGCCTGATATTTCAATAACCCATGGTCTAAGGTTCCTCGAATTCTTTCACAAAATATAAGTTTTCAGAAAGACCATGAAAGGGCCAAATGAACCTTGCACAAGGCCCTGACTGATTGATATCAAATATATTCTACTTCTCAAAAATATTATCAACATCTGGCAGCCTAGTGACCTTTGTAAAAATAAAAAATATCTAAAATATGACAACATTGGTCATCATATAGCTCAGAAAATTAGTCTTGCCATTTATGGTATAACATTTATGTTGGTAACAGTACTAGGGAGAAGTAACTTATCACATTTCTAGGCTTGATTTTAAAAAATATAAGCTCTGACATTGTTTTACAAGGACTTAATTGACATAAAGGCAAAAACATAAGTAAATAGGTCAGATAAATTTAATATTTATGCAAAATTAGGGTTTCAAATGTTCCAATATCCTTCACTCAAATACAGTGTAAAGAAAAGAAACACTCTTTAAGTTGCCAGTACCTTAGTTCCACGATAAAATGTAAGTTAATTTTAATGTAAGACACTGACTCTGCATGAAAGTACTCAAATTCAGCATTAAGTACAAAGTTAAAGTCTGTTATTGCTTTAAACCTGCTTATTGAAATGTATGAATATATATGCATATGAATATACATATGCATGTATGTCTTATTTAAATGCAGAACAATTAAATAAACTGGAGATAGAGAAGTTGGCTTCTTAAAAGAACTACACTTTATGAGATATTGTGTCCCTACTACTGCTTTCTGCAGGATCAAATCAACATATTATTTTCAGTTTTAAAAAGAAACAGCACCACCTTGTATCCTGAAATAAAGCTACAGCTATTCAGTATCTTAGTGGCCATGTAACATATATAGAAATATGCATACAAACACAACTATTGACAAAAAATGTATATATTTTTGTATTAGAAATGTCAAAATAGGACATTTAGCCTTGAAACCTTGGTTCAAGACAAATCTAGTTTTAGAAGAATATTGTCACACAGAATTCTGTGAGTATTTGAGCTAAAGTATGTTTCTTTTCATTACTGAAGGCACATCAAATTTTTTGTTTGTAAAACAAAATATTAGGTTCAATTTCTATTATCCACAGGAACATAGTGCTTGGTTTTGTTAGCTAAATGATAGATGTAAGCGAAAATGTTTCCAAAAAGTCTGTATAAATTATTCATCAATGATATTCAGTAGCTGATACTTGCTCTGCTGCACTATGAATGCTTATCATTGAAAGCAGAGATAATGCAATATGATGAAGGTAACTAGCTGTCCTCTACTGAGTAAAAAATCCCAAATTTATATGAGGTCCACAGCTGAAAAATTATTTTTCCTAAATGCATAGTGAAAATGGAATAATATATTAAAAGTAAATTATGATCTATTTATAAACCATTCTTAATTTTAAAATGATTATATTATATAAATTGAATTGTTTGCAATTAATCTTTGAGGGCATTTGCTAGAGAGAACTATTTCCTCACTGATCACTAATGTATCATGATTGTTAAAACAAAGATGTTTGGAAAACTGCCCTTCAATTAGATATATTTTTATAAAGCATTGTGTTAGTCAAAAAACCCAAAAGATCCCTTAGTGGAACTCATTAAAACTGCAGTCAGGTACCAGGTAATGTCTTGTTTTGTTTCCTCTCCACTGCTTACAATGTCCTGCAGAAAAGAAGGAGGTTAAACACAGTGAGACAGGGAGATACAGGAGAAGAAATGAAGATATAAATATAAATATATAGCTATAGATAATATAGATATAGATAGGTATAGATATAAATACGTAGATATAGATATATATCTATATTTTAGATAGATATAAATATATAGATATATATATAAATATAATCAATATTTTAAGTAAAAATCCCAAGAACCACAGTTGTGGCATCATCTGAAACAGAGAATGATTTCAGAGCCTTACAACATTCACTGGAACTACACCTACATAGGCCATACCTGATGCTTTCTGTATTTTCCACTATAAACTTTCTTTTTATATATTTCACATTATTTTATTGTTTGGGGAGAGATTATTTTTCTTGCCAGTTTTTAAACTTTCAAGCACTTTAAGAAGGCTTAAACAGGCCACTGTTGCCTGAAAAGGCTCCATGAATTCATGCTGCCCTTCACTGCTCAGCCTCAGGACCCAGTCATGAGCTCTCTCATACAGAGCCACTTAGAAGCTGCTCCACTTCTGCGCACAGTGGGAGTAGAAGTGCTCTCCCAAACCAGTACATAACTCTCTTCAATATCCATAAACCTACAGCTGTAGTTAGAACAATCCTAAAACGTGTCAAGTAGGAGAAAAAAAATATTCTCCAAACCGAGTGACAATGACAAACATTACTAAAAAACCAGAAACCTGACACAAATGGTTTTTCCCTCCTTTTTTGTAGGAAACAGTCAGGGAGATCATATATTCATCTGTGACAAGAAGATTATTTTCCTGATTCCAGGACTTTTCACACAGTGGATCCAACAGGGTGGGACAAAAAACGTGTATAAAATGTGGATATATTAATGCACATCCAGCAGCAACAGTTGAAGATACTGGACAGCAGTTGACTGGGTCAATTTATAACATTTTTATAAAGAATGCAATTCTGTTAGACACATTTAACCACATCTAGATTTATACTGCAATTTTTCTGCAATTCATACTTTGGAGAAGCAGAGCTCTCAGTTTCACAATGAACCTCACTCTGCCTCTTTCAGTAAAAAATCAAAGGTGTAGGGAATATAATAAATCCCTTACTATGTATACTTTCAGTATTTTTAATAATTGCTTCTTCCATCTTTTTTAAAGAAAATTTACCCATAATAATGTTTCCAGCATCCATTAGGATTTAGTCATGATTCTGAAACTGTAATTAAGCATTGCCACTTTGTATTTTTGGGAAAATTAAATAATTTCTAAAACATGGCATGATATAATATAATTTCTGTGTGTTTTTTTTCCATTACCTAACATATTTTTCAGATTTTTTTTTAAATCACTGGATTTAGTTTCTATTACTGATTTTTCTCAATTATTGATAAATCTTACTCTATATTGATAACATTTATTAGCTAAGAAAGAATTTTTTGGGCTAGTAAGCCGTTAAATATAAATAAATATACTATGTTTCCAGTACCCTGAACCAAAGAAGAAAACGGGGACAGATGCATCCATTTATCACAGTCCTTTAAAAAAAATCATTCAAGATAATGGATAAACTACCTGTTGGGAAAGTGGAATAAGAATTTTCTAAGTCTGAACCAATGATGCTAATACAATATTGTATTTCAAAACAGTTGCACGTTAACTTGTGTTTACTTTTGTTTACACTGATTAATAGTCTACAGACAATGTTACAGCTTGTTTTGATTCTATGATATGCATTTGACTAACAGCAGAAAAATACACAGATTTTTTTTCTTTAATTAATCAATCCCTTAACAATGTGATTCATGCTCTTATTTATATCTACACAGAGAGGATCTATCTTAGTTGCAGGTGGAGGCGTATTCTACCTGTTCCAGTGAGGCATAATGTATGAATCTTCATAGAACTGTATTTCTTACAGTCCTTACACAAGCATCTATCCTTCTCTTGTAAATGAGTAAAAGTGTATGTATGCAAATGTATGTAAATGTATGAAAATATGTAAATGCAAAGGTGGCTGCAGAGGCCCATGGTGACATGGGAGAGCAGTTCATTAGGAAATACACAAGTCTGGGGAAAGCAGTGACCCAAAGGAATGCCATGCAAGTGAAGGGAAACATTTTGCATCCCTTCTCAATATCTACTCCTTGAGTAGTAGAAAATTAATTTAGTGCTCTCAATGTGTGCATCTTCAGTTTCCTCTCCATGTACAGTTCATTCCAATATGAGCACTCGACAAAAGACATAGGTGATTTTCTGGGTTTTTTCCTCTCCAGTATTAAATACAGAAAAATAAAAGGTTAAAAGGAGGAATAATAAGAAATTAATGCAACAATAATTTCCCTTGGTAGAGATGTTCGACTTTATCTTTTCTTATAAATTCATTATATTATTAGTGTGTTTCCTGTACGAAATCAAATCATAATGTATAAAAAGAAAAAATAAATGCAAATTTGAAATTGGAACAAGGAGGTTAACAGATTTCAGAGGTGGTTTATGTGCTTTTGGTATTTCTCTCACATCAGGCTCTGCCAAGAAGCCCAAGGTCTGAATGGTTTTTTACATTTTATTTATTAAAATACTAGGGAAACAGATTAACTTCCTTTGTGCATTATTTATTATTGTTTCACCTACCATCAAGAGGAATAGCATGAAAAGTGATGAATACACTGAAGGTGGCCTACTTTCAGTGTGATAAAACCACAGATGCCTGTCATTCAACTTTTGCAATGCTACTTCATAAAACACACCTTTTTGAACTCCTACAGAAAAATTACAGCGAGAAAATGGTTGCACGAGGAATTAAGGAACTCATATTTTTCTCCTGGTTTGATAGTTGAGACTGCTCTTGGAGTCAAGTTCTCTGCTGCTTGTGAGTGAGGTCTACAGCATGAATAGGAAACTACAAAACAAGTTAATTTTAAGATATAAACTAATAAGGATACAAAATATGTTAGAATTTCTATTGAAAAATTTTTCTGTGCATTTCCCTCTTTGGACTTGTTCATTAAGGAACCAGATCTTTCTTCTGAGGCATTAATTTCTACTGCCTGATTCTCTGACTTTATGCACATGAGCCAATGAGAGAAAATTACAAAGAATAATTCCCTAAAGGGAGAAAGTTTCCACTGATCACAAGCATTCTGCCCTCATCAGAGACTAGCAATACTTGTTAGAGTGAAAATTCCAAAATATGTAATGTACATCCCTCTATTTGGAGTTATTCCATAAGTCACTGTTCAGCATTTGTCCTGATTGTAGGTTTGGCTTCTCTCTTTTTATCACGGCAGATATATCACACTTTGCTTGATTAAAAGCAAATTGAATAACCCAAGGAAAATCAAACTTTATACAAGCATATTGTGGCTGTTTTATATATGCTGCACATATAGCTTTTATACTGCTTTTTCTTCTCAGAAATCAATCTGCCTGTTTTGCAATCATTTCAGTACTTCTCTCTCTGAACTACCTGCCTAGAAAAACTCTTAGAGCTGTCCATATATTTCTAGTATCAAGATACCTGAATTTAGCCTGGAATTCCTAACATGACTTGGTAAGAGCTATGCAGAGATTAGCATTTCATTTCTGCATGACTTCATTCTTTAATGCAAGCAGACAAAAAATCCCACTTGCCATTCTCCCTTGAGATGCACTGCATGAGTTCATCTAAAATTTACTGTCCCCAGTCACCCTAAAGTCTCTCTTACTGTTCTCCCTTTTCAACTTTATCCTTCATCTAGAATACTGTAATTCAGATAAATTCATGTATGAAGGAACTGAATTTTTCAGGAAGCTATATTTTTCATCCAACTTCACTACGATTTCAGAAATATTTAGTTCTCCTTATTTTTTTGGAACGCTTTTTTCTCTCATATTTCCCCCACCTTTCATTTCTCACAGGCTGTTTCTTTCTTAAATATTCTTTTTCAGAAGTGCCACAACCTTGACTGCAGAGCTCAGCCATGGTGGGTCTGTTGGAATCAGCCAAGTCTAGCACAGGACAGTCCTGGCCATTCCTCACAGAGTCTGCCCTGCAGCCCTTGCTACCAACACCTGAGCACAAACACCCAATACACCAAGAACCAGAGATGGGCTAAAAATATGAACAGCATAATGCTAATGAGTGAAATATTAGTGTCTATATATTCTCATGGTTGGATTTTTTTTTAAATCAGAATATTATACACACTAGAAATAGAAAGAGGAGTCAAGGAAAGAGGGAAAGGCAGAAAAAGTGAAAGAAGCAAAAAGAAGAAAGGCAAATTAATGGAGAGCTTGTGATACTCTGAGCAGAAAGGATTTAGAGAAAAATGTTAATCAGTAAAAGAAAGGGAATGATACATCCACTTTCTTTAGGAAAAGAATGGAAAACTTCAGCCCCAGGTCTAACTGTGAGAAAAGGCAGGAGGTGGCAAAGAAAACTGGTTTGCATTCTTAAATACATCACCTCTGAGCAAGTGTTTGCTGTAATAAGTAGAATAAATAACCTACATTACAGAAATTTATGTTTTCCCTGCTGCTCTCCATCACAGTTGATAGATGTTCCCTTTAGATTTTCAAGTCTTTTTAGCCTACACATAAAGCCAGACACTTTATTAAATTTTACCTGTTTGTTCTCTTTTAAAGATAAAAGTAAATGTATTTTGCTAGTATCATTCATGTTAGCATGCCCATATTCTCATGGACACACAGGTATTCCTTACAAATAAGACAAATGAATCTCTGGGGAGTTCTCTGGGAAAATAACGTGTTAGATATATAGAAAACTGTATTAAACATCCAAGCATGATACTTCCATTTTCCATAAGCATTTTTAACAGTTCTTTTTTGTTTATTTATTTTATTTATTCTTCTTTACAAGTCCTGCATTTCTTTCTGCTCTGTTTGCTACCCTTAACTTGAACACTTTCTCTCTGACAGCTATTTATCACTTGATTCTTTATGTAGGCAACCTGAAACAAGATTAACAGATGTTCCAGGCTCAGAAGATGTTTTCAGGACTAGCTGATCTTCCCAAACCCTCAAATGTAAGTATTTATTGGAGCGAAAATCAGACAGCAATATGAAGGTAGTGAGAACAATATCATAGAGCTGCTTTACGTCAGCAGGCAGGAGTACACATGCAAACTTGCAGTTTGAAAGAGGAAATATCTTATAGATGGAATTTGACTAGGAAGCCTAGAGCCTCATTTCTGATCCCAGATTAGCAAAAGGTATTTTGGTCTGCTTAACAATTAAAACAGTAGTATCATATTAAGATTTAAGATGTTCTAATGTTTATGGAGAGTATAGTGACTTAATTTAACAATTTTTCCCTCTCAGTTCTTTATGGAGAAATTGCCTCTGACTTTAATTATCATCAATATTTCTTTTACCCTGTGAGCTGGTAAAATAAACACAAATGCTTCTTTTATAGTGGGGAATTCTAATGTAATGACAAATTAATTTTACTATCCCATCCTCCCAGTGAAAAGACTCAGGTATACAGCATGGGAGTGAGGCGTCCAAAGAAATGCTGTAGAATAATCATACAAGTCATAAATTTGCTTAGGTATAAT
This sequence comes from Chloebia gouldiae, assembly GCA_003676055.1. NCBI lineage: Eukaryota > Metazoa > Chordata > Aves > Passeriformes > Passeridae > Chloebia > Chloebia gouldiae. The sequence continues at coordinate 34,173,377 of QUSF01000002.1, forward strand.
AATAAAAATAATAATAAAGGTCCATATACTCCTCATTTTCACCAGTTAGAACAACAACAAAAAAAAAAAGAAACAAAACCAAACAACAAAAATCCCTCATTGACCAAAGAACAACTACTGTTATTTCATAATGCACTACCTGGTTTATTGCATTTCAATATTTTCAAGAACTGAGATCACATCAACAAACACATCTTCTCGGGGGAGTAAAAAGCTCCAGTCCAGGAGCTAATGCATACCACAGTGCTGGAGGCTATGCATGTAATTCTTTATGACGTGGAGGATTAATGGCATTATTATTTATATTCACTGTAAGAGTAACTGTACATGAATATAATAGTGGATAAGTAGCCATTGGCTTCTTCATCCTAAACATTAAAGATGTTGTTTACCATCTCTCATTTTCACAGTGTGTTGCTCTGTAAAACAAATAGTGTAGGCAAAAAAGACATCTTGAAATATATACATGTATTTTCAAAGCACAGCAGGGAGAAGGAAGGTCACTGAACAATGTAATTGATGGCAGTAGCAAAATGTTTTCTAACCCGAAACATTGCTAGACTGTGTTGATCACAAATGCCAAATCAGATCAAAGTATAGAAATGCAAGGTAACACCCTCTATTGTTCATATTGATTGCATCAAAGGAAATAGAATGCAAATTAGGAAAGCTTTGATGAATGAATAGGCAACCAAAAGAAGTACAATAAAGTGTTGGATTTCTCCTTCCCAGCAGAAGCATACACTGTATTACCCAGCTAATCAAAATGTGCAGTGCATATTTCAGCAGATTGAAATCAATTGTAACATGAGATAGCCTTTTATTTTATTCATCTTGACTCTACTGAATGATTACCTTCTGCTGTTCAGCAACTTTCAGAATAATGCACAACTCAGTGGACTTACTTAATGCTTGTGCGTTGAATCTTTACTTTATTTAATGTATTTACCAGAGGCTGGTGGTGCAGAAGACTGCAGCCTCATATACTACCTTGAAGGATATGTAGGTCACAGCTTCACCAGACAAAACTTTGGTTTCTGTGCCTGATATAAAGTTTGCACAGTGATGGAATCTCATTCTTTGTCCTTACAGTGGAGATCAATGCTTTCTACCTTTTTTGCACTTCTGCCAGCCAATTAGTGGAACACCACTGATCGTGTAGTTTCACAAAAGAGGAACAGGCTCTACACATTGTAAAAAAAGAATAAATCCTGCAAAAATTATGGCCAAATTACTGGCAGCTGAGGTGCACAGTGAAATGTAATCAATTAATGTGATCACTGGAAATCATAGTTACAGTTTGCTGTGCAAATAACAGTTTATAACAATAAATGGCAATACAAGTGACTTGTTTTAGCAGTGGTATAAAACTGTTGATGTCCATGTACTGAAATGTGGAAATTTTACAGGTAAATATACATCAGAAAAGAATTGTTTAACCACTAAGGCAATGCTTTAAGTGGCATACAAATAAAGGAATTACTAGATTCAAAGTGGCAGGTTGACAGAACATAACCAACCAAACTCAATGACAGAGGAAAAAAGCCAAATATATACAGAAATTAATGAACTGTGATGTATTTCTAGACAAAAATCTAAACAAATATCGATCATGAGCCTCTTGAGTTGCAAGAGGCTATGAGAGGGTCTCATAGCCTCTTAAATTCAGTAGTCTCTTTATCCCAATGACACCTATAACCAAATAATTACAATCTATTTTTTCTTTCCCACAGAATAATTTCCAATTAAGTTAGCAGTCAAAATTCAGAGCTTCAAATTAAAATTTTAATTTGCTCTAGTGAATGGAAAGAAATTTCCCTAGACAAATATGTCCCTAGTTTTTTTAAAGAATAGTAGGCACAAGACCCAGGCCTCTCTATGAAATCAATGCTGCCCCTGGTGCCCCTTGGCTGTCCTGCCTGAAAATCTTAACCCATGAGTCACCTTAATTATTACTTCCATTCTAAAATAATTTGTAATTATTAACACCAAAACTGGAAAAAAACATCTCCAGAAGGAAAATTTTCTCTGTGTGAAATTGTAGGTGATTCTTTGTGTTTTGAATATAAGATGTATGAATTAAATTCCTAAATATTGAGAAAAATAGAACATAAAAAGACTTAGCTGAGAGCAAGCATCAAGCCCTGCTATCATAGATACCACATTTTATAATCTCCAGTTTAAAAACAGATAAATATTTTCATCCTAGTACTCTCTGAGAACAGATACAAAATCTAAGTGCTCCAATGGTCAACAAGATTAGTCTAATTTTCAGCCTGGATTTATTCATATCTAGTTCAGAAAAATCTGCTTTTGTGCCAAAACAATTCTTTAGTTTGAAGAGAATTTCTTAATTCTTTGAATATTTGTAAGCAAAGCCATTTTTCTCATCTTTGCTTGGTTAATCAAGCTAATATTTTCTCTTAAAAGGTAGAGCCTCCTAAGTATCTTTGTAGCCCTTCTCCTGCTCTGTTTCTGTCTCAGTTTAACTTTCTGTACTACATCTGATCAGGATTTTGCACAAGAGGGGCCTTATATAGAAGCAGCACTACCACCTCCCTTTTTTTCTTAGCTTTTTTATTCAATTCAGAATCAAATTTTGCATTTTTAGAAGTGAATGCCCTGGTCAGCTCCAACTGAGCCTGTGGATCAAGTAGAACACCTGAATACAACTCATATATGGACGAAGATCACTGAGTTTAGAACACAACATTCCACTATGGATTATCAAGGGCCAGACCTGGCATTTTATTCTTTATTGTACCATCCCTTATTACTTCACTTTTAAACTTTTTTTGAGTTTGGGTTTTTTTTAAATTGGTTTGTTTGATTAATTTTTATTTAATTTTATGAAGTGTGCAATCTTCTGCTTTGATAATGGCTTCCACTTTTTAGATAAGTATTTTATCATCACAGTATTTTATCTCAAAAGGACTTATTTAATAGGAAAGAGCTGAAAGACACTCACCTTGGAGACACCTCCAACTGTCCTGTTTCAAAGCTTTACTGATGCCAAAAAGACTAGTTCAACCCTCCAAGTTCTATTCATTATCTGAATAGAAAATCAGTTTTACTATATTACCTATGGGTTAGTTTGACATGACAATCTAACATTGATAATCCATACATAAACTGCTTCAGTGGACATTTAGATTTGATATAATGAAAAAATTCTTCACCAAAAGGTTTGTCAAGTGTTGGAATAGGCTGCCAGGGAAGTGGTTGAGTCACCATCTCTGGAGGTGTTTAAAAGACCTGTAGATGTGGCACCTGAGGACATGGTTTGGTGATGGACTTGGAAGCACAGGCTTTAAAGATATCTAAAATATATTTTTCAGCCTAAATGATTCTAAATGATCTCTTTCTGCTGTTACCACCAATACTCCACCTGTATTTTTCTTTACTTTTCTTTTGAGCTATTCATTTTCATACCCTTAAGGAAACACAATTCAGTTTAAAGTTCAGATTTTGTTCCCTTTATTTCTCCTACAAAGACAGGTTCTTGCTGTTTTGGTCTTTCCCAAAATATATTCCAAAACTGAATTTCAATTTTTTTTTTATCTCCTTATAGCATTGGTTGACTGGCTTCAGTGGACTCAGGAGTTATAATTGTTGAAAATTTTAATTTAAATTCTTTCAATTAAGAATAAAGCATTGTTCTGCTCTTATATTTTTCTGGAGGATGAATTTTCTTATGACCTCAAGTATATTTTTTTTTCACACAAAATTCTATCAAATTCAACAAACATTATTGCATTTTAATTGAGAAAAATAGTAGTCTATTTGAAAAATAGAAATAGAAAAAAAGTAGCACTTTTGAATGAGTACTACTCATTCATGAATCATGACTATGTGCACAAAACAACCATTTGTTTTAGTTAGTGTTAAATGAAAGAAGAAAAAAATATTCTTTCTCAAGAAAATGTAAAAATGTGCCCTCTGTATTAACAATATGTTTATAGTTATATAGTTTGCCTAATGTCAGAAAAAGTCTAAACACATCTATCATTATTACATGTAGTGGTTTACAGCTTAGGTCATCTGTCATAGTATGTGGTTATTATACATCAAAGGTCAGATCTATATCAGGAAAATGGAAAATCCATTTTCTGTGCATCATATTTTTTAGCACTTGACTTGCTTCAATCCAAAGTGTTTAATGTGGACTTTTACAATATAATTATTCATGTTTTTAGAAGTTTGCTGAAGGTAATATAAAAAATGCAATGAACATTAAACTCTAGAGGTCAGTTTTAAAATAAAAATTCTCTCTCCACGCTAACATGAGGTGTGGGTATTGCCCTGTGATGTTGAAAGGGAAGAGGAGCTATGTCAAAAAGGGTAGAAATAAACAATCAGCTGTAAAAATACACAGGCAGCAAATACAGGCTTCCAAGCACTTGCAAGCGAAGAAGAGTTCACTTCTTCTATGTGACAAAGGACATTTAAGTAAAGAAATACCAGCAGAGCGATGGTGCTGCAAATCAAGATACCTGCATGCTTTGGCAGATTAGTCAGCTGTTTGTGCAGTTGCTTGTTGCCTATGGGACTCCAGAGGATTAATTACACTGTGGCAGCAGGACTCCTCGTTACTTGGTTTTGTCTGTACAAGTAATTGAGCGAGCAGCATTGAACAGTGGTGCTGCTGAGGCCGTAATAAAGAGAGACGGCGAGGGATGGGCAGGCTCTGTCAACGCAGCCTACAGACCGCAGTGCCGCCCCAGAAAGGGGAACCGGGGAGCAACTCACGCATTTTCCTTCAGTTTAAGGTTCAATTCTCGTGCTCCAAGTTGCTCTGGTTAATTGAAAGCAACTTATGTAAATAACGTAATAAAGAATTCTAGGTGGTACCAGAATCATTATTGTCTTCATCCAAAGTAGAGCACTTTAGGGCAGATCATCCCAGAGCTGGCCCTTAGGCCAGATTTGCACAGTGCAACTACATCAACAGTATATGAACTTTCTCCAAATGAGAATTGAAGGAGCTGAGTTTAGGAGCTATGATTCTTTGATTCAAGCCCAGAGTATTTTAAATTTTACATAACACTTAATTGAATAGTCTTCATGAGGATGTTGATAAGCTTCTCTACACAGATTCAGGACAAATGATCCCTTTATTAAAGAGTATAAGTTTTTAAAAAGTAGAAACAATAACTCTTATAATTGTTAATTATAATTATTATTTATATTTATTTATAAATAATATTTATTTATATATTATGCAAATGTTTCAGTCTTCGATATCCAATCTGGTGCTGTGATACACGTTAGGTACATAGGAGGGACAGAATACTTTCTAGTGAATTTAATCATGTTCATAATATAGAATTACATGCCTTCTGAGGTTGCTTCATCCCCATGCACTTTTGATTCTTTCTGTCCCTCTTGCCAAAAAAAAATCTAAAATTCCTAAAGAGCTTCCTTAATTGTAGATCTTCTATATATACTTAATCTATATGCAAAATGTTTTCTGTCTTTGTGCTATAATTTTAAAGTCTGTTATAAGTATAGTTGAACTAAAACACTGTATATAAATAATAATGCTCTTTCGCTAGCTATCTCAGTTTGCTTTTGATTAGTTACAGAATAACTTTGGGTTCAAAACCACATACTCTTGATAGTCTCCATTTTGATAGAGAAGTATCACAAAAGAGCCACAGAAAAAGTTTTGAAAAATACTAAAAATCTTGCAGATCCTGAAAATAACTGGAAGATAGTGGTTTTATGGAGGACTAAGGATCACAGACATGCAGCAGACAGTGGAAAACTGTTGGATGTTTGATGAAATAGCAGGAAGGAGACGGAGGCTATTGTATCTACTGCACGAGATGGCAGAATGACTCAACAACTACTAGGCCCACCATACTTTATTTAAAAGGAGATTTCAAACAAAGAAAAAAACCAGAATTTCTGTTCTTGACTTTTCAGAGGCCAATAATATCTATTGCAGAAACATCAATATATTTTCCTTCCTGGATTGTTAGGTAAGTCTAAAGTCACTTTGTATTACAAAACCCAGACTTGAGCACATCAAAAGGCTGCACATGCTGACAAGCATTTTGATAGTTTCCAATTTATTTCATACTTTATTTTTTAATTCTGAGTTTCTTAAGATTTTTTTTTATTTTGTGGATTTTTTTCATCTTTGCCCCAATGTTTTATCACTTCTGTATTCATATGCACTAGAAGAAATCGATGAAGAATTTTCACGTGATGTCTGGCAGCAAAGAAATGAAAAGCATCACAGTGCAACAAATTTAATCTATTTTATAGGCTAGGTATAAAGAGGTATTATAACAGGAAAGAGATGGTATCTAATGTACTGTGAAAAAGTAATGTCAGGAAGAACAGTTAAAAACTCTTCAGATTCCCTTTCTCTACATCAAATGGGGATTTTACTCTTTCAAAGGCATATGCTTTTTCAGCTACTTCTTTGAATGCCTTTGCAAGACTGAAAGTGAGTACAAAAAAACCTTATGTGTGATGAAAATTATTTTTACTTTAAAACCTCTTTCCAAATTAGCAGAATATTATAAGTTTGTGAGCTACACATTTATAAAGACACTTATATGGCATTCTAGTGCTCTAATAGATACAACCAACTTACCATTTCATTTGGAAATAATAAAGTTTTATTTCATCTCCCATTTTTTACATCTACTAAAAAATAAATTCTGAAAATTGCTTCAGTAACTTTGCAAGCTGTACCTACTTGAGTATTGATCTTTCTAGAAATATTTTAGGTGTCTCATTCTCTCAGTTGAAAAAATTACAATGTCAGCCACAATTTTCATAAACTGGAATCAACAAATACCATTAGTATCTTTTTTAGGTTTTTGTTTGGTTTTTTTTTTTTTTTTTTTTTGTTATGGCAGTTATTCTCAAAGTTGCAATGAAATGAATCATCAAGGCAGCAAATATACACAGGGCTGATGAGAACTACTACAACAAAGACATATAAATTAAATAAGTAGGTAGTGAATTTCAGCTAGTTTTGTAGGTCTTGACTGATAACATATGGCATCAAGCATAGGGGTTCATGGCAGGGAAGCATGATAATAATTAGATGACTAAAAAAAGTAACTGGGTTCAGTAAGACAACAAACGAAAGGAATTCTGGCAGAAGATCTGAAGGGAGGTGTTTAATGTTGTTATCCCCTCTTCTCTCTGTTAGAAGTGCAAGCCTTTGATCAGTTTTTCATAGGTGTGAGGTTAAAGAATTTTTATATTACGAGATTTCACAACACTATTTTTTTTTCTGTCTGAAACTACTTATATATGGTATCTTCTAGTTTTTCTCTCTTATATATTAAACAAACACACAGATACAAATATAAGAACATATTTTCATAATATGTTCTCTGTGATCATTAAAAGATGAAGATTTGGTTTTTCCCACAAACCCTTGGGAAGTGGCTGATGGGAACAATCTCCTGAGTCTGGAAGTCTGGCCTATTCTTGACTCTGAAGAATCTGTCCTATACTACTCCATGAATAAATATTTCAAAAATCCATAAAGTAAGGTTAACATAAGTTGACTCCAGAGCACCAGAGCAGAGCTCAGAAGTTATCTGAAATAATTTCTCTCTTGCCAAGTATTTCACTGTCTCATGTATGGTATCAAACTGAACTATTTGCTTTGTTACATAGACAGCACTTTATTTTTTAATGACTATTAATAGCTTAACCCTACCTAATTTTTAAATTTTTTTAAGGAAAAACAAATCTTTCTCAATGAGCTCATTGAAGAAACTAAATTACCTGGCTTGTGCTAGAGATAGCTCAACTGTGCTATCAGTTGTGATGTGAGACATGAAAGTGGATAAATTCATGTATGTGATGTAGCTAAACCCAAGAGGATATGATTTCTATTTACCTCATTTGTTTTACCAGATGTGTCAATTTAACGTTAAAATAGATAAATAAAATCTCTTTAGTACTGTAGGACAGGGTAACAATTAATCATCCTCATCCATGTTTTTCTTTATGACATTTTATATGTCTATGTTCCTACACTGGCTAAAGTCCTACAATCTACTTTCCTTCATCTTTATTATTGGAAAATAATCTGAAAACACTGAGTGCTGTGACCCCTGGGAGCAGGAGTATATCAATAGCCAGTGAAGAACAATCTGCATGCTTGCAATACAAAGGATATATTGGTTGTGGGGGGGTTTACCCAAATTAATTGTGCCAGCCAATAAGAAGACACCATCAATTATTTGTTGAGCTTGAAAAACATTGGTGTTATGAAAAACAGACTTCTTCAAACAATAGGGTAAAATAAAATGCTCACATGTGGAAGAGAATTATAGTCAAACAGAAGTAACTGTGAAGTATGACAGCTATATATTTGTTTAAAACAATTATGATTTATTAAAACAGATAAACTAAGAGGCAGAAATGAAATTAATTAATAAACAGGGAATCAAGTAGTAAGTAAAAATAAGTGCATATATTAGAAGTTTATGCATAATACACAGAAAGAAAAAAAAAGAATCAGAATATCTAACTGATGATTGTTTTGACATCTCTTGAAATGAAAAGAAGTTTTGGTGATGACTGAAAGCAGTCAAGAGCAAAAGCTGAAAGAAGTAGGAATGATTTCCTATGAAGAAAGAAGACAGCTTTTTTTACACAACTCTGCCATAAACACAGCCAAAAGCAGCACTAAAGGCTTTGGAGCAAATGGTGGAAGATAGAGATCCGTTGTAGGAAAATGAGCCAGAGGTTACAAGCTGAATTCCATGTTCCCATGAAACCAGAACTGAAGGAAAACTGACATTATAAGTAAGCTCTGGAAATCCTATGCAATGAAACACAAATGCAATAAAGAGTGATGTCATACATGGTCATCCTAGTCACTGTCAGCTTTGGATCATATTAGTACACATTAATTTACCAGTCCCATCTTTGTTGGAAGAGGTGTTTCTCACTGAAAACCTGAAAATTGTATAAAAACAAATTGAGCTGTAAGACCAAAAAATTGTTTCAATTGTCAGCTCAAAAGCTGTTGTAAAAGAGAAATTGTTCAATTTCAGATTAATTTATTCATGCTCTATTGCTCTTGGAAACAAAACCAAAACCACCTGCAGCTAAGATACATAGGAAGCCAAACAAAAAACTAGATAGAGTTAATTTGTTCTTGGTTAGTAATTTAGCTGAATTTCACATATCAAGTTTTGTGTTCAATGTCTGTAGCAGTGCAATTCCCGTATAACAATCTCTTCAATAATACCAGACTCAGGAATAGGCTTGGATTTGGTGTGTCCTCTAAAAAGAAAGGGAATTCGATTTTCAAGCAGCTCATAGCAGGCCATCAATAGAAAATTAAGTTTCTTAAAAGTTATTACTTTTAAAATGCTATCCCTAAGTGTGGGAAATTTCCCATTTCCATAATTGAATTTTCATTTGATGCCATTATGGATAGTTCTGCAGAAGAAAATTTAATCCAGTTTAACACTCTATGACATAAAGTATTCATTCATTTAAAACAAGACAAAAAACATGTTATCATCAAATGTTAAATTGCAACCAATGCCAAGCAGAAAGGGATAAAATATAAATACTATATATTATATATTTTATATTTTAAAAATCCCCTGATTTTTAAAAATAATTCTTTAATCCTATAACTTTTATGCAATCAGCAGAAAAAAAATACTTTAACTAAGCATAATTTGTCTTAGAATTTGATCTGAATTATCTTAATGAGAAATTCAATTCAAACAAGCATCTGTTTCAGAAAAATCAGAAGGATTTTTACTTCTTGAAATACATCTAGAAAACAAAAATACATACCAACTTTCTATAAGGAAATAAAATGCCTTAGAAGACAGCATGGAATACTAACTGAAGCTTACATAAATTAAATAATTTTGCATTTTGAAAAATACATTTTAATTCTAGTCACTCAAACCCATATGGATGTAGCTGTAAATCTATAAAATAAAAATATAACATTAACAGCAAAGGGTAACTACCATAAATTCCAAAGTATTGTGATGTTTGCCTTAATAAAACCATTATTAAGGACAGCAAAAAGTTGTGTATCACTCTAGCACATAAAAGATGGATCACATGATCTTACACTTTATGACATGTATGCCTCGACTAATCTTTGTATTCTATAATGCCAAATGGCTAGTCCAATACTGTTCCTTCCCAACAAAGTATATTCTCCTATATGTTTCTGCAGGCATCTTTCTTGTGGGAGATGTAGATGACAAGAATGCAATATACCTGTGAACAGGTATAGAAAAAATCATTCCTTCTTAGGAAAAGTAAGCTGGAACTGAAGTGGAAGCAGACATCAAATTTACATACATCAAAACTGACCAAAGCATGAGAAGGGAGGATCTGAATGTACAGAATGATTGACAAATGGGAAAGAGCCATAGAATAATAGACTCATTTAGACTGGAAAAGACTTTTAAGATTATTAAGACAAAGAATTTACCCAGCACTGCCAAACCCACACTAAATTATGTCCCTAAGTGACACACCTATTTTTCCTTTAAATACCTCCAGAGATGGTGACTCAGCCAGTCCTTTGGGAAGCCTATCCAGACTCTGCAGAGCTTTCCTACCCTCTAGCAGACAAACACTCCTGCTCAAACTGGTGTCACGTGTGAACTGACTGAGGGTGCACTCAAAAACTTCATCCAGATCATTGATAAAGATATTAAACAGAACTGCACCCAATACAGACCCCTGGAGGATGCCACTTGTTACAGGCTGCCAACTGAAAACAGCAGAGATAGCTTCAAAATATTTGACTATGACTAAGTAAATATGTTTAAGGAGGAAAAAAAAGGAAAAGAAAAAGGCAAAAAAATAACCTCATATTACAAACATTGGTAGGGACAAAATCAGAAAATATTTTGTATTTTTTTTTATAATTTACTAATTCAATATATTTCCAGCAAATAATATTGTGATACTATGTAAATAGCCTGTCTACTTACAGTTGCAGTATTGTTATTCCTAAACTGAGTTTTCTCCAACTCTCTTTCGTGATAAGGTTCAAGTCACACCATATCCGTAACATATTATCATTGAAAAATAAGATACTACCTTGGAAATCAGTCCAACAACAAAACCTTGGAAGGTCAGGAATGTCTTGTTCTGTTCGATTTGGTTTTAAACCCAAATGAGTTAACTGCTTTTGAAACTAAACCGTAGCAAATCCAAAATGATCAAAGTAGTGATGGAAGTGCAGTAATTAGTTCCCAATCCAGAACACTGGAAATCTTAATGGTCTATATTAGGGAAAAAACGTGTTTCTCTAAGCTTCACTCTAACCCACAGTCACACATAAAAATACTGTCATGTTTTGTTTTTTTTTTAACAGAGCGCATTGTAATAAGTGTATAATGATTTTTTATTAAAGGAGAAAAAGCACAATTTCATGTGAATAATCATATGCAAGGCATAAGCTAGTGTGTCAGTGCTTATTTCTGTTTCAGAAATGAGCATTTTTTGTCATTTAATATCATGGACAATAGATATGGCTCATACAACAAAATGCAAAAATATTTTCTGAGTGACTATTTAAAAGTGCATAAAAGGTTTATGCTTGGGAAGATGAACAGCTCTACTGCTATTTAAAGCACCTAGAACCAACATACCTTTTTTCCTCATACAACAGTGATAAGCCTGGATGTTTCCAAATACATACTCAACTTTCCTTCTTCACATAAAAAATGCATAAAATTTAATTAAACATATTTGAGTCTGCTAATAATTTTTTTACATTTGCTCATACTCATAATTCATGAGGATTTACTTTAACTTTTAGTTACTTGAACCTTTTAGGGACTTAAATAGTCCTCTGTCAAGTTCTGGGCCCCCACACCATGCAAAACGTTACAGTTCTGGAGAGTGTCCAGAGAAGGACAATGGTGCTGTTGATGGGTTTAGAGACCACAGGAACAGTGGCTGAGGGAGCTCAGGGTGTTTAGCCTGGACATGAGTCTTGGGAGGGACCTTATTGTCCTCTACAACTGCCTGAAAGGAGACTGCAGCAAAGTGGGGAGTCAGATTCTTCTCCTAGACATGCATCACAGAATCATGGAATCACAGTTTATTCTGAGTTGGAAGCCATGCACAAAGGTCATCATAGTGAAAGGTAAAGTGGAAATGGCCTCAAGCTGTACAGGGGAAGTTCAAGTTGGATATTATGAAGAATTTCTCCATTAAAAGAGTTGTTAAGCATTGGAAAGGGTTGCCCAGGGAAGCGGTAGAGTCACCATCCCTGAAAATGTTCAAGAAATGCCTGGACATGGCATTTAGTGCTATGATTTAGTTGACAGGATGGTGTTCAGTCAAAGGTTGGACTTGATGTTCCTGAAGGTCTATTCCAACCTCAGTGATTCTGTGATTTTATACACATAAATCTTCTTAGATTTAGAAAAGAAAGGAAAGCAACAGACTTTGCACTATCTTCATGACAGAAAATTTTGGTTTTTTCTAATTTTACTAAGTATAATCCTGTATGTATAACCTTTACTTAGGTATTAGTTTCATAGAAATACAGAATAGTTTCAAGGGACCTCTGGAGTCTGTCCAGTCCAACTGCCTTGGTCAAAGCTGGATCAGCTAGAAGAGACTACTTGGAGCTGTGTACAGTTGGGTTTTACCTGTCTCCAGGGATGGAGTCTCCACAGTGTCCCTGGGAAAACTGTTCCAGTGTTCAATCCCTGTCACAATAAAAAAAATGGAAAACAGCTTCATATTCAGACAGAACTCTTTGTGTTTCAATTTGTGCTCTGTTTTTCTAGTCTCTAATTGACTAGACACCACCGGCAAGAGTCTATTAGTGAAAATAACAATAATTTTCTCAGCGGGAACACAAAGATATAAAGTACACTTCTTTGACAGAATTAAAATGATAAAGGTAACATTTATGGGGAGTGTGAATAAAACAACCCTGATAAATGGAATTAGCCCAAGAACAGTGCTGAGCTTACCTAGCCTGCTTCGCAGTATATGAAATAGATTCTTCTTTGTCGAGTCCTTGTAAGGCCACAGATGCTGCCTTGTCTCAAATTCTGGGCACCATATAGTCACTTGAAAGTCACTATCAGTTGAAACAAAGCATGAGAAAAAATATAGCAGTGAGAGGTCTATTGGCAGGCCCTCTCAGGAACATTGGAATGATCCAGTTTACTTACCTGGGGGTAGGGAAGACTGCAAGAAAAAAGGACAACTATAAGATGATATTCATGATGTACACAATGCATAAATACACTTTTTTTTCCTAAAGAGATTTTTTCTTCTTGCCTGTGTGAGACAAAACTAGAATAACACTTTTTCATTGCAGCAAGGAAGATTCAGATTAGATATTAGAAAAAATGTATCTTTTGCAAAGGTAATGGAACAATTTATTAGATTGCTCTGGAAAGCATCAGTCTCCAAAGCTGCAAATGTGTGGAAATATATATTAGGAATGACATAAATATGGATCCCTGGTGAACACAGTCTAAATGACCTCTCAAAATTCACACAGTATTATGAACCCACAATATTAAAATTGAATAAACATGCACTTATTAATTATACATGCATTTAAATTAAGCTAATCTTTACTGATTTAAAAATAAATTAAGAAACATCAATTTATCTCTTGACAAAAATGAAATGAAACACTGTTTAACCAGAGAAAGGGCTAAAATTATTATGAATCCATGAGTAAAACTTAAACCTGGATAAAATTCAGGAACTATAACTTATGTGATATTTTTCTTAAGACCTGAACTAGAAATAAATTACTCCCTGAGGAACAGAATAATAACTTGAATCAGTTCTTTGTTGCAGAATTAAGGCAACACTGCTGTGTTGTTGATGCTGACTGAGTATTTTAAGCTTCCTTAATCTATTTCTTCCTAGATCTATGATTTATGACATCTGAGGACTGACCTTTAAATTTCCACCCTAACAAGCAGGTTTATTTGCACTCCTTGGAAATAAAAAATAAAGGCCTCCAGGCCAGTAAGTATTAACTTCTTTAAGCATACCACATTGTCTCACATACAGCCTCTTAGAAGATGTGACAAGAAACACTCTTTGAGGTCCAACTATTTCCTATTTTTTTTAATAAATCTAATTTATACAATCTAATGTACTTTATTTTGTGGCTTAACAGATATTTTAATGGCAGCAGAAAAACTATCCTTTTGAATTAAATTGGATTCTGAAATGCAGTGCAGCGAGGAAAATTATAGAATTATTTTTGTTGAATATGACTATGAAATAATCAGATCTATTATTCTTAGTTTGTCAAACACTACACATATCAATTGCCTTTCTACTAAAAAAACCACAAATGTCAAAATTTCTCTTATTTTCTGTTAAGAAATATAACATTGAAATTAATGAAAACATTTATTTAATTATAAATGTAGAAATGTATAAATTTATTTAAGCTTTTATGATTATAAAAATATTAATATTTTTTTATTATCGAAAAGCTGGACTTCTACAAGACAGACACTATAAACTTTGAAATCCATGTGTCTGCAAATACATATGACCAAATACATGTGGATTTCAACCAGAAAGAAGATGACCCTTAATTTTCTCTTTAGAGATACCAAATTGTGTTACGGTCACATCAGAATTTGAAGGCAGTCATGTGATCAGATGCATTTCTCTAAATTGCAATAAAAGTATTAATTACTAATATAATTACCAATATTATTTAGTAATATATTGCTAATTCCAATTGGCATATTCTGTGATTCTGCAATTCAGTAGTATACTAACATAGTTTAGCACAGATGAAACAAAACACTTTAGATTAGTTTCATGAAGGGCTAATGCATTTTGCCAAAGTGAAATCAAAATTATAATAGGACAAAAAGAAAACAGAGACACAAGGGATAATTTTTCTAAGATGATGACTTACCTGTAGAAATCTGTGCAAAATGCAACAGTTTGAACAGACTTTCACCATTCTGCTCTTAATATAGCAGTGAATTTTTTGAAAATGCATTAAATGAGGTTATCAAACCCATCAGAAGATGAGTGTGAACATACCCTCAAACATTTAATCTGCTAGATTAAGCCAATTTGCAAGAATGTGTGCTGAAAAATGAGTTAGTATTTGTTTTAATTGAATCAATGTGTTATGGAAATGGGAGAAAAATAACCAGCACTTTCCATATTTGACTGAAGACTAACTGCAGTAGGAAAAAAACCTTTTCAGATATTTAGGTCTTTAGGACACTAAGTGACCGAAATAGATTTGTAAACATGTGTATCCTAGATGTCACAGTGACATATAAATACAGTCTTAAAAGGAATTTGCAAAATAAAATTACATTACTTTCAGACAAGCAGGTAACACATTTATTCCAGCAGGACTTTTGAAAATGAAGTTGCTGGTCTTATCATTCAAAAAGTGTATCTCTATAAAAGTTTTAAAAAATAATTAGAGTTTAAGGGTAAAATAGTGGTTCATCCAATGACTAATTAAACTGACAGAAACATTCATCTGACTCATTGGTTAGTCACAGTACTCCAAGAAGTAAAAATAGTGTCTCATTAGTCTTTTAAACATTTATTCCTTATTCTACTTGAAATTTATAGTTAATCTTTTTCCTAGTGTACAGCAGGCACTTATTACACAGGGAAAACTTGGAGAATAAAAAGTATATAAAATGTCTGTCAATCTCTCCCACATGTTAGGAATGAATCATTATAATGGACCACGAGCGGCAGGGTGACTCTGAATGGAAGCCTGTAATTAACTTTGCTTCATGTTTTATTGATAGCATTTGCTGTTTTCTGAGATCTGATCATGCATCTTGAGCAATGTGCAAAGCTATAGATCATGCTGTGCTTAGGTGCCCTGGAACTGGGAAATACATGCAGAACTAAATAGATTAGATGGAAAATGTACCACATCCCTTGTGATCTGTATACACATTTCAATTCTCCCTTTTCTGCCACCTGTTTGTTTTTTCTGTCGCAAACCACACTTGGCATTTAATATGAAACAGGGAAGTCAAAGTTCTTTTTTACTGTCTTGGGCCAATATTTACTGATATTAGTCATGGGCATGCTGAGATGGAATAAGAAAAAAAATATTCTCACTTACAAGCAAACAAATCTGTACTTTGAAATGCTATAGATCTGACACTTCAGAGCAAATTTGGAGTTGCAGACAATTTGCAGTTACAAACTTGAGGAGAGATGAACGGGTGTGGATGAGCCTTCTGTTATTCTGGAAGCAAGTCACCCAAAAATTGAGAAAAATATGTCGCTCTTTTTTTTTTTTTTAATATGGGTAATTTGGCAATGCTAAAAACAAATTTACAAAATCCTAAAAGACCCTGGATTATTTAGAAGCAGATGGTGTGAAAAGCATTTGAAATCCCTCCTGTAAGCTGAGTTCTGCTTCATATACACAATACAAGCAGAAGCTCACAAAAGAGGATCTTCCTCCAGACGGTTTTGACCCCAGCCTTCACATCTGGTATCACATTCCTGATCCTATGGTACACTTCTATGATACATCCACTTCATGTTTCTAAACTTCAGTAGCTTTCTTAACTGTAAAGCCTCAGTTAGAGGAGGTCCCTCTAGTGTGATAAACAAAGCAAATATTAATGGGGAAAAAAAAATCACAGTGTAACAACATAATTAAAAACTGCATTATAGAAATGAAGGAAAGAATTTAGAAATGCAAAAGCACAAGTATTTCTAAATTTCTTAACCACTGAGTAGTAAATTTAGTCAATACAATGCTATTCCTACAACACTATTTTATGCCTGTGCTCTTATTTAAATTGAGTCTTGGCTAATGATGGAAGAAGAGGAAGCAAATTGACAGACAACACTTGTGTCACAGTCAAATCTAAAATTCTGACTACATGGAAAATCCTCTTAATTAAAACAAAACTGATAAAAAAAGTGGTGGATAATGGGAACATTTCTGTCAGAAACAGTGGTTATATTTTGGTTTCACTGACAAACCTGTGTGGACTGAAGCACATTTCTGTCTATTGGCAGCCTCAGACAATCATACAAGCATAACTCATTTTTTAAAAACTCATAAACTTATTATCACAAAGTTTACAGAAAATTTTACATTTACCTATCTTCTTTTAGTTCTTCAATTTAAATAGCTCATTAAATTAGCATTTTCAAGCATTCTTCTGTCAGTATGACAGCCAGATTCTCATGCAACCTCTTGATTCTGTGACTGAAGGGTTTGTGACAGTGCGCTAAAAAATATGAGCCTTGAAATGAAATCCCAAGATAGAAAGCATTGCTGCAGTGTTATACTGGTTTGAAATAATTTTTCTTGATTTAGCACAATCATTAGGGAATTTTTGCTCTACTCTTTTCAACAAACAGTTCCCCAGTTTGACAATCTATGCTGTTTGCAGTGATTTTTAATAACTAACTATCAATAGCTCATCTTTTCAAACAATTTAAAAGTCACACAGCCATATATGTCATTCAACCTGTATTGCAATCATCTACTATGAGTTATAAAGCACTGAACATTTCCCATGAGACCAAACACCTCACACAGTGAAGGCCTGATCTGAATAAATTACCAACTTTATGCAATGAGTTATTAAGACATAGTGAAAATTAGTAAGAGACTGGAAGATAAAGCCCAGGTTTGCAAAACAAGAAAATCTGAATCCAAAAAATTCTCCCTATAGCGTAACTTTGGCCCATCTTTTTAAAATTACTTTAAAAAATAAACAAAAACAATTTACCAAAAACCAAACCAATCAAACAAATAAAAAACCAAAACCAGGAAAAAAAAAGCCAAAAAAAAACCTTTATCATATGCATATTTATTAGATTAAAAATATTATTTTTATTTAAGGACATTTATTTAAGCTACAGCTATTGAGCAAGCACCTTCCTCACCCAGGCAATGCAAAATGGGATGCAAGAATATAACTAACTCTCATCAGCTTATGCAGACCTGACTCCACAACCACTGCAGAGGTTTGGCATAATGGTGATAAAACAAGATTTTTTCCTGTAAGGTTGTATTCTTGTTATCTTTCTCATGTGAATGGAATATGGTGATTTTTTTAGCCAAATGCAGAGAGAACAGAGATGTGGCTCACTGTGGTCTGTAGATGGGACTCAAAATTATACTAGTACATTACTTTTGACTAAAAATTCAGATAGATACTTTTTTTTTAATTTTCTAAGCTGCAAAAAAGAGCAACAAAAGAAAAAGGGTTATTAAAATTAGTTTCCATGACTGAAAAACAGAGAACAAAATTGTCTCCCATTTGGCCAGTGAGATTTTTTTTTTTGATTAAAGAAATATTTCAAGTAAGTGCAACCCCTGAAGTGTTCAAAAAACAGCTATTGTTTTATATATATTTGTGTATTTGTACATATATATGTGTGTGTGTGTGTGTGTGTACACACACACAGATATTTTGAGTGGCTTCATTTTAAAACCTGAGTGTATCACAGAAAACAGTTATTTGTATTAATTTCTCATCTGCATCCCTTAAAATGCAAATAACCTTTAAAAATATACTTCTTGCCACAACTTTTTCCAAACTTCTGGTAACCTTTCAGGAATTCTTTAAAAGCAGCCAGTGCTGCAGCTTTTTCTATCCCTTCTGCAACGCCCAGCCTGTTTCTCTTCTATATAGAAGAAATGAGGGAGATGCTATAAGCCATTCCAGTGCTTCTTAGTTGATGCATTTGCCAATTAGTGTGCAAAACATCCTCTGAGAGAAATATTTAATTGCTGAAGATATTTAGTTTATATCATGAGATCCCAAACAAGCCTCAAATATTTCTAAAATTACCTAAGTAACATTCTTATTTTTCTTAGTTTTTAGCTGACTCCTTCTGAAAAGTGGGGTCTCTAAATTAAGGAAATGTAGTAGATAAAATATTTTTTTTGCTGCCATAAGCAAAAAGATTTTACTCTATGAGGTTGTGTCAAGTAAAAACCATAGTAGGCCACTAATAGCCATGACCTATGGCAGCCTTCTAGTACTGTGTAACTGAACTATTTCCTTTTCTAAATCTCCAAACATGCCACTGAGAGTCCTAGGTCAGCATATATGGTAAGAAAACCACCAATCACCCAACAGCTTCTTCACGATCTGCTCCAGAATGAAAGATCTCTTCGCCAGCTTGAACTTTTGGACCTTGGTTTTGACCCTGTCTGAATTTTCATTGTGTTAACAAATGATTCTGATGGTAAAACTGTGAATCTACATATAGGCCTGGTGAGGGAAACACATCAATAAGTAATTACTAAAATAAGTCAGGTTGCTTGACCCAAGCATGCAAGCTTTCTAAATTTATTTCCTTCTCCCCCTTCTCTACTGTCACTGCAGCTTTAATTTGTCCTTCTCTTCCATGAATCCATTTATACTGATCACATCAGTGCTCTTGGCTATTTATTTAATATTTCTAGTTCTCTTTGCATGAAATAGCCCTGCTGGAATTCTTGTTTATTTCTAATTTCATTTTGTCTGCACTGTTTTTTTTCAAGCAGTAGGTTACAGTTGATTAAAATAAATCTGAAAACAGATGCATTTAGTATAGGAAGTGTTTGTAAATTGATACATTTTTTTTTTCTTTAGCAATGTTTTGAAAATCTACTTTATTAATGAAATTGCACAAATTACCCTAAATCTCATATTCAGGTAATTACAAAAATAAAATGAACATCTGTTATTACAAATGCAGAATGCCAAGTCATAATGTGCAGGTTAGGGGTTAACACAAGCAAATTGGACATGGTACATAAACACAAGATAAATTATTGTATGGTAGTCTAATTATGTTCCAAGCATTATGTTAATTATAATTTATATCAATTCAGTAATTAAAGAAAACAAGCTCTTTCTTTGGTTTACTATTCAAAATCTTCTGTGTACTAAATTATTCTGTGTCAGTGGCAGTAAATCATAAATATGGCAGCAGCAGCAGCAGCAAATATTTTTTAAATCTAAGAGAAAGTCTATATGTTAGATTTGAAAGAAGTTTTGCTAATCAAATGGGGTCAAATGTAAACAAGATCAAGTTAAACAGAGCATAGACAATCCACTTGTTTCTGTCCAAAGAATTAAAAGAAATATTTATTCCCTTAAAGATAATGACCTAAAGTGTTAGTTTGCAAAATTAAATTAGAATGGGATAGATTTTCTAAGGACAATCCTAGGAAAAAAAAACAGAAAATCATATAATATAAATACATGGCTAAATATAAATTTTAGAGGTTATTTTTATGCATTTCCTTTAATTAAAATACTTTTTATTTTCTGTCTCTCCTTTATACAAAGAGAGGGATTCTTAAGAACAGTTAAGATTCTGACATAAATTTAGACATAATCTGAATGTGCTGCATCTTCTGAATATGAAGATCTTTTACCAGGACATCACTTGAGTAGTTTTCTCTACCCTCACAGTTAGAAGATTAATCTTAGTATGCAATCTATCTCCATTATCCAATTAAGTCAATTATCCTTCCTTTCTAACATCACAGATTTTATAAAAGTAAAGGAATACCACCTATACCTTTTATAGCTATAATTAAAAATGTGAGCCAAAATGAAATCAACATCATGGACTGAACAAATACATACTGTCTAATCACTTAAATATGATTTAAGAGCAGACCCTTCCAAACATTTACTTTATGGTGATTTCACCTCTATCTGAAATTCCTAACAAGATCTTTTCCATTCAATTTCTAGAGTGGGTTTTTTGTTTGTTTGTTCCTTTGTTTCCAAAATTTTCCATTAAATCATGAGACCCCATTCAACCTGGCCTTGAACACTTCCAGGAATGGGCCATTAATAACAATCTACTGTACATCTACTATTGTATTTCAGTCTGTATCTGACTGAGATATCCTCATGCATCTCAAATGGTACAAATTGTCTATATTTAGCCTACAGAATAAAGACCAAAGCATAACTTCTTTCTTTTGCTTAATTATCTAATTCTTGCAAAATTTTGGATAGACTTGATCCTATGTTCAAGATCTGACAGCCTAAAAAACCTTAGTACTTCTATTTGTAGACGTCATATTCCCAATTTCAGTTCCTAAGGAGAATGCAAGCTGACCTCCAGGAAATTAAGTCTTTATCAATAACTTTGCATCACAGTTCAGGGTTTTACTTCAACAAGAGAAGATGAGAGAAGTGACATGCAGATTCTTCATTTAAGGACATATGTTTTCACTTTGCTCATCTAAGTGCAATTTTAGTATAGGTTCTCTTCTGACAAGATAACCTGTATTACTTTTTATCTTCATTATATTATTATTATTTTCTTATTGTCTCTTAATACCAAAAACTGAGGAAAAATGTCAACAATTTTTGCATGATATTTTGAAAAACATTCACCACTTTTTCACGACATGAAGTTTATTGATATTGCCTAGTCTTATATCAAAACCCTGTCCAAACAAGGAATATAGGATCTAGACAAACATCTACTCTTAAACATCTCATATTTCAGTTTGTACAAAAAGACTGTTAATTAGTGGACAAAAGTGTGTTGTCACTGTCAACAACAAAGCCATTGCCAAAATAAAAATAAGTGGAAAAAGAGAAATTTTTAGGACTAAACAAAAGAACGTTTCCCAGAGTATGGTAAAGGGCTTGAGATGTCATTCTTGAGATGTCTCAGAACAAGTAATATTAAAGGAAGTCATATTTCAGTTCCTGTTATAGAAAATGAAAGATGATTCAGAACTTGTTATAATATGTCTCTTTTCTGGCTTGACCGTGCTGTATTTCATTTCAATGCCTTGATACATAGTTATTCATATTTTATATTATTTATATCATCACTGCTTTCTTAAGAGGAAAGGCATAGAATTAAGCCAGTGGTAAGGTCCTAGTTAAACACAGAAAACCAGGGGAAATGAGGCTGGTTTTTTCCCCCACATTTTCATTAGTGTTAGTGTCATAAAGGATCTATTCTTATATCCCTTAATAGCATTTATCCTCTATATGCCATCTGAAAAATGCCTTCCTAAGCTATTGTATAGTATAAGACCTGTATATGCACCTTCCATTCAGTTGGACTTTGCTGGCCTCTGAAGTCTGTAACAGCTTTGTAAGAAATTCCAGTACCTATTTTAGGATCTCTAGCTTACTTAGACTTAGTTCTAGGCCAGTTCTGGTCAGTTCTTTTTCTTAGAGCAATGTAAAATGAGACAGAGAGGAAAAACTGCTTATGATCTTTGGATTATACTGGAAAATAGCTGGGTCTTTTTGAATTTACTCATGCAGCATTCCTGAATTCTTTCTTCCTGCAGTGTCTCTGACAGGAAAACACCCCAAATCAGATAGATGTCCTCTGATTTCTGTCCACTCCTTCCATCATATTAGCATATCTGTGCCAAGTGCTGCTAAGTCCTTTTTTAATTACTCAACACAGAAGACACCAAAGCACATTGTCAGAAATTGTGCCAAGGTCTGGCTACTGAGCTGGCACTGAAATAGAAGAGGAACTCTTAAATGCTGAGGCTGGAAAATTACATTACTCCTGAATCAAAGCCTGAGAAAGAGATGATGCTTTGCTGTAAGAACAAGTCAAGCAGAGGCAGAACTGAGCAGGTTCTTTACAACTTGTGGGACAAGTCTATAGTATGTTGATTCTTCTTCAGCATGGGGATATTATATTTTATTGGCATCCCTATTTTTTGTCCCAAAATTAATTTATCTGTCACTATAATCTGTACTAATCACTGTAGTTGCTAACCAGTTTTTGGATTTAATGGTGGATTAGCCAGCAGTTTCTATTTAAAATGAGTATGTTCAGTGCAGCACTAATAGGCACAACCAGCATTGCCTGCCACTCCTTTACCATTCAGTTCCATCCCATCATCTAAATAATTCATTAAAATACACTCTTTTTATTTTATAGTGATATATGTATTAAAATTAGATGTACATAAATAAAATTATATGCATTTTAAAAATGGCAAGAACATAATCTAAAATGATGATTCTAAATATAATATAGAGTTTCAGAGAAAGAAAATTCAATAATAACTGTAAACTGAGTATCTCAGTCAAAAGCCTACATTGTTTATGCTACCATCAAATTGTGTAAAGACAGAACAAAAATATAGATCTTCTTATTATCTTTGGGCCAACACACCTGCTGTAACATAAGGTACTTTGATCACAATGTTATGCAGCAATATACTTATATGTTTAGTTCATGAAATCCCAGACTTGCAGGAATTCCACTTAGGTCCATAGTCAATATGCTATGAAAAAGACAAATCTTGGTGCTGAAGCCTGGGTAATATCACGTTTCAGCATCCAAATATTTCAGAACTGTGAGAGGCAAGCTTATAGGACTTGAATATATTTTGATGGGCCTTTAAACACTTTATTACTTGTACCAAAAGAAGAAAAATAAAATGTCTTAAAATGAAACAAATTTGTGAAGAACGGCAATAAAATTCATTAAAACTTACTATCCATGCATTTGCCTTAATTTGTCAATGGCAATATTAGGGTGACCTAATATTAGGGTGACCATATGTTACTTCCTAATTAATAGGTCAATTAAAATTTACTTTATCAATTTTCCTGTTTTGAGAAACACAGTGAAGATGAATAGCTTGGGATGTTTTTTACTAGATTTATTGTGTGATGAAATAATATGTTAACCCATCATAAGAAGTGACTTGTATAATATAATACGTTTGATGGAATTAACCAAGGAAGAATACTTTTATTCATTATTTAGCTTAATTGTACAAAAAAGAAATAATTTCTTGCGGAAGTACTTTGGTATAAGAAATATGTTTTTCGTTTTTCATCGAAAAATTAAATCATTCCTATTGGTGGCTGGATGCAAAAGGGAGGAAGCAAAGGCCCTGGAGGTATTGGCAGTGTCCAAACTAGGAAAAAGGTGTGTTCATGTTTCACAGTCCTTACCCCTCATGCCAGGCAGAATCTCTCACACAGTGCTCTGCAGATTCCCTCCTGTACACATAAACATATTTTCTTTAAGACAAGGAATTCATAGGGAAGGTTAGAGGAATCAAGACCTCAGAGCAGGAAATTTATGTCCGATCATCCAATTCAGACATTTCTGCTGAATGTCTGCGGATGGTTCAAAATTCCACTGAAATTGTATCTCCTCAGAACAAACTGATAGGATGAGGCTTAAAAACTTTATTTTTTATACTTATGGAAAACAAATTATGTTGCAAGGATGAAAAAGTGAAAATTAGATCTCTATTCTGAATCACTTCTAGAGAATCTGTTTTGAAAGGAATCAGAGCAGTAGCCTAAATCTACATACTTAAACTTAAAACTGCTCCTTGCATCATGGTCTCCCTCATCACCAAGTACAGAGGAAGCCTAAAGATACTTGATTCCCTGGGCTAAAGTGACAATTTGTGAATACCAAGCCTGTTCATTCTCTTACTAATATTTGACTGAAGTTTCCATGTAAAGGTAAAATTTTAAAGATGAATGGTCCATACTGTCCTACATTTGATACAATGGAAATTCGTTGTCAAGGAAACAAGAAGTACAAAATGCTTCCAAAAAAAAAAAAAATAAAGAGTGCCAGAAATTAGTTGGTTGGTTTATTACTTTCTGCATGCTCAATGACTGAGCTTGTGAGATCCTGCCTATCATTTGAGGACATATCCACCTAGTCAGTTAGAACTGCATGATACAAACATACCTGACAGCACACTGTGCGTCCTGTCTAAGTGAGATTGCACTGATTTTATGTGGTATCACGTACACTTGTTTCTTCTCTTACTCAACACACTATTTTAGTTCACACTCAACACACCTAGTGTTCTATAATAACCACTATCTAATGCTTACTTTGCCTTAGGATCCCCATCACAGATATGAGCATTCAATGTTGGGAAAAGGGAGACAGCAAGGAGGATACTGAGGGGTTTTTTGGTTAACTTGCTTCCTTCAAGTATTATCACTATTATGCTTTTATAAGTTATTAGTGGTATGAGATGCCATTATAAAACATAACAATGTGTGATGGTAATTGTGCCATTAAGGTATCTAGTGGAACATAAATTACTGATTGTTGCCTCAAGAGCATCAGAGCTGCATTAGAGCTGCAATGAACTGTTCACCTTACAAGCATTCAACTGAACTATGTCATTTAAAGGTGAAAAGGTTTAACTCTGTTATTGTATTCAGGGCACTCTAAAGAATGCAGTAGAATTGCTATCACAGCCAAAGCTGCCTAACAAAAACAGGATATATGACAAAAATAAACTTATTTTTGGACTGGATATTTTTAATTCATCTTCTGTTTCTTATTCCTCGTTCTCCTTCTGAGTTCCCTTTCTTCCTACAAACCACACTTTTAGCAATAAGAGTTTGGGAGAAGGTTTATCGTTTTTCTTGAGTGGCACTCTGGTCGGTTCTGTCAATACCATTCAGGGATGAATGACCCCTGCAATAAAGTCCTAGATTTACAATCCAGTTGAGCTCCCTGGTAGGAATTCTACCTCAGCTAATTAGTGGTATCCCTGCAGTGATATGGGCTGAAATAAGTACAAATATGGCAGAACCACATTCAAAACAAGTCACTAGGAAAAATTAAGGCCTCCTCCTGCTGCAGTGCCACCAGAAAAGCCTCTCCTCTTGGTATTTTTATTTCTGAAGTTTCCCTCATTAATTTGAGCTACTGAAGAGTTACATCCCTGCTGATAGAGAAACTGTCTGGTGTGTTGTTTTGTAATGTAATGTCACACAGCACAGCCATCCTGCTCTAACCCTTGCTTTCATAAGCATATATTATAAGCCTTACTCTAAGCATTAGCAACCATCAAATGGCAGGACTAGAAAAATACTTTAGGTATCATTTACCCACCTGTGGCTACATCTAATTTTGTTTAACACTTTTTCCTCTGTCCTCATCATTTCTATCTCTAATAGAAAGCGCAGAATATTCATATTTTCTTCCTTATTAAGTTGGTGCTGACTTTGAGAAATATCTTTCCACTTCTGTCCATTCTTAAACATAACAAACTACAGACTGTACTTTTCACATTCACAGAAGTATAGTATAGAAAAGTAATTTTTCAAACAACACTTTTCTTGCTGTAATTGCCTTTTCTCTGACATTTTTCCCCTTGCTGACAGCCATTAAAAGAGTTCTCACTGACTGATGTGATGTTGGTCAAACCTGGCCCTATAGATGATGCTTTCACATCATGCTTGATTCTGGGCAAGTGAAGAATCAGCCCGCAGGGCTGAAAGATTAATTGTCTTAATGTTAGCATTCCAAATTGCAACTGCTGTTTTAGGACAGTGCTGTTGCTACACTGTGGCAGGTTTTCAACAATTCACAATAGTAGAGAATTTAGTTCTGATACTTGCCAGGATGAAGAGCAGATAAGACTGAGATATCCTAAGAGAAAAAAAATAGCAGATATATTCTTTTATAGAAATAAAATCCTTGTCCCTAGAGGGAATTTCCTACTGTATTTGACCTGCATACAGGGTAAAGGTTTAGATTCTGCTGAGGTGTTTTTTGGGTTTTTTTTTCCCTTCCATTATCATCATGACTGTTGAGTAAGGATTAGGTAATTTTTTGTTTCAGAGGTTATCCAAGAGATTTGAAAGAAATAAACAAAGGAAAAGAATGCAAAAACCTCAAATCCTAGGTTATTTGAATAAACTCATGAGGTATGAGCTACAGATCACAAGTTGTCTGGATCAGGTGCCACACAGCAGAACAGATGTACTCTGTAGGTAAAACTACCATGTGCTGCTAATGTAGTCATGTTGGGAAAAAGTCTATAGACATAAAATCACATTGCTTGACTGGTACAAGTTGGCAAAATCTCTAGAAAGGATACAGTAAACAAGAGGTTTTTCTCAACTTAGCCTGTGACCTGACGAAGACAATGTGGCTTTTTTGATAAAGCTCTTATTTTGCCACATGCAAAATATCTCAGTTTGAGAGATCTGTCAGCACGTGTGGACATCAAATATAGTAAGAAAAATCTGACATGTAGGTATGAGTATCTTAAACAGCCTACTAACCATCACAAAGAGGACATACACAGAGAGAATGAAAAAAATACAGAATTCATTAGGCACTGGAAAGAAAGCACAAAGATTAAGAAAAGCCTTCCAGTTACTCTAAGACTTGTCTCATATTTAATTTCATGATTTTTGATATCACCCATAGCACCTGTAATTGAACAATGAAAGAAAGCAAGATAAGCTTGCTATTTCTTTCTAGAGTCTGCTACTGTAACTGTGAAATAACGTCATGACTTCAATGCAGAGAGAGAATTTCACTGAAGTTATTTCCAAAATTAAAGGTATTCATTAGCTACCACACAGAAGTGATATCAGGATTCGTTTTCAAGGATTTAAATCTGCCATCTTCAAACTGACATTTAATTCCAGCTCAGCCTGAAAGCAGCCAACAGCTATCTCATGACTGTTCAATGCATGGGGTAAAATTACTGTAATTCAGTGTTGGACAATTCCCAAATAAAAATACGCATCTTCCTCAGCGAGATGAGCGACACTTTTACTGATAGTATCACCATTAAATCTTGCATTCTCTCCAACAGCTCCTCTAGCAATAGGCCTTATGCCTGGTGAAATTGATAGGCATCAAAGTTACAACAATTCAGATATGCCCCCATTACTCTCTGTGCTTGTGGCCGTATCAAGCATCACTGCCTTTATTGGAGCTCTGAGAAAATTTAAGCCTTTTCCACATGGAGCATGTCAAGTGGACAAGCATCAGTTTTCATTTTAGGTCAAGTCTAGCACACCCGGTTTTCAGACAAATTCCAAAAGAAATAACAATTCAAGCAACGATGATGCATTTTAAAAGGAGCATATTTAATTACTGGGAAGTCTGCCATATACTGAACAAATTTCCTCTCCTTTACTTGTTTCCCATGGCTGTGCTCAGAAACTGCAAGCTGTAATAGTGAACCACAGCAACCAATAGAAAATAAGCAAAGTTTAACAAAACCCCTGAGAGATCTTTCACTCTACCAGTGTTTAGTGCTTAGAATAACTCACAGCTAACAGTCTACAGTTTTCATGTAAGTATCAAAAAATCTCAGTGAAAACATGAACATACATCTACTTATGCATTCAGTAACTTAATCTATAATAATAATAATCTAAAATTGCTAATCTATAATTGCTTCTTTGCAAGACCTAATAATAATGTTAGATTGCAAAACAAAATAAAATAACTCCTCCACTACTACATATCCACTAGCAGGCTCTCAACCACCATTAACTAGAATAAATGTCCAAATACATTTTTCAATATATCATAGAGGTAGAAGCAAGGATGCTAACTTCTCTACCTTTGTACAGACACCCCAGCACCTCCACATGCAAATATATTCTTACATTAATGTCCTAATCCCATATAATATTTCCTAAACTTCTAATCCAGTTTAAACAGAATTTTATTCCCACTGAATTTAATCTACTTTCAAGCAACTAGTATTTACAATCATCAAGACATATTTATTTAATATTTTACAAGAATTTAAAAGGCAAACATTACCTGAAAATCACTAGTGTTGTTTTTGTTCTCTAGGAAACAGTAATTTATAGACTTTAGATTTTGAATTCTGGAACCATAGTGGCCTCTATTGTTGTCATATTAGAATAGCATGTATTGCAAGTATAAATAAACCTTCTTTAGACATTTTTAAATCATTGAAAATATATGACAATAGTTCTTGTAAATCAACCTGTCACCTTGGCTCCAATTTACAGAAAAACATTAAATACATCTAACATCAGATCAGTCACAGACATGCTAAGCTTTGTTGTCAACAGAAATTGGGTACTGCTTTGAAAATTCAAGACATAAGGGCTGTAAAATTATCTCATTGTGCTGAGAATATAAGAAAAGTCACATAAACTAAATGTAGTCTTTTTCGTCTTGCTGATCAAATGATTGCTTGTGTGAAGACAAAAGATGGAATTTTATGCAACCTCAGACATCAACAAACTTTGATTAGATCATAGCTTTAATTTAGGCTTTTCCAGTGCTATAAACAGCTACATTAATAGAAAAAAATAATGTGGGGTTTTTTTCCAAATTAGAATTTAAACAAACTTAAAGTACAGGTATAAATCTGTTTTGGAGACTACATGTCTCTTTGTCAATTGGCTGTTCAAGAATTCCAGACAGTTTCTTTAGAAAATGTATTTAGTTTTTAGATTAATAAAATTAGACAAGATGAATGTCATCCTAAAAGATTAGATCTGATGTCAGTTTACTAAAAAAAACCAACAGAATAATTACTTCATTAAAAATACCCAGATGCAATTTATGTCAACACTTTATATACGAGAATGAATTTTCATTGTAAGAAAGTTAAGTACTATCTAATTTATTAATCAGTTTTTCCCAACACAGTCAGGAGACAATTAAAATGATGCACTGAATTTCAGGTCTATGAAGTACTGAAGTCTGATATTAAATATTCCATTGAGAATAGATTAAAATGGGACTCCCTTGTTTCCTTTCCCCTCAGGAAGCATGACTGATCTTCCCTATTTTCACTACTACAAGATAATTTATTTATATCCTACAAGATAATTTATTGTTTAATGTCATATGAAAAAATTATTTCCTTCCCAGTTTTGAGCACACTGTTATACTGTTTGACTTATAAAAAAGAGGCAGCCTTTTGCAGAAAAGAATAGAACCAAATGTTTAAGATTTCAAATTATATAGCATCAAATATTCTTAATATCTGGAAGAGAATTATTTTAAAATATTATAATAAATAAAAGTCTTCGATTATATTTGCAGCAAAGTATGTACATATTTGTTGACTGAATTTGGAAAAATTATAAAAAAGAAAAAAATTATTTGTGGTTATAGTAAGTTTTAAAAATTCATAAAATCAGGTTTTTTTATCAAGAGCCCAGGATGAGATGAATGAAGCTTTGGTAACTTGGACATACAACTTAGAAAGAAGACAAGCCTAACACAAAATAATTGAAGTTGTTGAGAGATCACTGTTCTCATACCTCAGTGCCTTTGCTGCAAACAGAGAAGATGCATGCACTTCATGCATCTGTAAATGGGCAACAGATCTAAGTGGATGACTCTGTCAATCTCATACTTTAAAAGGCTGAAAAAAAGGCTATTTTAATGTTAAACTCAAATTGCAAACTTCTCTGGTTGCTACTTCTTTTCATCCACAAAAAAATAGTAACTCTCAGCCAAGAGGCAGGAAGAGAACACAATATGCATGAATGAGATACTTCCCTTTGAGAGATGTTTACTCCCTTTCAGGTATCAGTAAAGAAAAAATTAAAGTTACTTCTGCTGGTAAGACTGACTCAAAGAGCAAGTCAGTCGTAGTGCTCGTGTATGGTCACCTTTTGTCAGTACCTTGCTACTCACCCTGAAGAAAGATGATATTGGATATTAGTCAGATAATTCAGTAGAAACAGTTAGTATTTAACAGTTAGTATTACTGAAAGAAGCACTGAGGTTGTCTCCTAAAAAGCTACTTTTTCCTTGCCCTTCCATTTGATAGATGTGACAGAACTATAGAACTCCTCCAGATGAAAGGGACCTCAAAAGATCATCTGATCCAGTTTTTGGGGGAAAGGGAACCTAGATGAGATTATCTGGTACCCTGTCCAATTGGAATTCAAAATCCTCCAGTGTTGGAGCCTCTACCACATTGCTGGGGAGGCTGTTCCATTGAATGATTGGTTTTGCTGTAAAAAATTCCTTTGTTATATCATGATAAAACCTGTCCCAGTACAAGTTGCCCCTATTCCCCCATATCTTCTCCAGGCAGCTCCTTGTAAAAAGAGAGCTTCTGTCTTTGAAGTTCCCTTTAAGGACTGAAATACCATAAATGAAATCCTCGTCTAGGCCTTCTCTTCTCCAGGGGAAAAAACCTCTAATTTCTACACTGTCTTCTTACAGGGCAAGTTCTCCTTTGATCATCTTCAAGGGCTGCCTTTGGACCTTCTCCAGTCTATGCCGTTCTTGAATGGTGGGGACCATAAATGGGCACAGTACCTCAGGTGCAGCCTGACAATTGCTGAGTACAGGTTTCAGTGGGATGCTCTTGTCTCTACTTCTGCCAGGAATGCCCCTGTGGATACACCCGGGATCCAACATAGCATTGCTGCTGCAGCAACTCACAGCTGGCATATTTGTCTTCCAGGTCGCCTTCAGCAGGGCTCCTCTGCAGCCACAGATGAGCTGAACTGAGCTGTTTGGTTATGGCATCCCAGGTGCATGACTACACTTGTCTTCGTTAAACTTTGTACCATTCTGCTGCCATTCCAGCCAGTCCAGGTCTCTCTTTAAGATGGCTCTCCCTTCTGGCTTGTCCACCCCACTGCTCAGTTTAATGTCAGCAGCAAACTTGCTGTTTCATTCCCATCATCCAGATTATTTATGAGGGTGCTGAACAGTCTGGAGCTAGGTATTAATTCTGGGGGACACGTCTCACTTTAGACAGACAGCCGGCCTCAGTAAAAAACATTGATCACTGTGAAATTAATAAGAAATATTACTCTATTAAAAACAGAAAATAGGTTCTAAGTGATGGGGAAAATGTAAATCTGGTTATATGAAAGGTTAATTTATGAGAACCTCCATTTTTAAAATGTCTGTAGGGTATTTTGAGCATTTTCTAAAGATAGAGCACATTTTCCTTATTGTAGCACAATGAAGTGCTTCTCTAGAGATGGTGTGGTGACTTTAGTAAAATTATGTATAGGATTATGTATAGGATTTTTTTTAAGTTTAGTTGAAACAGAGCTGTGAAGACAGAATCTAGTAGCAGTATTTTTTTTTTAAGACTAGTCAGTCAGATTCATGGTGGTGTTAATTTCATTTAACAGAGTTTCATAAACTTTTATTTGGCTTTTTAATCCAACTTTAGACTTCTTTTAAATCTGTGTGTTTCACACAAAGCATCTGTGCAGCTCTCATTTCCCCCAGGTCTTTATCTAGAGCAGGAAAATAGAGTTAAATTCAAATGCAGCTTTGGGCTTTCATTGTTCAGATGCTGCTAGAGATTGCCCATTTTTTTCAAAAACTCAGAGCACCCTGGGGGTTCTGTTAGCCATTCTAATAGCAGAATTAGGAGAAGACAGATGGAAAAAGAAAGAATTAGAGTTGGAAGCAGCTGTTATGAAATCTGCTTCAAGAATAAAATTGCTTATATAGCCTTACTCAGACAAAGCCAAAAAGGAAAACACATTTTTCACCCTGGCACACCAGCTGGTGTCGCTGCTATAGTCAATGCAAGTGTACAGCTTAGAAAAACACAGATTAGAAATTGCATCATCAGTGACAACATGAAAAAGAACAGAAATACAAATTAATCTATGTCTCACCCATTCTACCATAAATCTTGATGCAACAGGATATATGTAAATAAAAACATATGTAACTATAAAAATAAGTTTTAACTTATGATGTTTAACCCTTGAGCATTCTCATTAGTATGATATCTTGCAGAGATTTTGGGGACAGTGGAAAGGGCACTGATTAAATCAGTCTGAGGGTGGTGAACAAGAAAGTACTTTCTCTCTCAGATAAATCCACATTTCCTAACCCCTGTCCTAGAGCAACCCAACTACTTTTCTGTTTTATACCACATAAGAGCATGAACACAGCATGTAGTAATGCTGTTAGTGACATCTCATGTAGACAAATACTTCAGTTTGCCCAGATGTTATAGAAATTATATATACAGTCCTGGAACCCTGCCCATATATGAGACTTGGCACGGACCACTGACTGGATCATTCTGATTTACCTGGACACTACCAAAGTGTTCCATCCCTGACCTAATCAGCAATATTAAACTTCACACCCTTACATCCTAGGTATGATTGAGAACAGAGGTGATAAGGGTGAGATGGAGTTATCTAAACAAAACACCCCGTAATTTGGCCCAGCATATTTTGCCCAGGTTCCCACTGCTACTCCAGATTATTGCAGATTTTCTGCTGGTTCTGTATGATATCTACCAGCACCACAGAGTTGGGTCATACAGCTAAGAGCAACTAATGTGACAACAAATTAGTGTTTTCAGGGAACTGAGAGCCAAATGACTCTCCTTTAACTAATCTTGAGTGTCAGGTGCTACTAGAAAATCTCTAGGGCTTGCTCTAGTAAATTAAATTTGGCCAGTGAGGGTCCTGGTGATGAATGTTAAATGGCACGGAATGCATTTATACCAGTATCTAACTATCCTGGCACTCAAAACTAGGGCTGTCACAAAGGCAGTTGTTGGCTTTGTCTCAGTATGCTTTACTTAGACAGGCTAAAAGCATGCAAGGAACTCTCAGAGCATTTAATAATGTGGGTGATCATATTTCAGTGCCCAGGAATGATGCCTATTATGCACTTGTGATCTATTGATCTACTGTGTTTCTAAAGAAGGCAGGTGGGGAGAACGATATCTCTAGTGACTCTTTCTATAGGTGCCCATGAAAGTTGAGCATTTTACTCCCTAGTGACCAGAAAAAGACTCCCAAAACCATTACTTATATAAAGAAGGGTTATCATCATGTCCCTATCTCTGGAATATGCACTTATCGTTCCTACTGTTCAAACAGATCAGCCTCGGACTGAGCCCCAGAAGTCTAAGCTCTTGGGTTGGCCTCCAGTAGGTGGGCATCAGAAAAACCTGAGCTTGAAGCTGCTGAGTTGACATCCCTTAATACACAGTCCCAGAAACCTTCTTAGTGATCTGAAAGAGCTGGAAGCTTCTAACTTGAAATGCTGATTCTCAGACCGCAACGAGATGAGTAAGAACAAGATGCACTACCTGTAACTGAGCTGCAGTCCTTTTTTGGAAACACACAGTAGAGGAGGTGGTTAATTCTGTAGATCACTTTCTCAGTAAGACTCATCAGAAAATGTGAGTTCTTGCTATTTAGAAGCTTCACATTTTTTTCCCCTGTGGATGACTAGTGAGAGGTTGATGCCAGAGCTCCAATATATAATCTCTTCTATAATCCGAGCTAGGTGTAAATCTCCTGCTTTCAAGAAACTACAGATTCAAGTCTATTTCAAATAAAATATGTACATGTCTCTTTCCATGAAAATATTGTCCTTAATTCAACAAATCCTCTATCCTTTTGTCATACTGCTTCAAGACATTTGCAGGCAACAAATATATCCTACCTGCATTGCGCTGATCTACAAGAAACAAAGGAAAACAATTTCTGCTCCCCTCTTGTAGGTTGTCTAGTCTAATGAGATATTTGTCAATCCTGTCTTGAACGCATATGTTCAATTTATCTTTCTTGAATATAACTGACTAGATGATAACACACCATTATAGTAACTTTTTCCTTCTTTACTCTAAATACCTCTTCTGACACAACTTAGATTTTAGTTGGCTATTTTCATGGTTGAATCACTGAAGATGCTTTCAGTATCAAATCCGTGAGTTTGATCTACTCTTTACAATCTTATTTTCCTTTGAGAGGCTTACTGCAGAAATGTTGTTATTAATGCTAAAGTGCATCACCTCACACTCTGTTGTACAACATTTCATCTCAAACCCTTCAAAAATATTTTAAAGTTAATGCTTAAAATTATGTGCAGCAAGGTCTGAATCCTTTGTAGCTGAGAAGCACATTTCAGCTCCTTGGGAAAATCTTTTGCTTATTCTCTAATAATAAATGAGGGAAGCAACCCACAACAGTGGGTTTCCCAAGGCCCCAGCTTTGGAGCTGTGGCTTGGGTAGGAGAAGATGTGCAGGCCTGGCTTACAAACCTGACCTCCAGAGTGGGGAAGTGAGTCAGAAATACTCATCTTGGCATTTCCCTTCTTCACAAGCAGACTTCACTGTGAGGAGCTAAAACTCAAGTTCTCTCTGGAGATCAGATAATGTGCATTAAGCTTTGTTGGGTATCATTTGCAGTAATCTTTATTGAATCTGAGACTGATTAAAGTGAGAACTATGGTGTCCTGATATCTTAAGCAGTCATTAAAACTCAGAAGAGGGGGAAGATGATGAGTGCAGCACAAGAGTACAAAAGCATTGCATAGTTCTGAGAGAACTAAAGACTCAAAACCAGAAAAGAAACTCTTATTTAATTTGGTTAATTTAATGAATTTAAACTTTTGAAGGCCCTATTTTTTCATTCAGCCCTAGGCAGAGGTAAGAAGGTTATCCAAACTGTAGCTACAGAGCACCACATAATAGCTGCAGGTGCAATGAAGAAAAAAGATTTTCTTCACACTCCACTCTTATTCTAAAAGTACTTAGATTGGCTGAAATTTCTGCCATAATGAAAGAATATCTCTAGGCAATCCCATTTTTCCTAAGACCACAAACACTATAGCAAAAATGCTAGCACAGCAAACTGGTTGAAAACTTTCCCTAAACGTGATCGATTGCAGTTTTCAGGCAATTTTTCAAAAGCTGTTTATCTTTCATATAGATATTCATATGCTATGGATATAAAACTTTGAAATACAATTTTATTCTTTAATAACCTAGAGTACTTGTTCCCTAGGGGATATTTTAATGCTCTAGCATAATTTATTAAAGAAGAAAAACTAGAATAAAATCAAGCTTAATATGTTCTTCTATTTACTAAATCTGTTTTGCTCAGGATAATTTGATCATTTTTAATTGCAGCTTAAATGGCCATAAGTATATATTTTTCAATATTCAATATGTGATTTATACTATTTGCAATAGGATTTTTGAACATTATCATCATCTGATTAATCTACTTAACAATCACCAACTGTTGAGCATAAGACAACAACAATTCATAAGATCTACAGTGCTCTCATGAAGAATAAAACTGACATACAATTTTCACTTTTGGTTCAGTGTTTATTTTTTTTTTTTACTATATGTAATGGAAGAAAAATGAGAATATTTTGTGCTGTAAAAATATTCCCAAAGAAAGCCAAAATTTATAATGTTAAAAATTACAAGTAAGAATTAGGGATAAGGGTAACAATTATAGTGGACGAGCAAAAACAAAACAAGAATGCTTGCCATATTACATCTCACATTATGTTCATAAAAATTGCTTTTATTCACATAAGAATGATGGCAACCTGTCCAATAAGAACCTCTTTTATAGTAACCTTGACTTCAATGCAGCATCCACAGGGATGTTGCATGTGCTCCTATCTCTGGCTCATTGGATCTTCTCCAGGTTGCAGTTTGGCGACTTGGAAGTCCTGACTCCAGGGAGACAAAACAATGGTACTGAAGTGTCAAATACCTCAAAACATCCCCTGCTCTTGGGCAGAGATGCTAAAATTGTAAGAATACTCTTCATCTCAGAACACTATAATTAAATAGCCCCTCCAACTAGCACATGTTTTCAGTGTAATTCTTAAGGAATGCACAAAACAGTGACCTGAGGTGCTGGGCACAGAGCTGTCTCATTCATGCCAGCCACAGGGGCAGAAGCCTTGAATAGGAAGACAATATGTAGTTCTGGGAAATAATGGCTACACTGGAGCAGCCAAGTCTGCTTGCAGCTCTAGGCAGAGGACTTGGTTACATACGACACCCGATGGTTTTGAACTGCAGAGCCCACTTGACTGCAAGAAATCTTCACCATAGGTGATCTGAAACATCATCAGCAATGGTACTTAAGATCATAAGATCCATGGGAAAAGAGGTGGCCTTGAAAACATACAAATAGAAGCCCCTTTTTCTCCCCACCCCCCAAATTAACAAAACAAGAAACAGCAGGAAACCAGAGAACCAGCTACAGACAAAAAATACCCCTCCTGATTTCCTCACTCTCTTGGCCAGTGATGGGACTTGAAGCAGCATGAAGCAGAGTCAGGCAATGCTTAGACTGGATATCAGGAGAAGGTTTTTCACACAGAGTGTATCTGAGCACTGGGACAGGTTCCCCAGAGAAGGCACCAAGCCTTCCTGAACCAAGAGTTCAGGAAATGTTTTGACAACATGCTCAGGCACATCATTGAGCTGTCCTCTGCAGGGCCTCCAGAAGTTGGACTTGGTAATCTTTTCCAACTTTTTTCTATGATTCTATGAACACTTACAACTAATAAGGTGAATAGTGCATTATTTTCTCTTTGATCTTGACACACATCCCTTCTATCCCCATTCTTTTCCTAGTCCTTATTTTAAAATTCTGCTCCTTTTTAGAACATTTTGGTACTGAAAAATTTGCTTTTTAAAGTAAGATATATAGATATTTTCTCTGATCTTACTACATTTCTCTCAGCTTTGTAAGAAGATTACCCTTGAACCATACAAGTCCTTAATTCAACTTTCTCCCGATGCCATAGCTGTTTATGCCACTTTAGTAGTCCCACAGCCTTTATTCTTAAGGGCTGAAGCACCTAAAACCTCATAACAATTTTCTTTACTTGGTGGCCCTTCTAGCCTATCTTTGTAGACTAGAACTCAAAATTACACTGCTCATGGAAAGAGCACTTTTCTCTAAAAATCTCATTATTCTCATAAAATTGGTAATTTCTATGGAAAAAAATATTCTTATTTCATAAAGTAGGAGTGTTTTCATTGATACAGTCTTACAAATTTCATAATGGAGGGAAGGGATTTAAAAAGTATATTTTAAAATATTTTTTTATATTTTATAAATTTATATTTATATATAAATATTTATAAATAAATATTTTGAAGTAAAAATAGAACCATGAAAGGAATAGCATGAACATGTCTTAAAGCACAAATGAAATACATTTTTTTTCTTCAGGATATTTTCATCTGTGGAAATTTTTTTTTTTATTATGATGCAAGGAAGAGTGCAACTGCAGTTTTGTTCCTGTTGTTGGTTTATAGCCTCATCTAACTCACGTTTACTGTAATCCAATCATTCTAAAACCATTGAGCAGCATCAATCCATCAGTGGTTCTTTTCAGGGACTAGTTAAACTGAATATTTTGGGAACCACAAAGCTGAGAACTGAAGATCATTGTTCTATTAACCTTTCTTATTTCAATTAGAAAACACTTGAATTCGTAGACGCAATGAAACATTGTATTGAAGTTGGCATTTTGAAATAACCTCTAAATATTTATTTTTAGGTTGCCTTGAAGAGAACAACCCTGAGTAGCATGCATATTTAATCTCAATTGTTGTTGCATCAAGCATGTTAATTAGAATTTTTCCTATCTTTCATAAGAATATTATGTATTTTATACAGTATTATTTCTCCTTGGCACAGGTTCAAAAAAAATTGAGGGTGCAAACATGCCATTCATTCAAGCAAAACTTCACGTAACAAAATTTCATAGAAATATTGCAACAGAAATCTGGTATGCTGCTGTCATAAGTATTACATTATAAATTGTACCGCTTCATTTTCATACTCCCAGAGCACCAAAGCAGTGACTAAGGCTCTAGAATAAAGCTGTCATTCTGTCTATCCACAAATCATGTCCAAAGTAAGCACAGCTGGATCATTGGTATAGAATTAAAGAAAAACTTTAGAGCATATACGTGCTGCTCTAGCAAATATATTACAGCTTCAGTTATTACACAGCTTTTATTCCTTTTTTTTTGTTATATAAAGCAACAAATTATGTTATCCATAACTTTAATACAGTGTCACTGCTTTGAAGTAAAATCCAAATCTTTGCCAGTTAATTTCCTTTACACTACTTTAAAATTAAAATGCAGTGGCTTTTAGCTTCCCCTTAAAAATCCATGTGAATACAATACATTCTGAGGACAATGTAATTAAAGGTAGAGTCATACAGGTGAATTAATGGATACGGACAAAAGAAAAAAGAACACATCTTAAAAGTTTTTGCTTTGCAGGTCCACACCAGAATCTAAGTGGATGAATTTGAGCACACACAGATTTTCCCCGGATATTTTGTAACCAAAAGAAACCGCTAGAGGGCAAAATATCCATTGCTAAAAAAAAATAAGTGACCCAGGCATATGAATGAGAAACGTAATAGAGCAGAAATATTCTCCAAAATAGCCTTTTCTTTTCTTCTCCTCACCCCACTCTACTCCTCAAATTAAAAAGAAGCTTTTAATCAAAATATAATTTAATAATATAATTTTATTTTCTTGAGCTCTGTCAAGGAGATGATTAGGTGACATTTCTCATGAAGTCAAATCTAAGTTGTTGCTTCTTCTTTCTTACTTCTACAAATAGCTATTTTCTGAAAATATTTTGGTGTTCTCAGCACTAGCCCCTTTGGTGTAGGATATGGAAATAACAGGAACTTGAACTTGTAAGTTTACCAAACGTATGGAGAAAAAAAAAACTACAAACTCACTGGAGGAATACCTTAATTTACAACTAATTTTGGTTTGGCCAGCTATGAGAGTAAATATGCATTTCAACTTTTTAAGGCTGTATAGTTAAATTGCATTTAAGATCAAGTGACACATTCAAATCTGAGACTAAAATCTTACTGGGACTGAGCTAAAAAAGCTATTGCCAAATTCAACTTTTGGGCACCTTTCTCTCCAGCTGAGTTAGAGCCATGAGTTGGGAGGCCAGGCATCACACAAAATACACAGGGAAAATCTGATGCTGAAAGGTAGAACCACCTACCAGCACGTGCTGAGGGCTTTGCAGAAAAGTGCCTGGGGTCGTGCTGGAGTCGGCAACGTGTCTCTTGCAAAGAAGGCAAATGGCATCCTGGGCTGAGCCCTGTCAGCAGATCAAGGGAGATGATTCTTCCCTGCTACTCAGCACAGCTGAGGCCATGCCTGTTGAACTGTGCATCCAGTTTTGACTCAGTATGAGGGAGGTGAACTCTTACTGGAATGAGTCCCGTGAAGGGCCAGTAAGATGATTAAGGGACTGGAGAATCTCTCCTATGAGGAAAGACTGAGAGCTGGGACTGTTCAGCCTAGAAAAGGGAAGACCCAGGGGGATCTCATCAGTGTATATAAACATCAAAAGGGAGGGTGCAGAGAGGATAGAGATTGACTCTTTTCAGTGGTGCCCAGTGACAGAACCAGAGGCAACGGGCACAAACAACATCCAGATGCTCCCTCTGAACCGACGGAAACACTTTTTCACCGTGAGGGTAACCAAGCATCCATACAGGTTGGCCAGAGAGGTGTTAGAATCATCATTCCTGAAGATGCTCAAAAGCCATCTGGACATGGCCCTGAGCAGCTGATTCAGTGTCTCTGCTTGAGCAGAGGAGTTGGACCAGATGATGTCCATAAGTCCCTTCCAGCCTCAACCCAACTTTGGTTCTGTGGGCAACACTCATTCTCTTCTAGGCAGCTATAAACGACTTTGGGTAGTGAAGATACACAGCCTTATTCTAATGAGAAGTAAAAGACACCATAAAGAGGTGGAGACAAAGTAGAATGAATGAAAAGAAGAAGAAAAGAAGAAATAGAAGAAGAAAAGAAGAAAAGAAGAAAAGAAGAAAAGAAGAAAAGAAGAAGAAAAGAAGAAGAAAAGAAGAAGAAGAAGAAGAAGAAAGAAGAAGAAGAAGAAGAAGAAGAAGAAGAAGAAGAAGAAGAAGCTTTCTTCAGTTTTTAACAGACCATGACATTGACCTTGTGAATAACAGTAAGGCAAATAAAAGTGCATGTTAACAAAAAAACTAAAGATACTGAACCAGAAGTGGAAACAGATCTCAAGGAACTAAACATATGAATTGCTCATAGTCACAGGTCCATCCAAGAATTGTGGAAGAACTGAAAAATGAAGTTGCAGGTCAGACAGTATATCTTTTAAGATAGCTTCCATAAGAGGAGAACATACCTGAAAAACAGAAAAAATACTTGTATTCAGGAGAAAAAGAATAACCAGATAAATGTAGTGTTTTTCATATTACTGAAATAATGTGCAAGGGTTTTAGACACATTTTCCATTTGCCTATAGACCCAATTTTGTTTGTTAAAAAAATAAAAATATAACATGAGCTTTTAAAAAATGAAATTATTTTCCACAGTAGGGTAATGAATTAAGAGCTTATCCATCTGGGGTCTAACACTCTGACACACTGAAATCTAGTACTCTAGCTAAGCAGATAAACATTAGTAGGAACCTAACCTGAAAAAGGAATTGGTGTAACAGGAGACAACACCAAAGAGAATTAAACAGGAAACTCCTGGGTGAGATTAATTAGGGAAATAAAAATAGCTTTTGGCCTGATCTCTTTACAAATTTCCATTGCTAGAAAAGGACTCCTCATCACAAAGGTAGGAGGCAATTTTAACAAAAGGCTAAATGACTGAAGGACCAGGTTAGTGATATTCAGCAATACTAAATACACGTCTGTACAATAATAACTGAAAATATTCAAACTTATTTTGACTTTCAAATTTATTTCTACCATATGAAGGCAGAAGGACCTAATCCTATTTGTTAATAATAGGTTAATGGGATATTGGTATATAAATGTGATACAACTACCTGAAAGGCAAATGCAATACTGGCACATCATCATTCAGAGTATGGTGACTGATAATCTTAAGACATTAATAAAAAGAAAGTGAATTAGGTAAGAACTATTAATTTGGTAAGGACAACCAAAAAATCTGTCACAGGAAAGAGGACTACAAGACCTCTAGATTTTTTCACAAACCAAAATGACGTCTGAGAGAATTTAATTATTCTCTCTATAATACTTCAGGAGATTGGCACTAGAGGAAGAATAGTGACTTCAAGGGAGGAACATTGTCAGCACAAATGCAGCTATGAATAAACATTCAAGGAGAAGTCAGGAGAAGCCCTCAAGCAGCTTTTCTATGGGAAATGGGGAAGAAAGGAATGGCAAGGGAAGAACATAAAAGTACTATTGAGATGGGTTTTTATATACTTATGAAAATATATTCCAGCCCTCTGCACTTGCAGTCATCATTCAGAGAGATCTATGAACTCCCTTCTAGTCCTGGTCTTCTTTTGAGGCCATGGCCTGAGAACTCATAAACAGAGTAAAGAAACTACTCAGTGGGTTCAGCTAGCACATTGGCATATGGAAATTGTTTTCAACAATTTGACAGATTGGATTAGCATTTCCACAGTTAGGCAGTACCTGGGCCAGTACTCTGAGGAAATTTAGATATTTTATTAAGTTAGGCAGCAAGTGAGAGATCTGAGGATCTCAAGTGATGCATAAATTTCACTCATTGGCCTGTCAGGGGTTCTAGCCCACAGTGATCTACGCATAGGCACAATAAACTACATGGCACCATACAGCTCCGTCATGATAAATCATTTAAATTGCTTTCTGTTCCACTAGCCAAGCTAGCTAGGCCTTCCTATATTGAAGTTTGCACTGTACACACAACAAAAATATCTTGCCTGTAATGAGAAAAAAATCTACAGCAGTAGACAGGTCTAGTAACTTCTGGGTATTATTACAAAGTGGCTCACAAAGAAAGTCAGAGCTCTTCTTTCCTAGAATGAACTTTCTAAAAAAACCAGAAAAAAGTAAGAAAAGTCAGTCAGGCATACCTACTGAACCAAGCAAATGACTAACTTCTTAAATTATTGTCATCGCTTTAGTACTCAGGCTTAGGGGACAGAATAACTACACCTCTGATTTAGGGTGTTAAAAAAGACTTACAGGAAGTGAAAACAATCAAGATATTCCACAATAACAAAAGAACTGAGTGATTTCTACCTAGAAGTTTGGTACAGGAATTGAATGAGAATCAAAAACAATGCAAAAGAATCATCAAGTGACTGTGCTTTTGACATATTTAGACAAGCCTTTGCAACTGGATCCAAAGCCCTAAAATATATAGGAAATTATTTTAAGTAAAATTCCTATATTGACATTATCAGCATAAAAGAATTGTAAAAGAAATCAAAGGAGATTACTTGGGGGAAAAAACCAAACACATAAAAACAGACACCAAGGGGTGATAGTTCTTCATTACTAGGACATAGAAGGACATATAAAAAGATAATGGGAAGCAAGTGACAAAGAAGGAAAATTCGAATTGAGTGAGTGAAATCAACCTATTTTGAATTAGCAAATTCATAAAATTCATTATGGACCAGCAAAAAAAACAATTCTAAAATTTTGTGCATTTTTTATGAAACACATAACTTCATATGTTACAAATAAGGTCTGTTCCAATTTATCTACATTTTGGAGTCGTCTTGTTTCATTTTATTAATAGTGCAAAGAATTGTGTTTCTTTAATGATTTCTTTGGTCTTTGATGTGGTAAATACTAATACACAGTATATAATAAGAAGTTCTAACTTTACACTGGATATGAAAGTAAATAGTGACAGAAGAAAAGCCAAAAGGAAGGTGCTCTATCAGACTTGTGTCTTGTAGGAAAGATAGAGGAAGAAGGAAACTTTGTCTTATCCTGATGCAATGGATTTAAAGTTAAATATCAGATATCTGGATCCAGCTATTCACCAAAGGGGAAAAAAAAAAAAAGACAATGACCTCTCTCTTCTGTGCTGGAAAATTCTGGCTTTCTCTTTCAGACCACAGAAACAAAAATTAATTATATTAATTACAGTTAAATTAATTACAGTTTTACACTGTATTTTGTTCATGTAAAGGTTTTCTTTTCTGGAAAGGGTGAACCCTCTTCTGCATTCTCAGGAAATCCTTCTTTTGAGAAGGTGAGGATGTTGAATTATGTCAAGGTGTCATCATCATAAAGCAAGACAAAAGGATGATGCATAGTCATAGGATTTAAAATAGCAATGTAGCAGGGTTTAGCAGATGCTGTCTCATCAGCAGAGCTGTTAAAAAAATTCTCTCAGCTAATGCAAATCTCTGATCTATTGCAATGGAAAGTAAAATGTTTCAGCAAGTAACCATGAAAGTGGACTAGATACAAAATTTATAGAAAATGCATTTACATACTAAATAATTTACAAAAATGATATTTTCATTTACTCCATATAATTTATCCAGGTACTCATGATAGAGATTTTAGGAATATATTCTGAAAACTGTCGTGGTAGGATTTGAATTTGATTTTTTCTTTTTTTTTCTTAAGAATGGTCCCAGTAAGCAAATACTCATTTTCTTTGGGGAGAGATTTCACACAATAGAGATGTCTCCAGGTACACTGAAAATAAATTCATAATTATTTAAATTATTAATTTTTTTTCCAAAATCCTTAATATAGAAAAATCCTTGATATCATTCAAACTATGAAGGACCTTCAGAAGGTCCATATGGCAGACTGAAAGCCTCTAATTTAAAATCAAGGACCTTAGTAAAGTCAAATAGTTTTTGTAATACTCTGGTACATTATGAGACCTAATCACTAGCATGAGTGCAAGAAAGTACTGTGTTCCCTGAGAAAAAAAAATGTTCAGAAATCATTTGAATCTCCATTCTTCTTAATTTCTGTTGTTACTTTACTAGTTTCAACTGCTTCATATGCTTCTTTTTCCTACACCTTGTCTATTTTACTCACTCTCCCACCCCCAATACATATAAATCATGCCTTTATATAACTATTTTTTATCTCTCTCATTCATCTTCTTTGCTTTGCCTGAATTTTCCAGGGTTTCTTTTTTAGCTGAGGTTCAATATAATATGCTAGACCATGCAGGCTACCTTTGCCTTAGAGCACCATAAAACTGCAAGTAGTGAAAAAATTCATTTATTGCAGTGTTACTGTTCAGAAGTTACAGCAGAAATTAGTAACTTTTTTGTTTGCTTTTCTTAAAATAAAATTAATTAGCTGTTAAATCTGTCACTTCAGCATTTTTAAAACAACTTGATTTAAAGTAATATACATTTTATTCTTTTAATGATTGCCTAATTGAAATAAAAAATAATTCTAGCTTATTTAACAGTTAACAATATTTTTTTAGAACCTAGTTTTCTTCTTTGTTTTGTATTACATT
Organism: Chloebia gouldiae; assembly: GCA_003676055.1. Lineage (NCBI taxonomy): Eukaryota > Metazoa > Chordata > Aves > Passeriformes > Passeridae > Chloebia > Chloebia gouldiae. The sequence continues at coordinate 34,218,169 of QUSF01000002.1, forward strand.
TTTCCTTTCTCACCTTTTTCTAACACCCAAAAGCTGGATTCAAAAAAGCTCTGCTTGTGCCATGCTGCTGTGCACATAAAGTCAGTGCTCTGCTGTAAGAAGCAGCCAAAGATCCAAAGGTGTCTGGGAAACTGCCTTTAAACCCTAAGTTTTAAAACTTAATTTCATAGAGTTATAGTTGAAATTTCTATAGCAGGCTTGGGAGTTACTGAGTGTCCTAACTCTAGAACCTGAATGTTAAAACGACACACTAAGAATTCTTATGAGCTAAGAGCTGAAATGGACTGTCAGACCATAAAATAAAATCTCAAAGGAAGTGTCAGATTCTGTCAAGAAAATCCCTAAAGTCAAAGGAATTCCTTATGAAGAACGGTGGTAGTCCATGCAACAGATGTAAGCTGTCACTGAATGATCAACTAGATCATATATCTCTTAATCATAATTTCAACTAACAATATAAATTATAAATCTCTACTCTCATCAGAACTTTGACCAAACGACCTTCAGAGGTCATTTGAAAGCTGAAGTGTGCAAGCATAATCTACGGTTCCTTGGAAATACATAAGCTTGAAATCTCTTTGGTGAGATTTCCATCTCAGCAACAATAAAACTGTGTGGCAAGGGCTGAAAGAGGTGTTGCTGAAGTTTGCTTTTAAAATAAACTTCAATTATAGATGAGCTTTTAGTCTGAGGGCATTTAATTTGAAAATAAACAAGTAGAATTTTTTTTGACATCTAAATGCCAAGAATCGTATTTCCAGCAGTTTGAAGCACTTACATGCATAGTTTTCATTCCCCCTGCTTGCAACTGGCAGTCCCACGTGTATTTCCAGTGCAAAATTAACTATGACTGGCACAAAGCATATTCCTGCAGGCAAGGAGACTGGAAGAGGCATACATATTTTGCCTTGGCTGAAGCTTGTATTAGTTGGCAACTTCAGTTACCTTCCAAAATGGTCTTTTGCAGAATGTATGGGTTTATGCTGGAAAGGAGACCCTCGAGTTTTAAATAAATCAGTGTGCCATGTTTTAATTATTCTCCTGCCTCTTTTGTCTAGCTGCATAAGATGCTGTGTATTTCTCAGCATTATTCTTTCTAATCAAATTCATACTTCAGAAAATCACATCTATTTTACAGTAGCTTTTCTTGTTTGTACCATTATAAACTAAATCAACTGCTTCATTTTACATACAGGGTAGAAAGTTTATGGTCTTATTAAAACTCCAGTACCAACCTATTCAATTTATTGTTGAGCAAAACAAAAGACATATCTTAAAGAGGGAAGTGGTTTTTTTATTGTTTGGGGGGCTTCTTCCCCAAATTTCAGTCCAATATTCCTCATCGTCATGTTTATAACAATTGCAATAGTAAAGACAAAAGGACATGAGGATCAGTAACAACTGAATGCTACCATAATCCTTCACTTGCTGAGTTCCCTAACATTCAATGATACTACAGTCCCTGTACATAGACACACACAGCTACTTTTTCTACTATCTCAGACCTCCTCTAAAACAACTTCCTGACAGCCTATTTTTCTTTAGTTGTTATTTCTTCTTGAATCAATGTCCTCAGAAAGGTACCTGAACTATTGCAAAAATATATTTCCCACAACCAGAATTGGCTCAGATTCTTGCTCTGGTCTAGGCTTGTGGGACAAGAAATTTCTGCATCAGAAGAAAGGAAGAAAGGAAGCTGAATTAATAACTCTGTTTCTCTCTTCTGGCTCTGTTTGTCACCACTTCTGCCCTTCTATCATAACTAGAAAGATACATTGAGCATTGGCACTCCTTATTGCCTGGAAGAGTCCGTGGAACAAAAACACACATACACACAAGAAGAAGTAGAAACATGCAGGTCTGAAGATGATGAAATCTATCACAGACTTTTTGGTATCAAGTAAACGTGAAAGGTGCTCTGCCTGCCTGAAAAATGAAGCTTACTGTGGCACTCCAGGGCAGCTGTTCTCTCTCCAGCTGTCCTTTGAAGCAGTGAAGCCCATGAGCAAGCTTGCTAACTTTCGGCATGCTCCCCAGCCAGACTATGTACCCAGGCTTCGATTGTCCCCACTGTCATAGAGAGAAAACCACAACTTTGTCCCCTTTGGTGAGCCCACGGCAGTGTCAGCCTGACATTTCAACACATAATGCTGAGAACTGTCTAGGAAGGTCTCAGCTGACTGATCTGTTGTGGCACACGTGATGGCAGATGTAGCCAATGCAAGGAAATTGTCCCAAACCTGCACAGTATCTTGCCCGTCTTCATCTGAGTATGAGCCTGCATCAAAGTACAAGCAGCAAAGAATCCCTTGGGCTTAAGGGTGGTTTCAGGCTAGCTAGGTGGACCTTAAAATGGAAACACAATGATAATGAGGTGTGCACTTTGTAAAAAATTGTGTTACCCCTGCATCTGGTACAAATATACCATCTGTAAAATACCATGTGCTGTCGGTGACCCTGTTTTAGGTAACATATTAGTGAGATAGAACTGACTGAAGTGAACCAGCAAAGGGTAACTGTCTGAGAAGGGTACTCTACACAGAGTTTTAAAGTTCTCTATTCAGTTTTTCAATGCTCATGCCTAGCAATATTGGAATTTGTCTCTATTGAAAGCATTACTCTCAGATTATTATCTTAGAAAAGTTCTATTTCCTGCAATTTGGCTATCTTTATGTGCAGTCCTCAGCATATGGGTACCTTGAAACAAATATACAAAAGTTATTAGATTTTTCATATCATGTATGGGTTTCCTACCTTTAAAAATATGAAAAGCTATTTGTTCATAATGTAATTCCTAAATAATAGTATCACATAAACTAAAAGCTGAACAGGATATGGACAAGTAATCTAAAGTGGTAATAGATAGCATGACTGTATATATAAAAGGCAAAATTATGTTTCTCCTTATTTGCTACAAGTAAAACAAGACAAAATGAACCCTTAAAATAACATTGCCTCACTTTATTAAACAAAAAATACATACTTACAAAAGACATCCTGACAGCTTCAATATTACCAAATACCTTCATGTCTAGACTACAAATCAATGTAGATATATTGGAGATGGTTTCCTTCAAGTAAGTTGATAGATTTCTACACTGAAAACAATGACCTGATGAATTAATGTCATCCACATTACTGCCTTTACATACTATTAAAATTTTCCTTTTTCATATGCTTGCCCACTTTTATGTTAAAAAAACCAACAATCGCAGCTACTCTTTGTGTTTTTTTGGAGACTCCACCATATGTCAAACTTTTCTCCTATGCTGTAGAGAATGAGAGCATTTTCTGAAGTGTCAACATCTCTGACAATTCTGCTTGCCTTCACTCAATCCCAAAACAAAAAACCTTTTATTACAAGATCTGAACCTGACAGGAAATCCAAGAAAAGACTAAAATTTGGTGCATTCACAAAAAACAAATAAATCTGTTTCTATAGGTTTTGGAGACTTCTCAGGTAAGGGCTTAATATTTCCCAGCGTCAAGGACAAGACTATTGGCATCTGCTTGACCCATAATTCCCCCTCAGTGCTCCTGCTTATGGTTCCAGCCCAAAGCTATCTAAGGTGCATGAATTGTTTTCACAGCTTCTGAATACTCACATCTCTCTAAGAAGCCTGGAGTTCCCAAAGTAGCAGATCATTCAACATGTTCCACCCCTACACTGGATACATCATAACATCAAAAAATCAACATTTAGACTAAAACTGATGACAGTATCTTACCTACAGCATTTCACATGACTGTGCAGTAACACATCTTAAGAGATTAATGTTTCAAGTTTAGCACTGCTGATGAGTCCATACATTTCTGAATTAAGCCTGAAATTTCTTGGCCTACATCTTAAGTGGAGTTGCCTCTGAATGTGCTACCTAGAGCTTAGCACAGCTAAGCTACACTGGTGCATGCACACAAATTGCAGTGCAAGACAAAGCTGTACTATTAGCATAAATATATTCTGAGAGCAGCAAAGATACCAAGAAAATTGTGGTACCTAAATCAAAGATATCTAAAAAAGATTATCATAAACAATTTTACTTGATGTGTAAATCAATTCTCTCTGTTTAAATCAAGACATTTTATTTTGGCACAACAGAAGAGACTTTGCAAAAGTAACAGAAGTGATTTGTCATGGTGGGTTTTTTTCACCCTATCAGTCATGTCCAGGAAAAGACATTGAGTGTCATGAATTCCATCATTCAATCTCCAATATTATATTTCACTTTTCTTCCTACTGAAGTTCAAAATGAGCACAGGATGTCAGGCACCTAGCACTGCATTGCGAAGATGTGAGGTTTTTAGACAGACTATTACAAGTTCTTATCAGCACCACCATATGCTACAAGACAGAATGCATTATCTGTCCACACACACAATTCTCATTTTCCGATTAAAGAATATCTTATAGAGAAACCATACATACTTCTTTCCTCCAGCATTATGACCCTGTTTATGGGTATACAAATGCAATTAATCTGCCAGAGAAAATAACAAACAAATGTATTTGAAACAGGGAGGACTTGGTTTGCCCATGAACTATTTCAAATCAATTTGCTGTATGCAATTTTATTGCCAGACTTGTAAAAATGCTTCCATCTAAACATATTAACATTCAGTAAGAGAATATTAAAAAATATCTAATGTCTATTTTTTTTTTTAAATTTGGATGACTATGTGATTATGGAAGAAAAATCTTTGTTCACTTTTTGTAATAATTTTATCATCAGTACAATAAGGAATATACCAATTACAGAAAAGGAAAAAAACCCTGTATATAGTGTGTGACAAAAACCCTGTATATTTCCCAAACAGCATATGAGTTATTTCTGGAGGGAAAAGAAAAAAAAAAAGAAAAAGAAAAAAGAAAAAAGAAAAAAGAAAAAAGAAAAAAAGAAAAAAGAAAAAAGAAAAAGAAAAAGAAAAAGAAAAAGAAAAAGAAAAAGAAAAAGAAAAAGAAAAAGAAAAAGAAGAAGAAAAAAAGAGAAGAAAAACAAAAAAACAAAATCAAACAAAAAAAACCACAATCAACCAACCAAACACATAAATAAAAATAATGAAAAATAATAAACAAACAAAAACCTAAACAAACCAAAAACTCCAATATTTATATTTATCATTAAAAGGTTTTTTCCTTTCAGCTGGGTAGGCATATAAACTGAGAGTGGTAAACTCCACTGATATATATTATCAGAATTTTTCATAAAAAAAAATTTATTGTCATTGTTCTTGATGGCCTGGGAATATCAAGAAAAGGAAATATTTTCTCTCAAGTGTAAAAATATTATCTTAAAACAAGGTGAAAGAGTAACATTGGATTCCCCAAGTCTCAAAGCAGCTCATGGGTCACCAGTGAAATGTAGACTTCAGAGATGTGCAAAAACTGCTGTTCAAGTAATGAGCAAAGCCTCAGAACAAAAAGAAGTATCTCTCCTATATAAAATACACTATGCATTGTAAATTAAGATATATCATAGGGTTGCAGACCAATGAAAAAAGCAAGATGTAAATAATTTTAGAAAAAATTAAACTACTTCAAGCAGACATTAGAATGGCAAGAAAAAAATGTATCACCAGCTTCAAACTCCTCTCTTTCTTAAATTCTGGATCCTGACAACTCACTGAAACTCACAACACCCTGACAACACCCTGACTCATTTAGGATCAGAGATGCAGCAAAAGGATGACCACAAAGCTTGATATAACCATTTTTAACATATTAAGGATCTATTTGATATTAATCTGGACAGTAATTGTTATTATAATTTCACTGGAGTAATTGTAATATCTTTGTTTCATCTTAGTAAAATCTGTTAGGATTTTAAGGCAATGAACAACACATTTCCTTGTTTTACATTTACTGTATGTCCTCCTTTTTGTTCATAGCAAGATTTTGAGTTTAGCAACTATGGCAGGTAGGTTATACACAGGCATGTAATTTAAAGGCTACATAATGCTGTAACATGAAAAACAATATACAAATCAGCAGAGAAGATACAAGTGTCCAGCCACACCGACAGCATAGTGGTTTTCCAGCCATTAATTAGTTCCTAGTCATGCAAATTATTTGCGGAACAACTTGCTAAATTAACTTGGATAGTTAAAGTGACAAGATCACAAATCCAAACTATGCTGTTGAATGCAGTTATATTTTCCATACATGTGTGTATTTTGCCTGGGAAAACATTTACACATTCAAGACGAAACAGTCCTGACCTCATAGGTACAAATTCTAACAAGAAAAATGAACAATCATGAACAAGATTAATTAGGTGTTAGTGAAGCAATTAAAAAGAAAATGTATTAATTGAACAAGATTACAGAGAGGCAGTATGACAAAGATGTTTTTAAGTGACAAGATGCCTTTTAAAATATAGTGTTGGACAAATAAAATTTAAATTATTACGCAAATCATGTTTGCATGCATGGTGCTTGCCAGAAGTTCATTTAACCTTATTTCCTTTTCTCAGTCCTGCAATAAAAAATAATTACAGGACATAAGGGCAAGTTAATATATTTCACCTTCTGATACAGTTTTCTTGAAATTCACCTTTGGCACTCCTGTAGCGACATCTTTTCTGCCTTTAATAACTTTAACCTTATGTGATCTTGGAGGACCTGATTTATCTTTTCTAAGCTACTAATAATAAAGATAGGAGTCATAGTGGCTGGTTACAGGGAACAAACCAGCAAGCTCCAGACCAGGATTTACAGAAAGATACTTTTTGTTGTCCCAGGAATTTAAGAAGTTTAACCTAAAGCTATTTGCATTACAGTCTAGGGTAAAAGAGCAACAGATGATGTCACCTGCAGCATCACTGTTGTAAGTGGTTTAATGGCAGAGTGCCTGCACATTTCCATACCAGATATAGTACAATAAGCTACTTTCAAGGTCTTCTTCTCTTAACTGCTCATTGATTACTCACCATTCTTTACAATGAGAATCCCCTGAGTTTAATTGGAATCAATGGTGACAAATGGTGTATGGTCCCAAACCCTTACTAGTGACTTAATTGGAGAGATATACACTTCCAGTGTTAGTTGTATTAAATGATACCTCACCTGTTTTGCTATTGTGCTCTACAGCAACACGGAGTCATTTATTGTTTTGTTTGATATTTGGTCTGAACTGCTCTGAACTGCATCACTTCAAAATGTTTTGTTCTTTTGCTCTCTAGCACAAAAGTGTTCTTTTCATGTCCTTTAGAACACTTTTACACCCTTCTATCTGGAGAAGGTCATTATCCTGTGTTCCACACTCACTTTTCAATATTAATATCAAAGCAAAGTAGTAGTTATTTTCAGTGTTCAGCAAAAGCAACAGACCTCATCTAAAGCAGTGGAAATAGGCTTCCATCATGCATGTCCATATTACCTTCTAGCTTAGGAAAGGTTAATATAAAATGTGCTGTCATTTAAGCTGCAGGAGATCCAATTATGAGGAAAAAAAAGCAGATTATTAGGCTAGATACATCTATGTACATCACTATGGTAAATACATTTTTAGACAGGTGTGCACTGAAGCAATTATATTCTAATTATATACCTGCAACTTTTTTATCACAATTAATTTAACACATGATGTAACCTATTCCAGAGGAATACAATTATAAAAGCTTTAGTGCTGTGTTACTACCAGGAAATAAGAAACATTTCTGCAGTGTATCTATACAGGATTTTAGGCTTATTTCACACTCATCTAGGAAAAGTAGAAGATAAGTCTCAGAAGGACCATTAGAGAAAAACAAAATAATATCAGTTAAAATCAACAGGTAATCATCAATAATGTCAGAACTTTTAAATCTAACTTTTTAAACTATAATAAATGATAGATTTATGAATTTAAGCTATAGCTGATATTTGATTCTTGGAAAATGATGCCATATGAAATAAGCCTCACTAATACAAAACAGAGAGGTTACATACAGCAGTACTTTAGCTTAACAAACAATGACTTTGAAAGACCCTTCTCAGCTTAATAGTTCACTTATAATGACTATGCCAAGATTTTCTTTTTAGCCACTTTAACTCAGATAGTCGATATAACATTTTGTCTGTTAGACTATATTGCTTTAAATTATTCAGGAAAGGAAGTACAAGGGCAGACAGATAAGGTCTTTTTGTTCTTGCTATAAGAAACATACTATATTATCTTCACCTCTGCTCTACTTTCTTTCTTTCTTCCCTCCCCTGCAATTTCCATTCTGGTGCTCCTTAATTCATCACAGTCTGATTCAAATATTTAGTTCTTTGTTTTCTGAAGTCCTATAAACCAAATAATTAGACAAAGTAGAGTGGTACTCTTCTAGATAGAAGAGTGACAAAGCAATGCAGAACACATTAAGGTATCTTGGAATTTGCAATTTAGTTTAGGTCACCTGCATTAGCCAAAATGATCTTTAGATCTTTACAATGTAGTATCTCACAGCTAAGAAAGTTGCAGGTATGTAATATTGTTACATGCAGCAAAACATATATAAAATATATAACATTTATTTCTAAAATGACATTATAATTTTTATAATACCATAGGTTTACATTGATAGGAAATTTAGGATGCCTGCTTTAGATTCACTGTAAATGCAGACACTTTTCTTCTCCACTGACAAGACTTTAAAATTATTAATGCATGTGCTTCAGACCCTAAATTACCCTTTTAGGGTACTTTTTTTTGAATGTGTCTGTATTATGGTTCCTACAGGGAGCAGGCAGCATGTATCAATACCAATCAAACAAAAAGAAAAGGCTTGATCATTACTTTACTTGCTCTGATAATGAAGATCAAAACATCATAACAGATTTTGTAAGTTGAGCCCAGCTTAGCACTAGGCTGAAGAGCTGTGGCAGAAATAAAACTTCTGCGTTTAGATTATCCATTTGATTGAATAAAGGTTATTCCCATTTTATCCTGGGAAAATGCCATCTGGTCCTCAGTGTATCTTCTCCTGGAACATGTGGGATACTTAGAATCTCTAAAATTACTTAAGAATAAAGTTAGGGAATGCACAAAGTTTAGAAGACCCAAACTCTTTATGTCATAGTGCCCTAATTAAAACAAACAAACAAACAAACAAACAAGAAACAAAACAAAAAAAAAAACAACAACCAAGTATCAGTTTCTTAGTTCAGGAAGTTAAAATTATCATCTAACACGTCTTAATAAAAATTTTTAATATAATGAAGTTTATTTTTTTGAAGAATTTTTGGACATAGATCATTACCTTAATTATTGATGCAATTTCTGATGAGGGAATACTAGCATTCTGAGTAATTTTAAATTAAAAATTACATATAAATGTTAAATCTTGCACCTAGGTATTTTGAATTCCATGGCATACATCAAAATATTTTAACAAAGTTATTCAACTGAGCATGGGGCTAAGACTCTGAAAACTTGTCTTTTCACCTCATAGTAGAAAGGGCTATAGAGTGTAACAGGATTTTACGGGAGCTTTTTTAACCTTTTAAAACTTAACAGTACGCATAATTTGCAGTAGTCTTTGAATATTAAGCTCTGTAGGGTGTCTTCATTATCTTGAAAGACAGAGAAAAGATTAAAAAAGTCCTTGGTGCACAGGGGAAGATGGGGATTGATGAACAGTCTCATAGCAACATTATTTTTTTTTAAAGACTACTGCTGTGACAGGAACACACAACACCCAAGTAGACAACTTTGTTCAAATTCATATAGCCTAAATTCCACAAGAATATAAAACCCAAAGTATTATTCTCTAGTTTAGGGGTCTTTAAACATATCCAATGTTTAAGCATTCTCTTCATCATCCACTGAAAAAAAAAAGAACATGCATAATAAACATCCATACTGAATCATAGCTTCCTACTGAAACCACAACTGTCTTCCTGGCCGAATCATTATGGAATTGGAAACAAAAGTGTACATACTTTCTTAAAAAGAAGAGACAAATGATAGGTATATGGCAGTGATGTGTAAGAATATGAAGAATGTATCTTGGCCTAGAAATTGTTTTATGGATTGGGCCAAACATTTACAGTACTACAAAATTATTATATCCTTTTAGGACTTAGGCTGAAAATGGGCTGATTGTACTCTCTGACAGGCTGTTTTTTGGGTAAATCAGTCAGGTTTGATACCATCTCCACCTCTGCTAAAAATGAATTGAATCTGTAAAAAAATTGCTTTATTTTTTCAGCAATGAGGCCACACCTTGAGTGCTGTCTCCAGTTCTGGGCCCCTCATGACAAGAAAGATGTTGAGGGGCTGTAGAGTATCCAGAAAAGGGGAACAGAGCTGACGAAGGGTCTGGAGCACCAGTCCTGTGAGGAGCAGCTGAGTGAGCTGGGGTCGCTCAGCCTAGAAAGAGGGGGCTGAGGGGTGACCTTATTGTTTTCTACAACTACCAGAAAGGAGGTTGTAACCAGGTGGGAATTAGCCTCTTCTCCTAAGCAACAAGAGGAAATGGCCTCAAGCTTTGTGAGGAGAGGTTCAGGCTGGACGTTGGGAAGAATTTCTTTACTGAAATGGTTGACAGCCATTGGAATGGGCTGCGTAGGGAATTGGTGGAGCGGTCCCTGGAAGAGTTCAAGAAATAACTGGGGGTGGCACTTAGTGCTGTGGTTTGATTGACGTGGTGGTGTTTTGCTGAAGGTTGGACTTGATCTTGGAAGTCTTTTCCAACCTTAATGATTCTATGAGCATTATCACCAATCTTAGGTATCACAACTAAAGTCAGACAATATAATATTTTCAGCGCCACTACTCACCAATACTCACTATTCCCAGAGGAGTAGTTAAGTATAAAACTAAATTCAAGATGTCAAGTTGCAAAGCACAGAAAGCACACAGGTTATTTCCAAAGCAAAGTAAACATCTGTGATACAGAAGTAACTCACATTTATGGCAGCTGCCACACATGTACCATAGTTCATAAAGTGCTATTTTTCCCATTTCTAATTACTAGTATTCATATATCTGAACAACAGCACACTAGACATTTAAACCTGGGACAAAGCTTCTAATTTGAAATAAAGAACTTATCGTATATACTCTATTATTTAAACAACAAGAAATATAAACTGGTTATGAACATGGTAGAATTATGAAAAAATCTCAACCTCCTGGTATGCCACATATAATTTTCAAAAGGCAGCATGCAGAAAGAAAAAATAATATACAAGGATGAAAGAAAGCATATAGTAGTGACACTAATTAAATCACATTTAACATGTACCAAAAAAAAAAAAGCTTTTCTAAATCTGGAAGAATAATCTCCTTTGTCTCTTCCTCTCATTTTCCAAGCCCTTCAGGCAGTTCCAGTGACAAGAAATATGGTCCATATATATGTTCTGATATCAAATGTATAGAATATCAGGAATAGCAGCTTCAAAGTTATTATATCTCTAAATTACTTTCTGTTAATAAAAAATTGAACCATCTATAAAGGCAATATGATTATACATGTATATAATTGGGAAAAAACTCAGGTCACAGTCAGAAAGTCTTTCTTTTAACAAGAAACATAGCTTCAGGCTAATTATGTTTTCCACCATTAGAAACCAAAAAAGGCAAGTCAGACTAATTGTTTTCCATGATAAGCTGGCTACTACCCAATAACTTTAGTGATACTAATGGAATTTGGTTAAAGTCAGAAAACCTGAGGCTAACAAGTCAGGCTTGACTTTCCCTGCTAAAAAGGTTCCTTCATCAGTTATATTTAGGGGAAAAAGGGATGTGAAATACTTTTCACGAAAATATTGCTTTGCATCTCTTTAAGACCTTTGATGCTAACTGTATAAACAAGACAGCATGGAGAGCTCGAGCTACTTTTGGTTCCAGCCAGGCCTCTGAGGCAAATCATGCACCTGGCTGAGTAATTTCAGTGTGCAGCCCCGCAGGAACCATTGTCTGAGACTTTAGGTTTGCCCTATCTCAGCTGATAAGTACTTTGCCTCCAAAACATATGAAATTCGTGAAGGCTCCCAGAGGTTGAAGACATCTCTGAGATGTTTTGAGGGACCTGAAAGTCCCTTAAAATCCCCCATGGGTTTCTCCCATAACAAGAAAATAACAAGAGAAAGTGGTCCACAGCACAGAACAGATCAAATAAAAAAAATATTACATCTTGATTATCTTATTTATAAAAATATATCTTATAGTAAAATGGATAATATATAAAAAATATGAAACTTCCTAGTATTGAATCTTGCCTTGACTTTCACCCTTTGGTGTATGTTGTACATGCGCCTTTGCAGGATAGTTTGGTTATAACCAAATTATATATTCCTGTAAAAATTACAGTATTTTTTAATTTTTAAAATGATTTATTATTATGCATCTACTCTTTTATGAATTTGAATTAATTGTATTTTTAAAGAAAAGAAGTAGAATAATTAGAAAGAAGCTCCTAATTGCAGTGGTTGAAACTTTGGTATTTAGAAAGTAATGTTACCATACCACATAATCACAAGCAGTATTTTGTGCATAATTCAATAGTTTTCCTAGTTTAGGAGCTAAAATAAAAAGTATTGAAGGGAAACTTAATTTCCAGTTTCCCTTTTGGGATTTCTGTTTTCAATTATTGATAATCAAAATAGTGATTCAATCACTTTCAAAACTAATTATTTCTAAATTATCCATTAGCTGTTCCAACTTTTTTAATTAAAGTAAACAGCAAGCAGCTGTTCTTCCACAGTCACAACCTGCTTCTTGTAACTGAAGCCCTTTCATTTTCTATCTTGATGGAAATTGAAATTCTCATTGCTAATTCTATCCAATTATTTTTACCCTCTAGTATATAGAATTCCATTACATTTCAAGCATCTTTGAAGGAAAATGAAGGTGTTCATCGAAAAAGGGTGTGCATGCATTAAAAAAAAATAGAAGTTCATAAAATCTGAAATTATGTGGACAGAATCAGAGTGCTTATTATGAGGATATTATAAAATTTAAAATTTAAAACATCAGTGTCTCCATTAGGTTAAAGCAAAAAAAAAAAAGAAGACAGGTCCCTAAAATAAACCTCATCTGCTGTCCAGCTTTATAAACAAGTTTTCATGTTATTTCTTTGGAGAATTCACTGTGACTATAGAATGAAGGGAGAGAAAGAAATTTCTTATGCCCCTTAAAATGTTTTGAGAAGCTCCCAAGGAGAAAGGTGTAATATATATATATATTTATAATCTTTGTGAATTGTATTGAGAAAATTTAAAGTATTGAAGCAATATTTCATTGAGATAAAAATAAGTGGTGCTAAATTCTATCCCTTCACAAACAGCAGATGAGAATCTTTTTCTTGTCTTATAATCACCTCCGTTAATTTTGAAAGAATAGGCATGTATTTTTTAAAAAATTTGTTTCAGAAATTTCTCTTGTTTTTTAAGACTTTTTTTTGGTGGGGGGAGAGGACATGGCAGGGGTGGTGGGGGGGAGCAGGGAAAGGCCATTTTTTTTTGTTTTGTTGGTGTCTTTTTGGCGTGTTGTACAGATTGGAGACTCTTAAGGCAGGAGATATGGAGACAGGCAGAACAAGCAGAGAGAATTCAAAACAATTCCACTGACAGTTTGGATGTGTATATCTGTTCCTCAGTCCTTTGGAAAATATATGCTGTCAGATGTACATGCTGTATCCACTTAAAATATTGCAGACGTGATTTCAACAGGAGTGACAATTATTTCTTAAAATTTCAGAAAATGTGGAAAAAATGCCCTGTTGCCTAAAAGTAGCATTTTCTGCTGACATTAGAACAAATCTTTATTCATAGCGAATACAGAATTCAGAAATAAAACCTTCACATTGGAAATTACTTTGGGAAAAAGATGTTATACATTTACCACATACATAGCATTGAACTTCGTTTTCCTCCCTATCCTCTCACCAAGGATTTCTCAGTCTATTTCATCCCCAGGATTCACATTTCTATACTGTAAAGCATTGAGTGCTGGGAGAAGCAGGAATACTCCACTCTGAATAAGAAATGCAGGGTCATTTTATGCATCTGAGGAAATATGAATTATTTCCTCTGCTATCCTCCTGCTCTACCAATTGCATTTCAATCACTAGACTGCTCTGCCTTTTCCCTTTTCTGCATCTATGCTGTCTTATTGACAATCAATCACATCTAAATGAAAAACAAATTGCCAACTTATTAATTCATACCTATATCACACATTCAAACTTGGTTTGACTCTGGGTTTGTACTTGCATACTGTTAGATAGGTCTGAGTACTCTGTGGAATCCTGCATCTCAGGCCACCATGCCAAATGGATATGTGAGCTGAATAGTTTTGAAAAGCAAGTTTAAAAAGTTCTTTTGAAGCTGTTAACTGCTGTTTCCTAAAAGCAGGAGAATGGAGAATAACTCCTGTTAGCTGGGGTCAGAGTACGGTGAGGTAAAACAACAGCTCTTACCAGCAGCTGTTGCCATCCCTGCTGCAGATATGGCTCTTATTTCTCAGTTTTGGCTCTCTTCTCCCAAGAGCAGGCAAGCACAAGATTTTTGGGGAAATGTGCTTTTATTTCCCACCTCTCCACTGAAATCAAAGCATAGGTGCAGTGGCACCTACCACTCACTCCTGCTCCTGGGAGGAGAACCCTTTCCAGGACAATACCTTCAAAAAGTCTGAATAAGCATCAATACTCAAGCATTCATAGCTACTGTCTAAGGACACAGCCCATTAATGCAAGTGAGGTTTCCTAAATTCTGACTTTGCTGGCAGGTAAAAAACATTAAGGGGTTGTGATGTTGGCAATGACTCCTGTCAGGGCACCATTAAAATTCCACAGCATATTTCTTTCTCTTTTGTTGGTCAGGAGAAGAAATAAATCAATGTTTCTCTGCTTTCACTATAATGACACCACACAAAATAGATGGATAGTGGAAAGTGCCATCAAATTCCCCCCTGTCACAAAGGCTCAAGGAGTAACATGGAAAACAAAGTAAAGGAAACCCCTAATGCACCTAAATATATTCCCATGTGGAAAGAGCCTTTGCAAAGGCTCAAGGAGTAATATGAAGAACAAAGTAAAGGAAACCCCTAATGCACCTAAATATAGTCCCATGTGGAAAGAGCAAGGATAAAAGGCTGTGGTCCACTGATCAAGGAATCTAAGACTTTTGATTCCCTTTCTAGCTTCACTGCTAATCCAGTGTGCACTCATACTCATGTGACCTTAATGCCTCATGACTCAGAATCCCCATATGGGCAATAACTGCAACAGCCTTTTACAGAGAGCTTCTGTTGCATCAGATTAAAATCAAAAATTTTTACACCCATTTGTTTAAAGTTATGTTTTCTTCTAAGATTTATAGTGAGAAGAATTTAGTAGGAAAAAAACCGCTTAAAGCCTACCACTTACAGCTTTTACTGTGGTTTGCAAGAACAGAATGTGAGTCTCCACCAAATATTGTGTGTCACTCAACCAGCAAAATGCAACACTAGGAGGCAAGGTTTACCTACAGAAACATGAAGATTTCATTTCAGCCCCTATGATCTTAAACAGAAAAACTACAGGTTTTAAATCATAGTATTAATCCTAATTAATCCTAATTTACCCTAATTTATATCAATATCAATAGCACATTATTATCTATAGAAATGTTTCACTAAACTTACATTTCTCTTAAATTTGCTACAGCTATAGGGAAATATCTATTTTTATATATTGTCGAATAGAGTGATTTAGTTTAATGTATACTGGAAGCAATTAAACACAAAAATGAAATGAACAACAGAGTTTAACTGCCCAAATGAAATCTTGGGGTTATTTTTTTAATCAAATCCCTTGCTATGCATCTGTAAACACTTCACTGTTCCAATTTGCAATAGTAATATGTATTAAGGCTGATGTTTTGTCCTCTCTAAACATCTAAATTATATCAAGTGCATTAGCAAGTGACATATTACCCTTTAAAAGCTTTAAGGAATACCATTGCTTTTAACATGTACTCTTCCATATTTGTAAATGAAGCATAATTTGAAGAAAGTGCATGATGTCTACTGCAAAGCATGATAGCAATCATTTTTCCAAAAATGTGTGCATCACTTAATTTATAATTTGTTCTAAAACCCATGTGCTGATTTCCAGTGCTTGAAAAACAGATACAAGGAACAAAAAAGACTTGCATTTTGCTACAAAACGTATAGTAAGAGGCTTTAGTTCTTCTGATATGTTCTGTCATTTTGCAGGCACCAATTTCTAAATAATAATCACAACAATAACAAAATATTCTATGCATATACAGAAAAATACTAAGATATCCAAGGGGGGGGGTGGGAAACAAAAATCATGAGCTGTTCTAAGTTGATTGCACATAGAGATTTCAAATCAACATTTCCAAAAATTTATACTATTTTATAAAAAACTGCAAAAGCAAGCATATGACAAAAATGTTTGCTGATGATGATACCTGTGCTGATAATGCAAGTCTAGTCATTAAGTGTTGAAAGAATATAATCTGTGTTAAATCTGTAAGAACAGAGTGAAACATAGAAATAAATTAATGGCCTTGTGCACAAAAACTTTGACTTAATGGACAAGAAACAAAAGTATCCATCTTACTGTTTTATCAACTCAATATTCTTTCTCACAAAATCTCATTATTTAAATAAATTCATCTGGATGAAAGAAGTGCTGAAAAAAGTCTGTTACTTTAGATACTTATCTGCTTAGTGACAGTGTACAGCACCTAAGAACATTAAGGCTATCAAGAAACTCCATTACCTGGCCCAGGGACAGAAATTATGTCTTACACAGCAAAATGCCTGTTTCAAATTACTCTTACTGCAAGGGAAGATTAATAAACATCATCACACAGAGAAGCTGTAGCTTCCACCCTCAAGAATTTTATGTATAGATAAATGTATAGGCTGACTTACCAGCAACTTCTGAAAGTAAGCACAGCAAAGGCCCTATGAATTTTTAATGCCCACATATTAGAATAAAAATTCGAGTCAGTTATCTTTTAAGGGACTAAGTGTGACTCTCCTAGTTGAGACAGAAGGGATTTGAAAACAAATTTTTCCAGGCCTGTTTGAAAGTTTAGAGGGTCAGTCCTTATCCTAGGAACTTTCAGTGGCTTTTAATATCATATTAAACGTATTAAACACTTTCTATCCATTTGCTTTCCATGCCTTCATATTTCCCTTCCAAGCCTCTGAGACCTGTCTGTGATCACTTCCTGTTCAACATCTCCTCTCTCCAACATCCCCATTTCTCTCATTTCTTTTTGGCCAACCTGCCTTTCAGAAGGTTTTTTCAGATGAGTAGTGTCATTTGCTCTCAAGGAAGACATAGTCTCATTTCTGTTCATGAACTTGCAGGCAGTCTTTGAGTGGGACTCATGCTAATCTTTTCTGTATCATTCCATTTTGACTTTCACTGTTTAAAATATGCACTACTTTCCTCAGCTGTAGATAGTATGAATTTCTTGGCTTATCTCAGTCTTCAGAAGAATTGTAGTTTTTCATGAAAGACAGAAGGATTCAGCACTTACTTAAATACATAAATTTATCAAAAATATTATTGATTACAGAGATTTCAGTGAGCCTTTTTAAAAAAATTAAAATTTGCTTGACTTGACAAGATGTCCTTTTCTCTTGGATAGATTCAGTAAAACAATTTTTTTTCTTTATCAAGCATATTCCTAAATTTTTGGGAAAGCCTGTTGAATATTCTTCCTTTTGCTTTCGAAAGAAGACAAAAAGTCACTTTGTTATTTCATAGTCAAAATGTTAAACAATATCTGAAACAATCTCCAAGTGCAGAAGAAAAACGTTTTTACAATTTTCAGATAGTGCTTTGCATTGTCAGAACATCTTCTAATCATGTAATGAAAACTGTTTAATAATACATACCTCTACCTCAGATGGACTTCTTGAATGTTATTAGTATTTGTGTAGTGTTCTGAGGATGTGAGAGGCTCTGTAAAGGACAACTATTACAGTTATAGATGATAGCTGTAGCACAGGGACTTGCAAGACACAGAGGACAAATACTGCCTAAAGATAACCCTCTGAAGAAACATTTCAAAATAAGCATCAGCTTCTATGGTTATCTGAGTGATTTTCATTTTGAGGGACTAACTTCAGTTCTATAAGATGCCAGTATATGTGTTAAATTTAGCCATTTTAACCAGCCACTGAAATTATTTTTGTCTCTCAGCTTTATATAGTTTAAGTCATTCCTCAGTTAAAATGTGCAAAAATAAAAATCTAGGCTACAGTGATCAAATCCACTTTCCAAAGACTTTAGAAGTCAATTCATTCAGATAGAAACCTATATATGTTATGAATTCATTTTATCACATAGATATTTAAAGATATCATAAAACAGATTTTTTTAATTAATATTTGTCAAGCATCTCAAACATTTACTAGAAGGTGATAATGAATGGTATGACAGAGTATTTATAGAGAAACAGGATACAGGTTAAACCAGGAAAGGAGCTATACATTAAATCATGTTAACTATATATCATCTCCATCCATAACGAACACAGAAAACAAGCATACTGAAACACATGGAAATACAGATAAGGAAAATATCTTGCCCAAACAACCATGATGGCAACAACGAAAACAATTTTCTAGGAAGTCAGAGACAATATTAATGGAAGATCTGGCTGGCATATGTAGATTCCATAACAGTCATGTCCATTGGAGGTGACATTTTTTGTCTCCTATTTATGATTCCTTTAAGTGATTAATGATGGAGCACACCAGAAGAGAGATTTGTCATCAGTTTGGCATAAGATTTGGTACAGAATGTAACACTTGAAGATCGTAATATACTCAAATTTCCTATCATCTAACAAATTTAAAAGTTAAAAAATGCATTATAAAAATATTTTAGCTTTGAAAAAGATCCTAACAATTGTAAAAATTGTAACAAATTTATTTTAAGAATATTTTAAACAACTGTTTAAAAGAGGAAAATGTTGTTAGTATAAAGATTATTCAAATGCACTACTTTAGAAGCTGATAGCAAAAGAATATCAAGATATGAACACAGTCTTTAAAGAGTAAGTGAGTAGATTATTAAAAGAGGATAGAATATTAAAAGAAAAGCTGATGAAAACAATTGCCTGTGATAATAGCTGGCTGGGAATTCATGTATCAGACTATATATTAATGTATAAGTCTATGTCAAGAAATTCATAACAAAGCAAAACAAACTGAAAAAAGTAATGAAAAAAAAAAAACAAACCAAAATGCCAAAAATAACTAGCTATTTATTGCTAAGGAAATGGGCCACAGAGATAATTTTACAAAAAATGTAACCTGTCGCTTAAGAGAGATCAGCAAGTCAAATAGCATGTTAGAAAGAAATAAAGAAAAAACAAAAGGCCAGTATCATGCCATGATGTAAACTTAGAATTAGCACCTATGACAAATACTGTGTGTAGTTCTGATCTCCACATCTCAGCAGAGTTCTAATAAAAACATTAAAATGATATAGATGGCAGGGAGGAACACGGAAACAAGATCTTCTTTACAAGAAGAATCAAACTGATAACAGCTTTCCTGCTAGAGGGGAGACTCCTGGTGGGACCTGTGATAAAGTATTATAAAATCATGGATCATATGAAACTGAAATACCTCCTTTCCATTTTCTCACAGTGCAAGACTGAAAAAAAAAATCTTTAAATTATCAGATGACAAGTTGGAGGCTCTTTAAACAAAAATTAAACAATTTTCATCTAAAATATGCAACATACAGTTGAAGCGTAGAACCGCATTACTATACAAATTTACATAAGTCAATTGTATAAAAGAAAAGGTAGAAAACAATTCAAAAGTTAAACTGACAAATCTATTGTGAAAAGCCTGTGAAGACAGTCTCTGGTACAGAGCTGACTGCTGGAAGCAAGGCGAAAGTTCTAGGGGACTCAGGATAGGTTTGGTCAATTCAGGTAATTAACAGCTCACTGGATAAAAGACAACATGGGCTGAAAAAGACCTTTTGTCCATCCTACTGCCAAAAAGAGTGAAGAATATCAAACTATCACATGCCTGATCCTTGAGGAGATGACATTTCCTCAAACTCTTCTGAAGTTCTGGAGAGAAGATGGATGTCACCATTTGCTGCTCCTCCAGATGGATCATACATGTTTACAAAATTCACAACTCAGATGTGCAAAATACAATTTTCCCCAGCAGATAAAATAATTGCAAAACTTGGCAGCAATACAAGTACTTTCTTCTGAAGTTATTTTCTACTAAATTAGTATAAAACAACATGTGCACTAAGCAGTAGCACAGCTGCAATACTAATAACAGGGCAAAACTTGGCATACAATTTTTCACTGTGAGAAAAAAAAAAGAGAATCAAGTAGCACAAATGCTGTCCCCAACTTAAAGAAACACTGGAGAATTCTTCTTATAGTAATAAGCAGCATAGCATCTTATGCAAAACAGGTAGAATCAACTTGTTATTTCATACCATAGTAATTGTTTGAATCAAAAAGAAAAAAAATCAAGTTCTAGAATACCTTATTTGGGGCTAATTTTGATGACAATCCATATGAGACTAAAGGAAACTATAAGGTCTTTCTTAAGTCAATGGCTTAGAAAATCATTACGGCACCCTGCTCTAAAATAGATATTCTGCTGTTGAGTATTGAAGCTTCTCAGGAAGTTTCAATGGCTTTCTTAAAATACTTCATTTTACTGAAGTCTTATGAAATACTGTATGAAATAACAGTAATTGTAGATTTCGATGATACTTTTCTTAGCAGAATTTTACAGTTACAATTTCAACAGAGGTATTCAGATTTATCTTGTAGGAAATTAGAGACAATCTGATACTGTACTTTCCACCTTTCAAGCTGTCAGAGAAAATACCATGTTAGAGAAATCTACAGAGAAAAAAAAGCTTATTCCACGCTTATGTGATCTATTTCTTCCCTTTATTATTATACTACTATAATTATTCCATTAGTCCCTTTTTTATCTAGTGTTCTGCCCTATCATGGGCTTACATTTAGTCAGAGAAATTTGTGATGGGTTAGGTTGCTATTCATTAGGAGAGCTAGCTGTAACAAAAGCAATGCCAAACATATTGGAAGGCTGTTATAACTGTTTATTAATTAAAGATGTGTTTCTCTGAAGATAATTAAGAGAGAAAAGTTCAGTTCCCATTTTCCTCTTTTGCTGCTATAATATTATTTTTCTTTTTCTGTATTATCTTGCATCAGAAATCCTAAATAATAGACTCTAATCTTTAAGTACATCATTAAGTTTCCCATTCATTTTAGTCCTCATTATTTTCATGCTGCTTCTCAACCACTGATCCTCCTAAAGTAATTATTTCCATGTTTTGTTTGAATTTTTTTAGCTGGCCTTGTGTGTCATGTGCTTTCAAGAAGCCTTTTTGTGTGTGGCAAGATCTAAGCAGTATGATCACACCACTGCAGTCTTTCCCAGACTTGAAGCTGACTTACCCAATAAACAGCATCCTTCTGCCTCAGAACAGCGATATCTCAGCTGAGAATTCACATAATCCACTTCTTTACCTTCCTTCAAGTTCTCTGCTCTAGTCTGCTTGTGTACAGACTTTTCAAATTGCCATCCAAGTCCACCCATTTTTGCAGCTGCCCAAGTCTTTCTCTCACCTGTCAGGTTCCAACCTCATCTCCTGTTCTGAAGACTAAGGAAACCTAGATACAACAAATACTTCCTGAAATTCTGCCTGGGTGGCAACAAAAAAAAGGGATGTGAGAGTTTCACAAATAATGATGCCTTGTTTAGTTATTTATTTGCAACTTGAATTGTACTGTATATATTTTACTTAACTCTAGAAGTTGCTATTAAAACATAGAGGTTTGTTGTGCTGCGTGTGATTATGACCATTTGCAAGCACCATCTGGAATTCAAAGAAAAGCAATAGAGATATCCAAAAATATTCAAGAATGCAGATATTCAAAACACAAACAACCTGCAACATAAGGGGGAAAAAATTGTCATTATTAATGCTGGTGGGAAGCAGTCATTGTAAAGCCACATTAGAAGTTTATCCAATAGTTTGAAAGCGGACTGTCAAGAGCATGGTACAACACATAAAAAGGATAAAAGCCCCTTTATCAGAAGCAGCCTTGAAGGGAAGTACTTTTCTGCAAAGCAGCATGCAAGGATTTATTTTCAAACTCACATTTTAAGTGATTTTTTTTCAGGTTATCTTTTCCTACTTTAACAAAATATTATTTAGGCGTGGAACCCTCCCTACCTCTTTTATGTAAATAATCTCAGGAAAAAAGGGCAGATCCACCTTAAAGCTTTAGCCTAAATTATTTGTAGGTCTGTACATCTAAAAAATATTTGTAATTTATAAGAAAAAAATTTTTGTTGACTATTAGTGATGGGAAGAGACACATAAAAGCAATACAAACATATAAAAACTACTCCTCTTTCTTAGTTATTTCTGCAAAAGATTTGTGGATTTTACTGTGCTAAGGATGTTGTATGAAATTTCCTCAGCATTATACACAGAAATTATGTAAAGCCTAGTCCTGATGCAGAACAAGAGTGACTCTCATTTTTACCTTACACACAGAAGGATGAACGTTGAGTGCTCTAGAAACAATATATATTTGAACCTATAATTTTCACCTTAAAAATAAACACATAAGGACCTAAAAGAAACTGTCACTACTATTAGCGTGCTGCGTAACAAAACATTTTTCAGTCTGATCATCATAAAAGTGGCATTAATATAGTTTCATGTCAGATAACAAAAATAAAGCAATTTTTAGTTTGTTAAGGAAGAATGCAAGACTAGACTAGATAGCCATCAATACTGCAGAAAATTATTATATATTACACTGGATCACAGCTTCTGAATAAAATTTTAAAATATCATTTTCTTGTGATAAAATGTAATTCTGGGACTTACATGAAAGAGTTGGTGCATTAAAAATATTCAGAATATGTCTTTTTGTCATGTCAGTACTCTTCGAGCATCTGCTGGCCTTTTTTTTTTTTTTTGGTGTTATTTTGAAGGAATACATCTTAGGAAAGATATGGAATAATTTGAGACCGTCCAAAAGAAGCAAATAGAAATAATAATTGGTATACATATCTTGACCTACAACATACACAATAATCTTTTAAGAATGCAAAAGGAGGTCTTAAAGAAGAAAATTCATTTGTATAGTCTGAAGACAAAAAGTAATAAGTTAAAATTCCATAAAAGGAGATTTAAAATAGAAATCATGAAAATATCTTGAAGAGTGAGGACAGTGAAGTACAAGAACAGGTTGCTTAGGAAGGCTGTGCAATCTGTTAAAGGAAATCTTTTACAATCAGACTTTAGGAGTGACACAATTATAATATATTCTGTCCTCATGCACAAAATGTATCCAAGGACAAGATAACCATTTTTGCTGCTATTTATAACTCCAGTGATCAAATGCATCTGTAAATATATCCCTATAAGATGGATTTTCCCTGGGAAAAAATGCCACTGGAAAAAATTGTTTTCAATTAACATAATGTATCTAGTTCTTATGCCTAGAATTCACACTAGACATAAGCAGAGAAGACTTGGGAATGATTCACAAGAATGATCAAAGACATGTGAGGCATCTCTTCTAGAGGTTTAACTTATCATACAAAAGAACAAAGAGTGACTTAGTCTCTCTACCACCAGAAGAACGTAAATTTCAAAAGTAATGGGATCTGCAAAGCAGCAGATATAAGACACTGTAAGAGCTAATGAACAAGAGCACAAAAGTTTAACAATTAAACAACAAAATAATTTAGGACTTTAACAGGACATATGCATTTATAGAAACAGATATGAAAATTATGCTCATGTTTAACTATAAATTTAGACTCAAAACAATAATTTTATTTTAACCCATTGATATATGAACATTCATTCAATGTCACAAGAGCAACATCAGCATGCATGAGCTGAGCTGCTGAAGTGTTCAAACTGCCTGGTGAACTGTGGATACAGAAAGAAACACGTCACACCTTATAGTTAACCTTATCC
The DNA here is from genome assembly GCA_003676055.1 of Chloebia gouldiae. NCBI lineage: Eukaryota > Metazoa > Chordata > Aves > Passeriformes > Passeridae > Chloebia > Chloebia gouldiae. The sequence continues at coordinate 34,242,141 of QUSF01000002.1, forward strand.
AGAAAGTGCAGCTGGATTTCAAGAATGCAGAAGTATCTACATCACCCTTGGAAGGGGGGACTGAAGCCTTGCAGTCCATTTAGAAGGTACAAAACGCTAAGGAGGCAATGCAAGAGGAATTCAGTTGTCTGAACATACTCAGACTCATGATGTCTTCCTGTTCACGATGTTTAATTCTAAGACATTGATGTTTTATCAGGAAGAGGCAGGGAGAATCTGTTGTGATGGACCAAAATCTTAACAATCTTTCCTTAAGGAAGGATAAAAAATAATTAACAAGTAAAGAAGTAATTATGGATTCACTGCCCAGGGAGATCACTGAAAGCTCGAAATTTGAATTTAGTCACCTCCTAAAGAAGTCTGTAGTTGTGTTGAAACTTCCAGCTCCAAATGTCTGGGAGTTTTATGATGATTTAGTGGATCTTAGATGGCACTGTCTTTGGTCTTTGTTTAGATAACATCACAAGGTTGAGTGATAATAATTAATTTTTTAAATCTTTTGGTGATATTTTTGTCATAGCTGTGTTGGAGGTAAATTAAGCTAGTACAGACACTATCTAAAGCACTTTACAAAAACTGAATGACTGAGGACTTGAACTAAATATGATCTGCTTCAGACTAAAAACAGAAGTAATGAAGGAAAATACTGACAGAATATACATGTTTGTAAACACACTTATTTTAATTTCAGTAGCATGCAAAGGCTATAATCAAGGATTAAACCAAACTTACTTTACAGTTTGCATGTACAGAACATAAAGATCATTCCTGGTTTCTAAAATTTTAATGCTCACTGTCCACTGGGCTTTTCTAATAAATAATGAATTCTAAATAAAGAAATAGAAGGGCTTTTTCTGTGTGCTATTTTGTAATGCATTATTATGTAACTTAGGTGCCATCACATTGCTAACCACTCAAAAAAGATGGTCAGAATGTGTACGTGACCCCTGATTCTAACAGACATACAAAGAATCAGTCACTATACAATATATCATGTTTCATATATAATTTCTTAGATATTTTGCTATTTTCTTTTTTTCAGTACCAACTGGAGAACAGTTCACTTTCAACCCCACTAAGAAAATCAAATACAGTGAACTACTATTTGCCTTTCTTCTCCTCATCCATTTTTCCCAGGAGGCTGAGGCAAACAGTTGTTTCCAAGCATCTGCTGCTTGTACTGACAAATTAACACAACAGAATTCTAGAAGGCCATCAAAATCTCAAGGTTAACTTTCAGAAAGCAATGACTGAAATGCATCAGTGCTAACATTAAACTGTTCCTTTTATCTCCCTCTTTGTGCTGCATTGGTTTTGCTTCACATGATACCATAGAGCAAGATAGGTTATAAATTATTATATTTGATTCAGTGATTTTTGTGCTAGTTAAATGAGTCTTTGCTTTGCAGGTTTTTTTGAAAGTGTGTACTAAAACATCCCTGAAACATAAAAGAAAAAATATGTATAAATATTATGATGACCAGTCATGTCCATTAAAAAGCTTTCTACTCCCTAGTACACCTCCAAGGTAGTAGAATTAATCACCTGTGCAGATTTCATACCACAAGTTCATGTAAAGCACTGTCCTTGAACTAGTAGAGGCTGAAATATGCCTACAGCTCAGAAAGTATTTGAACAGTTTTGCAGCTGTTAGCTTTCATAGCATACCTGACCCTCTACTGACTCCTGTGGATAAAAAGCCTTTTATAATGGTCTCTAACTTAGCAATTAGAAAGTGTAATTTCTCATGATCTGCTACTTATTTGTAGGAAAATTGCAAAATTATGAAATGGACTGAACTGTCTTTAATAGAGGGATATGTTTAGTCCATAAAACATTCTTGTTTGATGTCCAGTGAGTTCTTAAAAGGAATTCAGTTCCACAACAGAGTTGCCAATCAACATCTATATTGCCTGCAACACAATACAGTATATTAAGCAGGGTTAATTATCTTTAAAATAGAAAATCAGTAACTACAAAATTATTTTAAATTCATCGTCTATGCTGTAAACTGTATTTTAATTAACCTCTCGGCTCACATAAGCTGATTTTAAAGAAGTGGGCAGAAAATGAATCCTACAATAAGTCTTAAAAGTGAACAGTCCATATGTTTCATTACAGAGAGCAGAGAAAGTTGCTCTTCCCCAAAGACACCCCACAGAAAAATCAAGAAGTCTAAATATTTCCAAGTGAGCACCAACTGGCAGGTCATCTCTTGACAGTATTTTTCCTGAGAGTAAACCATAAACAGCTACACACCTGGCTACTATACTTTAGTAGAACCACAACAAAAAGACAAAATCTGTGCTCCCATTTGGTATTTTACTTCCACAGCTTCTACACTCATTGATGTAATTGTCTGTATTTTCCAATATCCTACATATATTTTCTTCTGAGCTGACTTGCAGTGCTACTGAGATCCTCATTCAGAGCAATTTATTTTGCATACACTACAAGAAGTTAGCCAACTAAAACTGGTATCTTATTCCATTTTTGGAAATATCAATATACAAATGATAGTTATACAGGATAAAGCCATCAACACCCATGACTACATCTCACTCCTAACACCACCTTAAATCACATTTGAGAAGCCCTCAAGACAGGCAGTATTCTCTTTTCACCTATTTTGAGAAACACTTTCATGCAATTAGGTGCTACAGTCATGAATTCTTATTTTTATTATTAAAGAAGCACTGTTAATAATCTAATGTCAAAAGTGGTTAGCGTTGATAATACTGAAAGCTGGAGTGTTTAATAATTTTCTAGCTTTCCCAGGGTTCCTCTTCTCTTAGTGATAAATCAGATGCCAAGTTTTCTACAGTCTTGAGGCAACACTAACAAGCTGCATGAAGTTCATCCTCTCTCGCCCTATAAAATAATATGATGCCCTCATGATGAAGACAGTTTTAACTGAATAAGTATGGAAATTACTGCACTCACTTGGCAACTTTTCAGGTACTAATGCTTAGCTATACTGTAAAAACAGGGTTTTTTTGTGAACTGATGCCTTCATTAATGGTCTCCACGATCTTTCTTTGCCACTCCAAATTCTATCAGTGTTTCAAAACAAGATCCCCAATACAGGGAAACATTATTGTAGGTAGGATATATCTCCAAGTGCAATAAAAAATGACTGAAAGAACAATACAGATTCTATGCCTGCAATATGATCCTAATGTTTTATGCATCTCAATTATATCCACACAGACATACAGATGAAAAAAAAGGTTGGTTTATAGAAAAACACTGTAATAAAAATGGTAAAACACTTCCCATTCTAGCTTATGAGCTCAAACTGGAATGGAAGACAGAAATACTTTAACAGAAATACACCTTTCTTTTATTTTCTTTATGAGGCAAACCTGTGTTTCATAGCATGTCCATTACTGGAAGTTCTCATTCCATTGTCTAATTCCACATATTTCCTCCCATTCCTTTGTGACTGCTTCAATGCCAGCATCTTTTACAGTGAAGCCTAATTAGGCAGAATATACACTGCTTTGTAATCTTCTGTCATCGCAGCTGCACTACCATTATCAGCTCATGCAATATGTTTGGGTGGTTTAAGAAACTGCATACCTTTGGCTTATCCTGAGCCAATATTTATACTTAATATATGAAAATATTTAAACTTGTTTACTGAGGAATAAGATAAATATCTTTGCTTATTAGCATTTACTCATCTATCGATTAATCCTGTACCTAGTGGACAAAATGAAAATGCAATCACTTTTGTACAACAGTTATATGTTTCAATGGGAAATGTAATAATTAGTCATTTACTCCTAAAATAAAAGATGGTAAAAAGCTGGAAGTGAAAGTATGGTACATTATTTGATACTTTTACATTTTCACCCTGATGTTCCACCAAACAAAAAAATGTCACACTATTAATGACAGTACTGATTTGAAAAGGCAGCAATTAAGTATGTGGTCCCTTTAAACCTCAGTTTTGAACAGTAGTGGTAGTTATTTTAACTCTGGAGAGGGTTATGAGTCCCTTACAAGACTAGAACTCTTTCACCCTGCAGATCTATCCTTACAACACTACAAAACCACTAGGCTGCTTTATCATGAGAAACTTAATTGGCACTCTAAAAGGGGACTTAAAACTACAAGAAGTACTGTGAGCACACAGCAAGGGAAATCTTTGCTCGTGTGCTTCCGTTTTACCTGTAAAGTGCCTCGCACCTCAACAAGAAGAGTACTTATTTCTTCTGAAAGTCTGTGTGCATTAATGCATGACTAGAGACTGAAATGCTTGAAATGCTTAGTTAGTCTTAGAAGTGAGATGAAATATAATTTATTTCCTTTCTTAATACTAATCCAACTCAGGATGGTTAAATAACATTTAAACACTGAATCAAAATGTATATGTTTAACCACAGGAGATGTGTGTCATATTTTTTTAAACCCTCCCTTGATTCGGCCTCTTTTTTTCATCAATATCACTTAACTCAGATATTTTTAAAGTACACATCACCCTCTAATCTCAAAATTCCTCTCCTCCTTCAAAGAACTATTTCTTCTTCTACAATTGCTGAAAAAAAATAACAAAAGAAGACAAAAAAGGAAAATAAAAAGAAAAGGAGAATAAAAAGGAAAAATGAGTGCCCAAGACTACTGAGCTGAATTAAGTTTTCTGCAAGAATAAGAAAACATCATTGTCCCATCACAGGTCATTTAATCTGAGAGGAAGCCTCTAATTTCTGAAGATGAGAATCCCAATAAAATACATCTGCAGATAGATAGGTACTTTAGGGGAAATCTTAAAAACAATACATAAATTCTTCCTGTACAATTTTCTTTACAGGCAGAGGGAAACATTTATTTTCCCTTACTCTCTAAGATGCTATATAACTTTATTTCTAACAAAAGAGTATTAGAAAGGGCTATGTTTTATGTGGCCATACCCTTCCAGAAAAGATCTTAAAACAGTATGAAAGAGAAAAAAAGCATATCCCAATATGTGCTGATGTAAATGATGTGACATGTAGTTTCTGTACTCATTGCCCAGTCAATAACCTTCATACAAATCCAATAAATACAACAGCACACAGTTCAATAAGCCTGGTAGGCACTCCTGTATTAACAAAGTATACAATATTTGACCTTGTACAATTAGCTACATTAGATTACCTCTCTTTGTAAGTAAAGGAAATTTCTACTTGTACGTTACCTTCACATACACAAGTAAATGGAACTTTCTAATGTGAGTATAGTACATTATCAGTGGCTGTAATCACAACTCTTTCTTCTAGCTTATCCTGCTGAATTTTTTTTTAATCTCACAACACAAGTCTAAAAAGACCCACTGTATTTGAAGTTGAAACCCTTGTTTTCTAACTACCAAAATTACAATAGACTATGACATAACTTCTACACATAGTTTCCTTTCTGAAAGGCTGGAACGAATCTCTAATATACTGTGCTGCTTTGGACTAGGATATAGTTAATTTTCTTAATAGCACATAGTATGGGCTGTTTTGGATTTGTACTGTAACTGTAATCCAGTACTGCTGAACAGTGTTTACACAGTCAAGGCCTTTTCTGCTTCTCACCCCAGCCCAGAGAGGAGGCTGGGGGTCCAGAGGGAATTGCAGGGGACACAGCTCAGGGAGCTGACCCCAACTGACCAAAGGGATATCCAATACCATGAGGTATCACACTCAGCATATAAAGCTGAGAAAAGTAGAAGGAAGCAGGGACCTCTGAAGCAATGGTGTTTGTGTTCCTAAGTCACCATGTCATGTAATGAAGCCCTGTTTTCCTGGCAGTGGCTGAACACCTGCTAGCCAAATGAAAGTGATGAATGAATTCCTTGTTTTACTTCACTTGCATGCACAGCTTTTACTTTACTTGTCAAACTGGCTTTATCTCAAGCCATGAGCTTTTTAACTTTTATTATACCCATGCAGGGTAAGTGGGTGAGTGGTAGTGTGGGTCTGAGTTGCTGGCTTGGGTAAAACCATGATGTACACATAGTCCAAGAAACCATTCAATAAATCCAGAGATTAGTTGCATGACAGAAAATGAGTCTGAGCTTTAATAAAACCTGTTTATATTTGCAGTTTGAAGATCTATAGCTGCCCTAGGAGGCAGCCAGGTAATTCATCTGTGCATTATTGAACTCAAATAAAATCAAAGCTTTCATTGCTCTAAATTGTCTGTGCAGCCAGACTTTACTGTTTCACAGTTATCTTTTGAGATTTTTAAAGAAGCAAGAGTATAGTTATTCAAATTGAACCAAACTGTTACTCTCTTTCTACTGCTACTTCCAGTGAAAAATGGACCATCACTTTGCAAATTTTTTTTTTTTGTAGCATAAAAGAAAGGTGGTCTTTAGCTTCTGCTCAGGAAATATGGGATGCAGCAGTAAAAGGCTCTGGGACGAAAAATTCAAAGAGATGGCTCTGTATCAGCTAAAGTGGCAGAGATTCACAAAACTTCAAAGGAGGAGCTCTGGCTTAAGAATGACTACTAGAAGGAAAATAGAGAGATTCATGATTTGGAGACAGATAGGACTATTGAGAATAGAAGGAAAGGCTATATGCACAGGCTATTCCCTCTTCTGTGTTTGTTCTGAAGCCAGAACAGTGCATCATAGCTATTATAGCCATAAATACTGTCAAGTGAGAAGACACAGGATATAATGCAGGAGAACATAATGGAAGCTACAGGAATGATAAGAATATCAGAAGGCAGGCTAGGGAAAAGTACATCTTGACCTTACCCAGGAAAAACTTAGCAATCAGGAGGAGAAAAAACCAAGGAGGAAAAATAAGGCAAGATATTAAAAAATAAAATTAATCATTAATATTAACAAAATTATATTAACATCCCTTGTTCTACCTAAATTTAAACTGAACACAATTACTTCATTACCTTACTTTGCAAAAAGGCTTGGAGAAAGTTGTGTGATATGGGTTTCCTTTTGTTGCTTTCTGAAATCTTAGCCAGTAGATGCAGTGTAATCAGCAAAAATTCTCTAACATAATGGAACTATGCCTGAACAACAACTTTTAGGATTTTTTTCTTTTCATTCAATGATATTTTTCCTACTCATTCTCTAACATTAGTATACTTTTAGCCTAGTAAACACATGCTCTTAATGGAACGTTATCAAACGCTTCAGATTTACTTTTTACACTCTTTAACTTTCTAAATATCCTATTTTCAAATAAATTTTCTTAGTTACAATAGAAGTTCTTCCAGATGGTAAAGGGATAGTGAAAATTAACATTATATCCTCCATAAAATAGAAGCGAAGACCACCCCTACAATACCTTTTCTTTTCAAAGAGAAAAGCAAAGAAGGAAAGAAAAAATGAGAAAGGAAAAGACAACAAATAAAACAGCAATAAAAAGATTGGGGATACTGTGAGGATATAGAACAGATATCAAAATTTGATCTCCAGACTATTCATATGCCAACTAATCCATTATTAAAGCATGACATTCCTGAATCACTTACAACACACTCTGTTAATGAAATTATTCAGAAACATGGAAGAAATATGAGAAATTAGAATTACTGCAATTTTTTCCCTATAAGATCAGTCAGACAGCATAAAGAAAACATCATGCCACAATTCCTTCAATTTTCTCAGAACTCAAAGGAACCATGGGAGCTATTGAATTTACTTGTTTATATCTACACTATGAGACACTCATACCAAGTCTTTTCATTCACATATAAGGTGAAATCCTGTCTCTGTTGAAATCAATGAGACTTTTGCCTTTGATTTTAATGAAACCACAATTCTGATCAGTGTTTGTACTGTCTCTCATGGCTTAGAGAGATTCTTAACAAAAGAATCAGGCAAACTACACCACAGGGATCCAATTCATTTTTTCATATGGCAGAGGGAAGATGTGTTTTGATTCAATGGGAAGATTGTGATGTTTACCTAGTGCAACAATTTGCATTGAGTCAGTCTGCAGTGTTCATACACAAGTGTTCTTCTGTCCTTCAGACTTCTGCTATTACAGTAGACAATGAGAATACATTGTTTAATTGATTTGGTTATTAATGTCATTAAGACAACTATTCATAGCCCATTTTCACTGCTTAGGAAAAAAGAATAAAGTACACATGAAATGTTAGTGTATGAAAGATCAGTGAAACCATTTTTACAACATTGCAATTATATGTAACTACAAAATGACTATATAACATGTTTACTTACTGAACTTCTATCCACATTTTTTTTCCTGATTTACATCCATATAGCTGACAGTGTATAAGGATGGGCAATTCCCCCAGCACACTGATTTTCTCAATGTATCACTGTATTGAACACACTACTCTAATGTAAAATTGAAAAATAAATCTAAGGGTACAGAAGTGCCATACCCAACATTGCACACAGATTCAATCCCCAGGCTTTATCCAGCTGTTACCTGCACATCTCTGTCTTGAATCCTAAATTCTAGGTAATAAAAGGTTAACCACAAGCAACATTGCAACAAGATGCACAAGTAAAGCAAGCAAGGTAGAAAAGCAAGCCAGCTAACAAAGCCAGTGGGATAACATGTGCCATCAAGAGCAAGATATCAAGTTTTTTAATGGAACATGAAAACTGCAAAATTAGCTAAAACCAAGATAGACTGAAAAACAAGAAGCACCAGGCATGCACTAAAGATACAGGTGAAAAGTTCAAATGTGAGGAAGGCTACAGAAGCCTTCATCAAAAGACCACTAGAAGACTTAGGAACACCTCAGAAGGAACTGACACATGCGCAGAAGCTAAAAATTGTTATAAAACCATGACAGAGCTTTATGCAAATATGAGTATGCTAATGATATGTTGTAATTGTGACATTGCATGGAAGGACTTTTAAAATGTAGCTGAAAGCTAAAGAGGATTGAGTTTTTGGCAGAAAAAATTATTCACTCCCAGCACTGAATAAACAAATACCTGCTCTGTAGCCATCTGACTATAGAATTTTATTTTCTTGCCCAGTTTTGGGCATCAGGCTAGAGAGGGGCACCAAAGCAGGTGAAGGGCCTGGAGCACGTTCCATGAGGAGCAGCGGAGGGAGCTGGGATTGTTTAGCCAGGAGAAGGCTCAATGGGGAAAGGAGGTTATAGCCGGGTCAGCTTCTCCTCCCAGGCAACCAGTGACAGGATGAGATTACAAAAGCGTTATGCTGCATGAACAGATATTCAGGTTAGACATTGGGAGGAATTTATTCACAGAAAAGGTGATTAGACACTGGAAGGGATTGCCCATGGAGGTGGTGGAGCCTGGACGTGTTTAGGGAGACTGGATGTGGCATTCAGTGCCATGGTCTAATTGACAGGGAGCAGCTCAGTCATAGCTTGGAGTCGATGATCTCATCCTAAATTGATTCTGGGACTACCATTTCACAACTGAAATTTAACCAACAACCCAGGAAAGGCTTTTAATGAACTAAAAGATTTTTTTTTATGCGTTTCGAGTAAAAAAAAAAAACAAAAAAAAAACCAAAAAAAAAACGGCAAACAACGCGAAAGCCCAGCGTAGGCCCAGGCCCCCAGCAGCCGCAGCTCCGCGGCTCCCAGAGGAAAAGGCGGGAGCGCGGCGCGGCTCTCCCCTCAGCATAACGGGGCCCGGCCGCCGCCGCCGCCCGC